>CM057338.1:931790853-932376655 GCA_030015575.1 Agapanthus africanus
CTTGGTTTAGAGAGGCTGGAGAGAATTTTCTTTCCATACCTTCGAGTTTCTTTTGCATCGCGGCCATTTCGGCTTTCACTGCGATGGAAACGTCGAGTTGATGGATACATGTCCTAGATGAAAACGATGAGGTTGGTCTAGTGCTCTCTCACTGTAATGTTTGTTCGGCGAGATCTTCCAGAAATTGCCATGCTTCACCGCCGTCTTTTGACATGAATTGACATTGACAGATGGTTTCTAGCATTTGTTTTGTAGCTGAATTAATACTCTCATACATAATTTAGCAAAGTTGCCATCTGTCGATTCCGTGATGAGGGCATTGGACAAGAAGATCTTTAAACCATTCAAAGCATTTCGAAAAAGGTTCGTTAGGAAGTTGGGCAAACTGGTTAATCTCATTCCGAATACGGGCGGTCTTGTGATAAGGATAGAATTTCTTAAGGAATGCTTTAACGAATTCATCCCATTTAGCGATAGAATGTGCGGCGATGCTATAAAGCCACTTTTCCGCGAGATCGCATAAGGTAAAAGGGAGAAAACGTAATCGCATAGCATCCTACGTTTTCGAATTTGGTTATAAAAACGTATGCATCTTTAGATTCAAGCCTGTGAAATTTGGGCAACAAGTTGATGAAGTGGGGTTTAATTTCGAAATTATCCCCATTGGCCGGTGGAAGAGACAGACACGTAGGAAGGGGTTCGCGTACGGGGTAGCATCTGTCTTGCAGAGTGATGCATGGTGGATTTTGCTCTTGCGCACCTACAGGTGGTGGAAAGGTGGTATTGTTAAAACCCGATGGTGATCCGTCCATCTCGGAAGATGTGGTAGGTGGAGGAGAAATAGAAGATGAAAAAGTACCGATTTCGGAGTCCACAGCAAAAACGCGGACTAGATGAGCACTAGAATCCCGTGTCCAGCCGATTATGCACTAAGTGGGTTTAGTGCACGTAGCAGTGTATGATATGTGTGAGAACGATTTTAAGATGGCTTGTTTTGAAGAAAAAAAAATCAGACGTGAGGCTTGACTCAATCAATCACAAAATGCACAATCAATTCCTAGAGCTAGGGTCGCCTAGGTCAAGTCACTAGACCACTCCTAGACTTTCAAAGGACAAGACGTAGGATCAATTCTCTATCACCTCCTTATCAAACTTGCGGCCAGGTAAGTGCCAGGTAAGTGGGAGGTATCCGCTATACGAATTATCGAAATAGCGGGCCTAATTAAGTAACCACTTTCCATAGTCATACTTGCCTAGACACCACAAGAGAAATGCGGATAAGCAATAAATTACCTACGACCTTCCTCTATCCTAATTGAGCACGACAGTCCTTAGAGACTTGGTCTAGATATTTTTTATTAATGTAGGGTGATAGTATGCTTGTTTGTGATTTGCGAGGCCTAGGAAGGGTGATGAAATCCCCACCTAATCTGAATTTTGGTTTATTGCCCTTGAAAGTCCGGTTTAAATATGCAAAACAAACCGAAATCAAAACACGCAGAAAGATTTTTTTAGCGGCGCTGTTTGCAAAGAATCCTGCAGGTAAAATCAGATTATTGGAGGTTTAAAGGAGAGAGAAAGGCTATAGGAAAATACCAGAGAGTTTTGGGGGCCCAAATCGTCAAATAGACCGCGGTTCCGCTGCCGAATGCCTACTTCGGCCGCTGTTCCGCCGCCTCTTGGCAAGATCTTCTGGTCAAATTTCTTCAGGGCACACCACTACTCCTTTGGTCCAAGTTTAAAGTCTCTGAATCACCGTTGGCTTACTCTAATTACTCCAGATGTCCTTGCAAAACTCGCACAATAATCGTTACGAACACAAGATGTGGTTTTGGTTCTCTTTTATTTTATATTTCTGGTTTTTATAAGAAATCAACCCAAATAATAAAAAAATTAATTACGACCGTTTTCCCGGCAACAACGCCATTTGATTGGATGCGAAAAGTGTTTGTATGTGTTTTGTAAATAACCGCAATCAAGACGGTATCGCAAATAGCTAGCCGTGATGAGTACGGGCCGTCTGGAGGGAAACAGTGAACTTCTTTTCTTGCTTTAGACGAGTTGATAAAAGAGAGGAGAGATTATTGTCGTTTTATTTTAATATGGATATAAAATTTATAATAGAAAGGCTTGTAAGGTTTATAGGACTTAGTAGTTAATAGATGAATGTTTAGAAATATCTCTTTTGATCTTTTAATAGTTTAAAATTTAGAGAGATAGCGATGAATGTGGATTAGGGGTTCTTAGAGTGTTGGGTTATGATAGCGCCCCGGCCATCAAACCATGGCCAAATGCGGAACAAAAATTTACTGAACTGGCGCTACCATTACCCGATGCCCGGATCTACCTTAAACCCTATACTAGCAAGCTATAAAAAGAAGTTAGAATGGTTATACCGAGTTGATCCGTGTGCTTCGGTCTTCAACCATCATCCCCAAGCTTCTAGTGGCTCCTTGATCGAATTTGGTTGCCGGTCTTCCTCCATATACGATGATCCACCTGAGGGAAACGGCGCAAGCTTCAGCCTCGTCGAGCGAGGCAACCGACGCTCCAAGTTTGCTAGCAATGGAAAGTGGAGGTGTAGTAATGTGTCACTATCTTTTTCTCTCATCACTATGCTCAATAGAGCAACTCAAGAAGATGAAGGATGTGAGAAAACATGTGGCATGAGCAACTATAAAAAAAATGGCTAAGTGTTTTCTCTAAGTGAGAATGAGTGATGAAGTGAAGCAATCAAGTGGAGAAAAGATGAGCAAGCCCAATCAAAGAAGTGGCTGCCCCCTCTCTCGCATGCACACAAAAATATCTCATTTCTTTTTTCAATAAACAAATCAATGCTCATACCTCTCTACATGCTCAAACCCATGCTCATGCCAACTCACCCCTCCACCTCATTTCCCAAATTGATTTTCTAAAAAGGAAAATCAATTAATGAGGTGGTCACCTTCTAGAAACAATTTCGTATAAATATGGAATGCAACCCGGTATACGTATCGAAATACATATACGCGTACTCGTACAAAAATACGAATAGCCAAGAGAGAAAATGAATAGTGAACAATAATACTAGAATACATATATATAAATACATATATTAATTATTAAATCAAAACCTGATTTAATAATCCGGCTCAGTCCTAAGCCGCTAGAATTATCAACCATCCGATTAAAGTCTTTGCAGCATGTGCACATATTTAATCGGACACCTGTATGTACCAACATATATCATCTACACCAGATCGTCTGAACAGTGAAAACCCCTCTGTGTGGGACTCTAAAGACTCGTCAATATGCTGGCAGTGGGTTTAACCACAAGTACATCAGCGGCACTAGCTATACGTAACGGCTGCCCAGATATTAAGCGAAAGGGAGGCCGACGAGCAAACTCATCCTGAACCCCTACCGAGCCTGACAGTGACAATATCCGTACAGTCCGGTCTGTTCGTCTAAGAGTATCGCATATCGAGAATAGGGGGTGGATAAAGTCAGACCCCTAACAACACGACATTTAGTGTCGGTATGAAACCCATCACCACCTGAGAAACTATCGATCCTGGATCGGTAATTCTCGTCCACCGTGGCCACGGATTTCTGGTGATGGCCACCCGTGCACAACGCGACATCAACCCCCAATACCGGGAGAGAAGAATCCCCGACGATCCGATCACTGCCTCCATGTGGCTCGAGACTGTACCCAACTAAAATCTGTTTGCACGACTCCTTTAAGCCGTGGTAGAATAGTAATCAAAGCACAGTGGGAACTCACATGAGACAAATGACGATCTCAGGTCGACAGACTAATATGTACACATGTCACCTGGAAACTGCTATCTGACAATAGGTATAATACCAACTAGCAGGTTCCCGGCGAGTCCGTCCAGTGTACTCATAACCCAATGAGCACCTGTATACTATCTTAGGTGAACAAACTAACACCAATGGCTTATGAGACCTGGCCGCCGCCCCTCGTTGGGGTCTCGATCAGTACACACTAGTCTACATTGGAGTATCGATACCGAGTCTCGATACTCCCACGACTAGGGACATTTAAGGATGTGCTTATAGACCCCCGGCTCCCACGTATATGATCGACATCATAATGCTGGTAGTCAGGCAAGAATCCTATGGGCACTATCAACATGTACATGATGATAAAGACAAACCAGATAGCATACTATCATCTCGAGTAAGACTATTCTACCGGTATAGGTTCTCCCTCAATCATCATAATCACCTGCCTGCGATTACGATAATTGCCTTGAGGGCACTATAGCCAACAATCTCCCACTTGCACTTAAGGCCAATTATTGCGATGTCGCATACTCACAGCCCGTGTGATACCGAACACCCAACTTCTCTAGTAATCAGTTTCGCAAAGCCCATTTGCGAAACTATTGTGTTCGAGAAATAACCTCAGTGAGTAGATCCGCTCTAATGTTTCTTTCTGTATCTCTCTATATCTCAACTTCGCGGAGAAAACTATCTCCCGAAATGAGCAATACCTATCTTAGAATTTGTCTGGATATCTGATGGAACCCAGTTCACAAATGAACTCCAAATCCAGCAAACTTCTTAGACTGTATTGTTCACTGAATTTAATCAGTATCCTGTGGCATGCCTTTCCTCAGTATTCGCTTGGACCACCTGTCCAACATACTGTCCCTCAAAAGAGGGAAAACTATAACTCTGACAGTCACTCTGTCATCCAGGTCACCTTGGAAGCCTGAAATGATAATCGTCTCCCGAAGGAGGCTGCCGTAATCATTTCCCAAGAACATCCATTTATGTTCATAAACTGCTTCCCAACATTTCTCCGGGATTGGATTAATATATCCGCTTATTGCAGCTAGTGCAAAAACAACATCGGCTATTTATGCTTATCTGCATAAGCATATGATGCGATTGAGTTAGGGTAGTCGTGCGAATTTGTTAGCTTTCGTCAAGGGTCGTGCGGGTGGGTTTAATTCAATCAGGAAATATACGGGTTGAACTTGACTAGCAGCCTACGGTTTGTTGGCTTTCGTCAAGGCCATAGGATGCTAGGGGTAAAATATTATCGGAAATTTCAAGTGTTGAAATTTGTAATGAGATTGCATACCTTCTATGAGAATGTTGGATCCCGATACCCACTGCGAGTAAGATTTACTCCTGGGAGAGTTTTTGTACTTTACAATTAGCCGATCAAGTAGGTGTCTAGAAAAGTGTTAACGGGGTTATGCCTCTGGGAAAACGAGATTTATTTTAATTAGGTCAGTACGAAAGCACGGGGAATCTCCCTTAAAGTACCAACACTGGCCTGGCCGAATGATTGGCGAACTTGTAAGGTGTAATTAATCCCGGCTAGTCTTTCCTTTTAGGGTTTGAAGGAAGATTTGACTAAAACAGTGGGAGCCATCCTGATTAGATAAATTAATAACCAATCTAATCTTGCAAGAGCATACGCTGAGTGTTTTCTTCTCTCTCTCCAGGTAGCGACCATGGCACGCCTTAATCAAGATAATAATACGGATGTATTGACCGAACCCGCTTGTTATACTGAGATGGGGAACGTTGGTCCCGCTCCAACTTATAATTGTTTTAAGACCGAGCAGGAAATAGGGGATTACCAGGATTCCCATGCTGCCCAAACGAAGAAAGTGCATGATGATACATCTTCTTCGGGTATGTTCATTACCAAAAACTGTTTTTCAGTATCCTCTACGTCCTGGGTATGTGATACCGGATCAGGATCCCGCAAATGTAATATGTTACATACGCTACAGATAGGTAGAGAACTGAGAACGGGTGATAAAGTTTTAAGAGTTAGAAACGGTGCAATTGTTGCAGCCAAGTTGTTGGCAGTTATCATCCTGTATTACCAAATACATTGATTCTGAATGAATGTTATTAGATACCGAATCTGATATACAACATCATATCAGTCTCTTTATTAAGATAAAGAAGGATATAATTTTGTATTGTTGGATAATATTTTGAACATTTCCTATATCAAGTGTTGATCGGTTCAGGCACGTTATCTAATGGCATATACGTTCTAAATCAAACCACGGTTCTTAACGTACAGAACGCACACAAGAGGAAGAGTTCAGAAATGAACGAATCCTTCTTGAGGCATTGTAGACTAGGTCATATCAATGTGACCCGACTAGCTAAGTTACATTAAGACGCATATTTAAAATAGTTTGAATCTACATCTTGTGAAACTTGCCAGTCATGTCACAAAGATATAATGACCATAGCTCCGTTTACTGGAAACAGAGAAAGAGTTAGTGAACTCTTGGGATTGATACATGATGATGTATGTAGGTCCCCTGTCTACACATATCAGGACCAGTTCTTTGTACTTCATTACATTCACTAATGATCTCTCAAGATTCGGACATATGTCCCTGTTGAAACACAAGTCTGAAACTTTTGAGAAATTCAAACAATATAAGTTAGAAGTAGAGAACCAAAACGGGTATATGTATTATGTCCTTTGATGTGATCGAGGAGGAGAATACTTGAGCACGTAATTCCTGGACTATTCTAAAGGAGAATGAGATTCTCTCTCGGCATTACTCCTTCGTATACACCACAGCACGTTGGTATATCGGGACGGAGCAATCGCACCCTATATGATAAGGTGAGCTCTATGATGAGTACTATTGGGTTGCCTATTTCCCTTTTGAGGGTTATGCACTTGAGAAGCTGCATACCTATTGAATTGGGTTCTAACCAAATCAGGTGCCTACCACTCTATATGTGATATGGTATGGGAAGAGCCCATCTCTTGAGGATGTTAAGATTTGGGGTTGTCCGGCCTATGCCAAAAGCAAAAAACCGGACAAACTCGAGGCAAGGTCAGTTCTGTAGAAGTTTGTTGGATATCCCAAGCATTAGCAAGGGAATATCTTCTACCACACCAAGGAACAAAAAGTGTTTTATTTCTCGGCATGCCACCTTTTGGAAAGGGAATTTTTTGTGAAGAAATTAGTGGGCATGAGGTAGAACTGGAAGGAGTTCCAGCTATACAAACTGCAGCTGATGATTTGGTAGAACCAAAGGATTCAATAGTTCCCGACGAACCTCAGCCTCTCCGCCGATCTGGTAAGGTTTCTCATCCACCTGAGAGATACTTCGATTTTCTCAATGACAGTGGGAGCGAGGATTGTATCATGAGATGATGGTCCAACTAGTTTCGAGCAGGCCATCAGGAGTGGGGACTCTGTGAGAATGGCTGGATGCTAAGCGATCTGAGATGGAATCCATATACACCAACAAAGTATGGACTTTGGTTGATTTATCTGAAGGGTTAAATCCCCATCAGAAGCAAGTATATCTTGAGAAGATTACTTGGTGTACATGGAAAAGTTGAGACTTTCAAAGCTAAGGCTTGTTGTAAAAGGTTCTCGTCATCGACCAGGAGTGGATAATAATGAAACCTTTTCTAGTGCCTATGCTTAAGTCCATCCGGATCCTACTTGCCATTGCTACATACCATAACTACGATATCTGGTGGTTGGGTGTCATGACTGCTTTTCTAAATAGTGATTTAGAAGAGATCGTCTATAAGTACACAGCCAGAGGGCTTCGTAGACAGTGGGAGCAGCGGAAACGTGTGCAAGTTGCTTTATGGGTTAACGCAGGTATCGCGGAGTTGAAACATCTATTTTGATGTGGTAGTCAAAGAGTTTGACTTCATCAAAATGGTAGATATACCTTGTATATACAAAAGGGTTGTAGGGAGTATGGTGGTGATCCTCGCATTGTACGTGGATGACATACTCTTGATAGAAAAGGAGTTTCCTATGCTACACTCGGTCAATCTCCTCTTATCACAAGGATTCTCCATATAGGATCAAGGTGATACCTCCTAAATTCTGGGTTTTGAATCTATGAGATAGATCTAAATGGATATTAGGATTCTCACTATGTGTAGTGAGACGGTATCAATTGATCCTGGGGAGAATCACTGGAAAGATTCGAGGGTGGTAAGGACGACTGAATGTTAGTCACAGGCATTATCTTTACCCTCAGTGGATGTACGATATTTTGGAAGAGTTCCAAGCTAGATACTGTGGCAAACTAGACGATAAAGGTTGGATACATTGCTACCAAGGATGCTACCAAAGAGGTAGTCTGGATGTATACTAGTTCATGAGATGAACTTCGTTCCTACCATTATGTGATAATGGAGTTGTGGCTTATGCCTAGGAATCCCCGTCCCATCAGTGATCCAGACATATTCTTAGGCAGTATCACCTGATCATGGAGATGGATGATCTCCAGGGAGATCGAGGTTAGGAGAGTAGACTTAGAGATTAACACGGTGGATCCACTCACGAAGGCCTTTTCCCAGGAGAGACTTTTATGGGATGGTTGAGTATTGGATACTACAACCACTGCTGATTGTTGGGTATGGGATACTACAACAGATAGCCCTAGTGCAAGTGGAAGATTGTTAGTTATATGTATGCCCTAGAGGCCATTACTGTACATACGATGTATATTGTAGTGGATGCATGGACACATATAGGGAGGACTTTCTTGCTCGACATGATAGTATGTTATCCGGTTGCTCTTTATCTTAACATGTACACTGATTGTCTCTATGTTACATGTTGATAAAGCCCTTAGGATGAGTACTTGACTACCAGGACTATGATGCAGATCATACTAGTGGGGATAGAGTAGTCGTTAAGTACATCCTTCAAATGTTCCTAGTCATGGGTGTATCAAGACAGTGCATCGATATACCAGAGTAGACCAGCATATAGCTTCTCGACCCATGTAGATGGGCGATGGATGATCCCATATCCATTGGTGTTTGACATCAGAGACAGTCTACGGGTGCTCAGTGGAGACTGGGTACACTGAATGGACTCGCCGAGAACTCCTAGATGGTATTATACCTATCGTCAGATAGCAGTTCTCTGGTGACACTGGTACATGTTAGTCTGTAGACCCGAGATCGTCATAGAGTCTTGTGTGATTCCCACTGTGCTTTGATTTCCACCTTACCACGTTCAAGAGAACGTGCAAAACGGTGGCTTTTGGGTACAGTCCCGAATCACATGAAGGCAATGAGCGATAGGAAGGGTTTCGTCTCTCCCGGTATTGGGAGTTGATGTTGCGCTGTGCTCGATTGGCTATAACAGGAAGTCCCTGGCCAGGGCTGCTTCAGAGATATACTGGTAAGTGTTATCAGTAGTTTCTCGACCCGTTGAGCCCCATATCGGCACGACTTATCGAGTTACTGGGGTCTGACGTTTACCACCCCTAGACAAGATATGCGACATATCAGAAGAAGAGACCGTACTGTACGGTAGTGTTACTGATTGGATTCGCAGGAGTGTGAGCAGGCTTGCTTGTTTATCTTCTAATCGTTCAATACCCCGGTGGCGGTTACGTTTAGCAGACCGCTTGCAGCTTGTGGGTGTTTGATATGATCATCACCTACTGTCGGCGTATTGACGAGTCTTTAGAGTCCTACACAGAGGTTTCCTGGCTCAATCGAAATGGAGTAGGAGCACATATGTGATATGTGCGGGACCGAGATTAATACGATATGAGATACTGTATTCTATTCTTGCGATTTGTGACATCGGTCGGTTATATGTGATATAGCCGGGTTATCGGATCAAGTGTTGATTCGATAAGTTGTTACATATGATATTAGTCTGTTATATGTAATATAGCCGGATTATTAAATCAAGAGTTTATTTAATAATTTAATGTATAATTATATATTTGATATATTACATTACATTAACTAATATTAAGCTCACTTATGATTTCTTTTTCTCACATTGTGCATAAGTATATATGTGATATATATTTGTGTACATAATTTTGTGTCATGCTTGATGATATATGCAACTTGGGTGTGTGTATGACTTACACCATGCTTGGTTTAATTGCTAGGGTTTTTAATTATTTTGGTAATTACAAATGGTGGCATTTTGTCATGACAAATAGCTTGTAGAAGCTTGTAGTCTTCATTGACCAAGTCCACTCTTTTGTTTTGCCTAAGATATTTGTTAACCCAACCAATTAAACCTAACCATGGTTAACTCTCTACAAAGGTTAGTATATGATACTAACTCACCTATGATTTCCATTATCCAATGGATAATCATTCATGAGAGTTTTCTTCTTCTTCTTCCTCTCAAGCTTTCTAGCTTCAATGGAGATGAGAGAAAACATGTGAGAAAGTCAATTCTAAAGTGAGCTCACTTCCTACTTCATCATCCTCTACTACTTGCTATTTAGTATAGGGTGTTTGCTTCACTAATTTCATAATTAGTGAAGAGATAGCTTGGGTTAGTGTCTCCTCGACGTAGATCATCTTCGGCCTCGAAGACTTTGATGCAAGCATGTTCGTTTCTTCATGGAAGCCTCTCTAAAGTCCAGAACTTCATGATCACAGCGAAGGGACTACTACACGGAGCTAATGAAGTGAAGAACCGGTCTACAAAGGTTGTATTCTTTGTTCACTTTCTTATGCAAAGTTGTTTGCATTTCATTCTGTCGGATTTCTAGTATACGATTCTAGGGTTAGGGTTAGCTAGAACGGAAAATTTTTAAATATGGCATGAAAGATGCCTCCCGAAACCTTGCTTCCGTCCTAGGGAACCCTGCAGTGGTATCAAAGCAATGCTAGAAAATTAGACGGATTTTGTTAAGATTACAAAACCGAAATACTCCGAAACTTAAAACACGAAAATGTAGTTTCTGTCGATTTTAAAAAGTGTTCAAAAAATTTCGTGAATGATGTATGAGATATATCATGAACACAATGAAAATTTGAGGGGGTTTGCTCGGATTTTGGCTAAGATCAATAAGGTTGGGGCCGGCAACTTTTTGTTGGTTTTGCTTGAAATTTTCATCGTGTTCCAGTGACTGGGTTTTGGTGTTTCAGGTATTGCTTATTTTTTCTAATTTTGAATATGATGTAATCTTACACTATAAGCAATTCGGAGTGTTTCGTATTCGTAGTTTTAACATAGTTTCGGGTTATTCACATATTGTCTAGGCGAAGTTAAAAGTTCAAAAGATTATCAAAAACCCATTTTTCCAAGTTTAACGTATTCCGAAAAATATGCAAGTAATTTTATGAACCCTCTAAAAGAATGAATCCCTAACTCGACTTTTTAGATCGCGGAACCGCGCTCATACCCTAGGGTTTGCCGCAGTTCTGTGGCGACATGAGTGAAGCTTGGGTTTGCCCTTCTACGGCTAATGCATAGGTACTGTGGCATATTCTGAGTATTATTAAACTGTGCTCAAGTGTTGAGCTCTCGGAAAATTGTGGGAGTTTGATGTATCGATCGAAAAGCTTAACGTCGTCCGAGTATCATGTGATGGGATACAATATTTGGAATCCACAAGCAGTTATGAGATAACTAGTTTGAATTTTATAAATCTAGCAGTTCAGTCTCTATTGATCGGTTGCCACGGGATTTTAATGTGATCAAAAATCCGTCACAATCACGTAGCGTACGCGGATACTCGCCGGTGTTTCCTGATTTAAAATCAGGAAAGCCCACGGAAGAAGCTTCAGAAAAGGGTCACGTGCTCACACGTGAGCAGCAGTCACGTGTTGGCACGTGACATCTAAATGCATCGGTAAGGCAAATTCAGTTTCCCAACTACATCAAAGAAAAGGGCTTCAGAAAGAGTCACGTGCTCCCACGTGACCAGGGTCACGTGTTGGCACGTGACACTCGAAAGCAGCAGACTCAATTCCCTGATTGAATCAAGAAAAAGGCTCCAGGCCAGGGTCACGTGCTCACACGTGACCAGTTGTCACGTGGTGGCACGTGACAGCTAAGCAGCGACCAGAAAGTAGAGCGCAGAAAGAAAGAAGTGAGCTCGTTCCAAGGGGGTCACGTGCCCACACGTGACCAAAGGTCACGTGGTCACACGTGACCGGCTTTCAAAGCCTATCTGTTAACAGAAATTAAATTCTAAGAAAAGACCTCTTAAATCTTTCCAAAGCAACCGATTAAATTAAAGATTTAAAGGTGATTAAATACAATCTATCTATAGGAAAATCTCGAATTTGAAAAGATTTCCCCTTTAAATCTAACCGAAATAACAAAGGAGAATCTCTAGATTTAAAATCCAATGGTGAATAAAATTCACCTAATAATCCAAAGGTCCAAAACAAATGGTGAATACAAATCAAATCTCTCAATGAAAGATTCGCCAAAACTAATTGATTCGGCTGCTTCTCCTATAAATAGGAGCAAAGAGACACAGCAAAAAAAGGAAAAAAAAAAGAGAGAGAGAAAGGCAGAAAGGAGTCGAGACAAAAAAGAGGGGAGCCTTGATACTTTGGAAAAATTTGGATCTTCTGCAAAAGAAAACCCTAGGTAAGAAGGGGAAGGCCTTTTTGAAAGGAAAAGAAAGTTTAATTCTCAACAGAGTTTAACTCTGATATAAAAACAGAAGAACATAGTTCTCTCTTTGGTGGAGGATCTGTAAAGTGCACATCTCCCCTTGAGTTGAGAATTTAATTCTCAATGGGTTGAGATCCTGCCATGCAGACCCAAAGCATAGGGAGGGAATGGAAGCACGAGAATTTAATTCTCACAGAACTATAGGAATTTAATTCCTTTAAAATAAAATTAGGGTTTGACCCTGTGAATGAGCAGAATCAGGGTTTAACCCTAGTTAGGAACTTAGTTCTGTTAAAACAACAGGAATTTAATTCCCTTAATCTCATTCCACAGAATAATTCTTTAACAGAGAGTGGGAGTTTAATTCCTTAAAGCTTTTATTAGGGTTTAACCCTATTCAGTTCTTCACATATATTCTACAGAAAATTCAGAGTTCAACTCTATCCCAAAATATAAATCTTCAAAAGGAAGTAGGAATTTAATTCCTCTGAAATTATTGCCAGGGTTCAACCCTACGAGGAATTTAATTCCTGAAAGGGATTAACAGATCTTCTAAAAAACATACATAGAGGCAGGGTCACGTGACCCCCAAAAAGATCTACAGAAAAGCCCCTTTGAGGCAGTGCCTTACGTGACCCACGTGACCCTTGGCAGAGGCTTTAACATACTCCATTTAAACACCCGTCACATGATGGCACGTGATGCTCCAAAAGATGCGATATTCTCAGCAGAACAAATGAAGGGAGGGCGCCCTCACGTGCTACCACGTGACCCCTCTTGCCTTAGCGTCTAACGCTAAATTGGAACCCCTGAATCCAGTGTTAAAACACTGTTTGGCCTTAGTGTTCAACACTAATCAAAGAGCTTTATTTGCAGTGTTCAACACTGATTACCTTAGTGTTTAACACTAATTTGAGATCTCTGCTGCCAGTGTTTTGATCTGTTTTAGTGTTTAACACAAATTTGAAAGCCTTGTTGCTGGTGTTTAACACCAACTATCTTTTAGTGTTAAACACTAACTTATCAATCTCATTCTCAGTGTTCAACACTGATTGGTCTTTAGTGTTTAACACTAGGCATTGGCCCAATTGGCTAAATGGCCAGAGGCAAAGCCTCTCCTTCAATGGACCAACAAAGGGCCAATATTTTGGACTTAGCCCAAACTGGCCATAAGTCCTCAAATCATCTTGAACTGAGCACATCTGCTCTTTCAACCAACTCATTGGTTCAAGGGTACATCGCTGAACTCCTCTGATATTTGTCGTTGTAATCCTTCAACGTCTTCAGAGAGGTGACGGGTCCCGATAACCACACATCAACACGGACTGTGGGGTCCTTAAACTCATGGACTTATGCGTCCCTAAACCAAGATACGGACTGTGGGGTCCTTAAACCCGCGGACTTATGCGTCCTTAAACTAACGGACTAATGCGTCCTTAAACACACCATATGGACTGTGGGGTCCTTAAACCCATGGACTTATACGTCCTTAAACTACCAATGGACCACCATGTCCCTAAACTGGTAATGGACCACCATGTCCCTAAACTGGAAATGGACCACTATGTCCCTAAACTGGAACAATAGAGCCCAAACGCTCTTTTGTCGGATCTAAACGATCCCGTTAAGTCGATCTTAGTCCCAAACTGGACTAACGTATTCTTAACAACCGTTTAAGTTGATCTTAGCTTCAAATATGGCTAACGTATCCTTAAACCTTCAAACAGACTTTAGTCCCAAATTGGACTATGGATCACCCAACCAATTTTGGTCCAAGGGTACATCTCTGAACTCCTCTGACACCTGTCGTTGTAATCCTTCAACGTCGTCAGAGAGGTGACGGGTCCCGACGGCCATACATTCAATGGACCACTATGTCCCTAAACTGGAACAATAGAGCCCCCAAATGCTCTTTTGTCAGATCTAAACGATCCCGTTAAGTTGATCTTAGTCTCAAATTAGACTAACGTATCCTTAACAAACGATTGAGTTGATCTTAGCCTCAAATATGGCTAACGTATCCTCAAACCAAAACCCCAAAACCAAATCTAAGAAAATACGGATTTGGGTTAATCTACGTCCTACAGGCGACGACATAAATTAGTCTCCGTATACAATCCACGGGCAACCAAAAACATAATAAACACCCACGACACGAAGTGACCATCTCGAGAAGGAGAAAGTTGTTACCGCGATGTGGTAGCGTAATTAACTGCAGGGGCTTGCGCCTGCAGGGAAGAGAGTCCCCACAATCAAAAACCCCTCAAACGAGGGAGAATCTGACGAAGTCTGCTACATCGGCCGCATCTGTTTAAACCTTCGATATATGGTGCCATAAATCAACTTGGCATCTTCGGAGAGGTGAACGGATAGCACCAATTAGCATCTGCCCCGAATCTCAGTGCCAAGACATCGCAGTCTTATGCGCCGTCTTTCGGAGGGGACCAGATTCTGGCACGCCCGGTGGGACCTCTTCCTCTTTCCACTCCACACTTCGTGTGTCGTGTTCGCGAACGAATCGCGGTTTGCTGTGGTTGCCTGTGGATTCGAGGTACTAAGATTTGGTGTCTTGCTCCGTGCAGAAAACAGAAGATCAATGGCTTCAAACTGCACTACCTGCAACTGCAACTCTCGCTCCGTCCTTGCTGGAGGAGTGACTTATGGGCCCCAAGCGGCCTCCCTTTTCAAAATGCCAGTGGAGCAGGTAACTCAAGCCACCGCTGGACTATTCTTCGGGACCCTGCTCCCACCAATGAGCTTCAATGCCCTAATGACATCGCAAGAAGCTCTAAAGAAGTCGGTCTTCGATTGGCTTGCTACTGCCGCGGCCCCTCTCAACGGGTCGCCCAACTTCAATACCTCAGTTTTCAACAGACTGGGCCAGAACGTCTATAAGCCCGTGATACCCGAAGCTGCCATCCCAAAGCGGATAGCCATCCCGGCTCAAGCGGACAAAATTATTGGAAAGGCTCCTCCTTCCAAGAAGTCAATTTTTATAAGGCTGGCCATTCCGGTTGCTGCTCTAGGCGAGGTCCTCAAAACTGCTTCACCTGCCCAGAGGTCTGTCTTTGACAGATTAGACATTGCTTCTCAACGGGTGTCAGTCTTCGACAGGCTAGCACCAATAACGGTCTCTCCTCAAAGCAGGGGGCATGACGAAGTCGCCCCTAAGGCCGAAACAACTCCATCCGCACGACACGCTCGATGTCGCCACTGGCGCCGAGTAAGGAAGGCTGGGGGCAACTCCCCCTCTGGATTTACTCCACCAGCTCCAACGGTGGGGATCGATGTTGTTGTTCCAACCGGGAACAGCTTTGAGCTGCTGAACAGGGTGCGCAGAAACTCTCCTACTGCATTGCTGAAGAGATCTCCTCCACCCGTGGAGAATGATACGGAAAAGAAGCTAGAGCAGCCCCCTCAACGGCTGTCCTCTAAAATTTACAAGGTCTGGCGTCAAGTCCAAGACTCCGTAATAGATCAAGATTATCTCCGCCGACAGAAAAAGATGAAGGTTCGGCAGGAGAAGAATTACTCTGTCAAGCCGGAAAAAGCAACAGCTGGATGGGTGCCCACTGCAACGGCTCCCTCAACGTCAATCACTCAAAAGAAAAGGAGGCCGCAAAAAGCCCCTGTGAACATGGCGAACCGTAAAAGCGCTGAATCTAAACGCCCCAAGTCTGGGGGCATGGTGGTGCACACTGTTTATATGGCTGCCGGAAAGGAGGAAAGCCGTGCTTCGACGGGTCACCGACCGCTTACCCGATCCCTGACAAAAGCCCAGGAGGAACAGCAGAAGTTTCAAGAGTTGATGACTGCGATGGCCGCACTCACCGGGCCAAAAGAAAGCCCGGAAACATCATCAGAACAGCGTCACGAACAGGAAACTGACGCTGACTTCCTACGCAGAGTCCTCGAAAAGAAGGACAGAGAGGCAGCAGAACAAGCTGCCAACATAAAACAAATGGCGCTTCCCTTCCAAGACATGGTGGGAATGATGTTACAGCCGGACCCTCCAGCTGAAGACCCTCCAATCATTATTGAAGACGATAAAGAGGAGACATCTAATCCTCCTCCGGCTCATTCAACAGCCAAGGAGGAAACCATTTCCAAAGCTGCACTAGATGACTATATAGCTCAGCAAATACGAGCTCATCAGGCGAATGAAGCGACCAGCCAAGTCGACAAAACTGGGCGACCATACCCGAGCTGGTATGACCAAATCAGTTACCCGCCGGGATATACAATCCCTAAGTTCCATGTATACAAGGGGACGGGAAATCCGCATCAGCACGTCGCTCAATTCAGAGCCTTATGCGGCAACACTGGCGGCGATGATAAACTCTTGCTCCGCCAATTCGTCGGCAGCTTATCAGAGACGGCGTTCGAGTGGTACTCTGAACTCCCAAATGACTCTGTCAAGACATTCGCAGAGATGGAGTTGCTATTCACCCAGCGTTTTGCAAGCGCTAGCGAACGCACCCCAATCACGGCATTGATCAATGCCAGGGTGAAGCCTGCAGAAACTTGGGTCCAGTATACGATACGGTGGCGTAATCTATGGTCAAAGTGCGAGCAGCGCATCGAAGAAGCTCCTGCCGTGGGCATGTTCGTGGGTACTCTCGACCCTCAAGCGACCATCTCCCAGTTTATGATGTTCTCTAAGCCGACCACATTCCAGGCTTTAATCGACAAGTTGGCTCAGATGGACCAGATGGGTCATAGACCACCTCCCCCGAAGCCAGAACCTCGGAATGACAAGGGTAAGGGAAAGGCCACCTTCGTCGCGAATGCTCAGCAGCAACCCAATGCCCCAAAGCTGACGGATCAACTGGAAGAAAGACGCCGGTATTATAATGAGAAGATGAAGCGTCCCTACTCGTTCCCACGGGACAAGACGAAGCGGCTATTCGAGCTGGCAGTACGCAACAGACTTATAAACCTACCAAATCCAAGGCGACCGCCACAATCCACTGAGGTGAATAACCCTAACTATTGCCCTTATCATCAAACGGTAAGTCATCCGATTGAGGATTGCTTCATCTTCAAAGGATGGATTGAAGATCAATATCTCCAGGGGAAGTTTGCACTGTCCGAAAAGTGGAAGGTGAACCCACCACAGCCGCATACTCCTAAGAAAGCAGATACACCGGGGACAACCTGTTCCTTTATTGAAGAAGCTCCATGGGAGGTCGTGCTGTCAACTAAAACCAAAAGAATGCTGAGGGACCTTCATGCGTGCCCTGCAATCGAATGGAAGGACCCGCTTGAACCTCAAATTATCGAAGGGATGTTGAAGCCGTGCCCGACTACGAAGACTCGTGGTGATGGCCTAAATACTCACGCCCAACCGTCAAAATCTTTGAAGAAAAAGAAGAAGAAATCCAAGAAGCCCGTGAAGCCTGGAGACAAGCGCACGAACTTGCAGAAGCAGATCGACGCGATGGAAGAGTACAATCAAAAAGCGCGAACTCCTGTCACGCTGCAAGAGTTCCTCAACCACATCTTTCGAGAGGAAGATGATGGAAAGAGTTCGTCGGATGAATCCGAGGGATACGTGGCGAGTTGTAACGTAATCTCCCGCTCGTTTACTGACGATGAAAAAACACCTAGCACTAAGAAACTGGGGGTAGAGCCTGAACCAGAGCGTGGGTGGCCAACAGATGAAATGATCGACGCCTTTCTAGACGAGATTCGTCTGAAGAGTAAAGCAGATCAGGAGCGTGAGATGGCCGCATCGGAAGGAGCCAAATGCAGGCGACTGAACGAAAGAGTTGAAGTACTCCCGCCAGATCGAAAGGCATCCGAGGCAGACAAGAAGATATTCAAGACGAGGAAAAGGTTTTCCAAAGCCATGTCAATGGGAATGAAGCTACCACCCTCGGAAGAAAACACACTCAATGGGCCGGAGAGGCACCCTAATTATTGCGCATATCATCGGAAAATTTCACACCCCACGGAGGAGTGCGACACCTTTAGGATATGGTGGCAAGGATATGTTGCTCATCGGCAATATTTTAAGCGCATGAAACGCAAGACTCGTCGGGAACGAAGAAGTACTGCCGACGGGCACAACAGAACCACTGGCAACTGTTACATGGTTAATGCCGGAGGGTCACAAGTTCTCACCTTTGGGAGCGACTCTGATGAAGAAATGGCTCTGGGCCCTCTCTTTAAAGAATCCGTTTTAGGGAAAGAGGAGGAATCGGAGGCCTGCGAGAACATTCAGCTGCGCAATCGCACGCTCCCAGAAAAGAATCTCGGGCCCGCAAATAGAAAAGATAAGGGAAAGGAAAAGGTCACTGAGGATATCACTTTAGATGAACAAGTCATGAAAGAGCTGACTACCAAAGACCCTCCCAGGAAGGGTAAGGTGGACTACAATATCCTGGCACACCTAAGGAAGCTACCTTCTCAGCTTAGCATTCTCGATGCCCTCCTATTATCAAAAGAAGCGCGAGAGTCACTGATTAAGGCGTTACAACAACCTGAGCAATTCCAAGCCTTCCTCGCCACTGAAAGGATGAAGGATGAACTGGAGGAAGTGCATACGGCCGACATCACTTTCGGTGACGAAGACCTTCTCCTCGGGACGTGCAACCACAACCGTCCCCTATACGTCTCCGGGTATTGCCACGATATCAAGATAGGCAAAATCCTGGTTGACAATGGATCCTCCGTCAATCTCCTTAATATTCGGGTGTTGAAAGAAATCTGCATGAGTGTGCAACACC
This sequence comes from Agapanthus africanus, assembly GCA_030015575.1. Lineage (NCBI taxonomy): Eukaryota > Viridiplantae > Streptophyta > Magnoliopsida > Asparagales > Amaryllidaceae > Agapanthus > Agapanthus africanus. Next base: position 931,809,971 of record CM057338.1, read on the forward strand.
TCGCTCGTGACAAAATTACCATCACTGGTTTCGACTCCCAATCGTCACGGACTCTCGGATCCGTGATACTGACATTACGCTTCGGACTGCTCGTCACGGACATCAAATTCCATGTCATTGATGCCAAGACCTGCTACAACGCCTTGTTCGGTCGCCCTTGGTTACACGAGTACAATATCATCCCTTCTACACAACATCAGTGTATGAAGTAGTTTAAGGATGGTTTCGAGTATACCGTAACAGGTGAGCTGAACCCATTTTCCGTGAACAAAGTCCGCAAGTACGAAGATGCGAAGTACTTTTTGCCAGACTTCGAGGATACAGAAAGGTGTCGCAAGCCGGAGAATAAAGCCGCCGCCGCCATCCCTGTCTTCGGGAGCGATACCGAAGAAGAAGAAGAGATAGTTTATGCTGGGCCATCTCAACGCAACAACCCGGGGACGTCCGCCCCCATGTTGATCTTCGGAAGTGACTCGGAAGATGAGGTTAATGCCGTGTTCTCCAATCGGCCGTCAATATAAGCACCCCCTAGCGATGATCAGAGTTTGCAAATCACCATGGTGCCGCGAGAACACTACAAGGAGCTCGACACACTTCAAGCTTACAATGTGCAGGACATGCAAACATTTTACGTCCCTCCCAGGCAAAGGAGTGAGAAGGCAATCCTATTCTACCGATCCTCAGAGACGAAACTAGAGAAAGAGATCTGGCATGGCGCGGATGCTACACTCGACAGGCTCCAACCCATCCGTTTGCCCAAATACTACACAAATGGACTAAAGAGGCTATTGAAGCGCCAAGGAGTACCCTTAAAACAGACTGTTCGACAAGCTCGGTTCTACAACAGGATTTGGGATGTCCCTGGGACTCAACGCAAATTGCCCAACAGGAGAATGGAAACGCTCAGGCTTGGATATGTGAGATCCAGAAAATGGGAACGAGTCCACGGTAGCTACGCCATATATAACTTCGATGAGGAGGAAAACGCTCTGTCGAGCGATGCTAACCCCTCGTCAAAACTGGATCCCGCGAGCGAAGTGCCGAGTCCGTCGTTTGAAGAACGAATGGACAAGCTTATCAGGAAAGCAGGTCAAAAGGCTCGGGAAGACCATAATCGTGAGATGGCCATCTACGAGAAGGCTAGGACGCAACGTCTGTTTCAACAGGCTGCAAAAGACAAAGATGCTCATCCCTGTCAACCCGTTGTCCGAAAGGCCTAACGCAGAGGCAGAAATAAATCAAGCGGAAAGAGGAGCCGACAACAACGACGTAGGATTAGAGAGTCATGTGAGCGGGCATTGCGCGGTCCGGATTTGTCCCTCGCGAAGAAGATGAGTCGAGCGTATTCTTTCCCTCGAGACAAGACGAAGAAGTTACTCGAGCTCGCTATAAAACATCAAATGATCGCGCTTCCAGAGTCTAAGCACCCTGAGCGAGCTAACAAGGCTTCTCATCTGAGCTATTGCTCTTATCACCGAGCCATAGGACATCCTACCGAAGACTGCTTCACCTTCAAGAACTGGGTCGAGGACCAGTACCAACAGGGCAGATTCGCTTTATCCAACGGCTGGAGGGTAACGCCGCCACAAAAGCACGAACCCAAAGCCGCAAAAGTGGGACCATATCCACCTCAGTCCTGGAAGCGGATTCGCACATGTTACACGATTACGATATTAAAAGAAGAGTCCGAGAACATGGATGACCTTCCCTGATGCTTTGAGAACAGCGATGATGAGGTGATCTCAGAATTTCCGCCAGCTCCGAAAGAACTGGAAGATGGCATACATACTACTGCAGATAACCTCAAGAAGATTGAGTTGGGAGCGGCAGATGATCCGCGACCGACATTTGTTAGCGAGCTGCTATCTGAAGAAAGGGTGGCTGCGTTAAAGAACGTGCTTCTACAACATAAAGACTGCTTCGTGTGGAACTATTCCGAAATGCCAGGATTGGATCCGGAGATTGCTGTGCATAAATTAGCAATATCCCCGAATATCAAGCCAGTCAAGCAGGCGCCGAGAAGGATGCGGCTCGAGCTTGAGATGAACATCAACGCCGAAGTCAAGAAGCTGATCGATTCTGGATTTATCCAAGAAGTCCAGTATCCCGATTGGATTGCCAACATCGTCCCGGTAATGAAGAAAAATGGGACGGTACGTATATGCGTGGATTTCAGGGATCTCAACAAAGCCTGCCCGAAGGACGATTTCCCAGTACCGGTAACCGAGCTAATGATAGACAACACATCCACTCACGAGGTTTTCTCCTTTATGGATGGTTCATCAGGGTACAATCAGATAAAGATGCATCTCGAAGACCAGAAGCACACCGCTTTCCGGACCCCTTTGGGTATATTCTGCTACAGGGTTATGCCCTTTGGTCTAAAGAACGCTGGCGCTACCTATCAAAGGGCCATGACAAAGATCTTCGACGACCTCATACATGACATCGTCGAGTGCTATATCGATGACCTTGTAGTAAAGAGCATGTCATACGAAGAGCATTTAAAGCATCTGGAGACTGTATTTCAACGCCTTCGGCAATATAATTTGAAGATGAATCCCCTCAAATGCGCGTTTGGAGTCTCCTCGGGTAAATTCCTGGGATTCATCATCCGACACCGAGGTATCGAAATAGATCCATCTAAGATCAAGGCGATCATGGAAATGCCTCCGCCAAGAACCCTCAAACAGCTGCGGTCTCTCCAAGGGAAGCTCGCATACATCCGGAGGTTTATCGGCAATCTTTCAGGCAAGTGCCGTCCTTACAGCCACCTGATGAAGAAGGGAACTCCGTTCGTTTGGGATCACAAATGCCAAGGTGCACTAGACGAGATCAAGCAGTACCTGCAGAACCCTCCGGTGTTGGCTGCGCCGGTCAGGGGAAAACCCCTCATTCTTTATACAACCGCCCTCGAAGGTTCCTTAGGCGCATTGTGGGCACAAGAGAACGATCAAGGAAAAGAGAGAGCACTCTACTACCTAAGTCGAGTTCTGCTGGGGGCAGAAAGTAACTACTCTCCCATTGAAAAACACTGCTTGGCGTTAATCTTCGCAATAACAAAACTCAGGCACTATGCGTTGGCGTACGAAGTCCGTCTCATCTCGAAGGTCGACCCCCTTAAATATTTGATGTCAAAGGCTATATTGACGGGTCGACTCGCTAAATGGGCTCTACTCCTGATGGAGTTCTCGATAACGTATCGACCTCTTAAGGCAGTGAAAGGCCAGGCCATTGACGACTTCCTTGCTGAGCATCCAGTACCTACCGGTTCTCCTCTGAACTGTGATTTGCCGGATGAACATGCATTCGATGCGATCGGCGGCGGTGATACCTGATGGGAACTCTATTTTGACGGGGCATCTTCCATGAAGAAGCGCAAACAATGTACACCCATAATCAAATCAGGAGTAGGCCTTATCTTCGTAACCCCACAAGGAGGGATAATGCGCTTTGCTTTCTCCTTAACGGAATCGAGGACGAACAATGAAGCCGAATACGAAGCTTTGATAGCAGGCCTCGAGATCGCCATTGACATGGGAATTGAAGACCTCCTTATATACGGGAATTCTCAACTGGTCGTTAGTCAAGTAAATGGCGACTACCAAACGTGCAAACCGGAGCTGGTGAAGTACGGCGAAAAGGTGCAACAACTATTGACCCAAATCCCCTCCTACACTTTGAAAAGTATACCACGTGCGGAAAATAGCAAAGCAGACGCGCTAGCTAAGCTCGCTAAAGAGCTAGCTGATGAGAACCTCGATGACGTCAAAATCATGGTGCAAAGCCGTCGAGTGCTCGCCCCGGCAGAAATATCTCCGGAATCATGCGAAGAAAAGGGAGCAACTGGGCAGACAATCCTATAAATAAAAGACCGTGAGAAGGCTGAGGACTGGAGGGAAGTCTTCATAGACTACTTTAAGTCCCACCGAATGCCCGAAGGAGCGTCCTCAAGACATCAGCTCATGAAACGAGCTCTATCTTTCGCTTTCATCAATGATACTCTGTATAAGAGGTCGTTTGATTCTCTGTGGCTAAGATGTTTAGGACCGGACGAAGCAGAAAGAGTCGTTCAAGAGGTTCATGACGGAATCTGTGGTTCTCATCAAGCAGGCCCGAAGATGAAGTTAAAAATTAAACAGATGGGTTACTACTGGCCCACGATGATCCAGGACTGCCTCGAGTATGCGAAGCAGTGCCACTCGTGCCAAATCCACGGGGATTTCATCCACCAACATCCAAATCCACTACATCCAACGATGGCTCGCTGGCCGTTCGAAATGTGGGGGACTGATATAGTCGGCCCCATTGAACCAGCATCGTTTAGGGGACATCGTTTCATCTTGGCGACGACTGATTACTTCTCCAAATGGGCGGAAGCAGTACCATTGAGGGAAGTGAAGACGGAGAATATCCTCCACTTCTTCAAGACACACGTCATCTATCGGTTTGGAACTCCACGGCGGATTATCTCCGATAACGGGCCAGCCTACAGAAGCCATAAGATTAGCCGCTTCGCGCAGCAGCACAATATAGACTGGAGATATTCTTCAGTTTACAATCCGCGGGCTAACGGTCTGACCGAGGCCTTCAATAAGACCTTGACAAAGATCATAAAAAAGACGGTGTCCCGAAATAAGAAGGACTGGCATGAGAGGCTGCAAGAGGCCCTTTGGTCCTATCGAACTACGTTCAAGACGGCCACGAACACAACGCCGTACGCATTGGTATTTGGGACGGAAGCAGTGCTCCCCCTCGAGATAGAGTTACCCTCTCTACGAGTGGCAGTCCACTACGAGCTGACGGACGAAGAAAATGCTCACCTTCGGCTTGAGGAGCTCGATACCCTCGATGAAACCCGGCTCATAACGCAACAAAATCTAGAGGCCTACAAAGCAAAGATGATGCGCTCGTACGAAAGATTGACCAGGCCGAGGACATTCCGCCAGGGCGAACTCGTACTAGTGGTCAAAAGACCTATGATCCCCAATCGCGCCAAGCGAGGAAAATTTGAGCCAAACTATGAAGGCCCGTACATCATAGATAAGGTCTACCAGGGTGGGGCCTATCTACTCATGGACGTGCACGGTAAAAGGCCTTTCAGGCCGATAAACGGTCGCTTCCTAAAGAAATACTACGCTTAATGAGCCACGGCCTAGGTCAATGATAGGTGACGACGACCATGCCCGCTCGCTCTGTTACTAAGCTCAAATTTTATAAACGGTAGCCAGCCTCTTAACGACGGACCGAAACGTCCTTAAACTAACGACGGACCGAAACGTCCTTAAACTAACGATGGACCGAAACGTTCTTAGACTAATAGCGGACCGAAAACGTCCTTAAACTAATACCGCAGCATCCTTAGGCTGACGAGATAAAAAAAATATAATAAATAAAAACGGTATGTCCATAAGTAAAAAGGGCACGGATGAAAACCCGAAAGGGCTCCGTGAGTAAAAACAGCAGGGCTACCGGCGAGTGTTCGTGAAAACCCGAAAGGGCGCGGCCTCTTAAAAAAAAGGAGAAAAAGAAAATGAAAAGAATAAAAAAAAACGGTATGTCCATAAGCAAAATGGGCATGGATGAAAACCCGAAAGGGCTCCGTGAGTAAAAACAGCAGGACTACCGGCGAGTGTTTGTGAAAACCCGAAAGGGCGCAACCTCGTTAAAAGACACTTATAAGGTCCTCTCGACCTTGTAAGGAGAAACCACCCGCGTGAGATCCTTACGACTCACAAAGGAGCAACACACTTAGGAATCCTCACGATTCCTAAGGAGAAAATACACTTGCGAGATCCTCACGACTCGTAAGGAGAATTCTCTTATGGGACCCACACGGCTCATGAGATTTGAAAGTCTTAAGTTACAGAAACCTAAACCTGTTCTTAAACAGATCCCCCACAACCTTCGATATTGCCCTACAAGCGGCTCAATACTGACCCTTGTATACAATCCACGGGAGCGAATAAACATTTCCCCAGCAAAGTCACACCCGTGACTAGGGACATGTCCATATGGTGAACAACCCTTATAATTCCTCTCGACTTATAAGGAGAAAACCCTCTTGTAGGATCCTTACGACTTACAGAGGAACATACACTTAGGAATCCTCACGATCCCTAAGGAGAAAATACACCTGCAAGATCCTCACGACTTATAGAGAGAAATACCTTTGTGAGACCCTTACGGCTCATGAAGTCAAAAGCCTTGGTCGACAGGACCCTTAACCCTGTTTGCTAAGCCACCTTTGTTCGACATCGACAGAGGCAAATGATGATTCGCTCCTGGCAACATCCCAGTTGCAGCGGTGCTGATGCCAAAATCGGTGTCTAAAATCCAAGCTTGTAGCGAAAAAGCTAGCAAGCCACACATGCATACGAAATAGCCGAAATGATGGGGCAACTTGCAATAAAAAGCAGCAAGTAAAAAATGTATGCATACAAAAACAGCCGAAATGATGGGGCAACTCGCAATAAAAAGCAGCGAGTAAAAAGAAAAATAGCCGAAATGATTGGGCACCGCGAAAAATAGCCGAAATGATTGGGCAATCGCGATTTTCACGATATAAAAAGCTGAAATGATAGAGCATCGCGGGAAAAGAAATAAAATAAAAATAAAATTTATGCCCTACAGGTGATGTTCCATCACACCCTGTACACAATCCAAAGGCGTAAACAAAAAAGGGATCATACTTCTCCCCCAGGTTTCATTAGAAAAGGAAGCCAAGTCTCGACGGGCCAAAGGAGACCTGGAGATCGTTTCAACACTCGTCTCATAACAACGGACACAACGCTAAGCTAAGCGGAACAGCGGCAACTCCCAGCTCCATGGCTCGGTGGTATACATATCGCCAACAGTCAAACCTCCATCCCGTGAAATGCGGATACAATCAGCATGTGAAGCATCCAGAGCGGAGCCTAGTCCTCGCCGAGCACGGCAGTGAACCCGTGTGAAGCATCTAGTGCAAAATTCCTGGTTACGTAGAACGCGGATAACGTCACTCTTTGACCCCGTGGAAAACGTCCAGAGCGGATCCTGTTCCTCGCAGAGCACGGCAGTGAACCCGTGTGAAGCATCCAGAGCGGAGCCTAGTCCTCGCCGAGCACGGCAGTGAACCCGTGTGAAGCATCTAGTGCAAAATTCCTGGTTACGTGGAACGCGGATAACGTCACTCTTTGACCCCGTGGAAAACGTCCAGAGCGGATCCTGGTCCTCGCAGAGCACGGCAGTGAACCCGTGTGAAGCATCCAGAGCGGAGCCTAGTCCTCGCCAAGCACGGCAGTGAACCCGTGTGAAGCATCTAGTGCAAAATTCCTAGTTACGTGGAACGCGGATAACGTCACTCTTTGACCCCGTGGAAAACGTCCAGAGCGGATCCTGGTCCTCGCAGAGCACGGCAGTGAACCCGTGTGAAGCATCCAGAGCGGAGCCTAGTCCTCACCGAGCACGGCAGTGAACCCGTGTGAAGCATCTAGTGCAAAATTCCTGGTTAGGTGGAACGCGGATAACGTCACTCTTTGACCCCGCGAAAAACGCCCAGAGCGGAGCCTGGTCCTCGCAGAGCACGGCAGTGAACCCGTGTGAAGCATCCAGAGCAAATACCGGACTGTGGAGTCCTTAAAATCCACGGACTATGATGTCCTTAACCTCGACCGTGATGTCTTAAAACTAATGATCAACCACCCCGATTCCCTACGGAATCTGCCTCGGTTGAAGGGTACATCTCTTCACTCCTTTGATACATGGCGTTGTAATTCCTCAACGTCTTCAAAAAGGTGACGGGTCCCTGCAACCAAACATCTGACTGTGGAGTCCCTAAATCCACGGACTATGAGGTCCTTAACCTTGACCGTGATGTCTTAAAACTAACATCGGACTGTGGAGTCCCTAAATCCATGGACTATGAGGTCCTTAACCTTGACCGTGATGTCTTTAAACTACGATACCTTGAGCGACCCCTGACCCCGTGAAACACAGATAAGGGCGACCACATCCAGCACTTGCAGGTCCTCATGACCTGTAAGGAAGAAAAACTCTCTTATGAGATCCTTACGACTCTCAAGGGACAACTCGCTTAAGAATCCTCACGATTCTTAAGAGGAACTTACACCTATAGGGTCCTCTCGACCCATGGGGAGAAAAAAACTCTTTATGAGACCCTCGTGACTCGTAAAGTGCAAAAGTCTTAGGAAGCAGATCTTAACCCTGAATCCTGAGCTATCGCTACCCTGCAAGGAGATCAAGATAGAATATCCGCAGAATACATTCAATAAAAAGGGGACACACCGTTGAGAGGAAAAATGTATCTTTTATTCATAAACCAAAATAGATACAAAGTACAATCTATGAAAGAAACAAAAAAGAAAGATACTCTCATCCATGAGTATGTACAAAAAAAGGGGAAAAGATACAAGTCCTCAAGCTGGCGGGCGGTGTAGTAATTTTACCAGCTCATCGTTTTGTCGCTGAGCCACGGCTTCATGACGCAAGATCTCCAGAAGACGAGCCTCCCCATTGGAGTCCAGTTGGGCATTTCTACAGCAAAAACCGTTCTCGGAGGGTCCATCGGTAAGAATGGGAAAGTGGGCTCCGTCGGTACAGCGCAAAGAAAACTCCGGCGACCCTGAATAATCTGACTATACCAAGATCCCCATTGAAGAAGGTTGGTGCAGTTCGGGTCATGGGCCCGGATCATCGCCATCGCTTCCTCATCAGATGGTGACTGAGAAAAAGCAGCCTCCGAGCGAGAAAAGGGAAAGCACGTAACAGAAGCCATCGCACCAGAAATCCAATAAAAGAAGACCGTTAAAAGCAAAGTCAGCGATATATATCCATGCATGAACATGAAGACTAGTTAAAGAAAGCAACAGCAGATTTTTCTGGGACCATTGGCTACAAAACACATGGGCCCCACAGAATCAGGATGACGGCTCATTAATAATGAGACCAAATAGTTACAATAAAACAAAGGGAATATCCTCATTAAATAAAGAATGGTAACCCTACACATTCCCCCAACAGGATCTGTCTCGGGCTCTACGATGGATCCAACAAGATCAAAGGAATTAAATTCCCACAGAAGACATCATTACAAAGCTCCTGTTTCATTAATTGCAGAAGGACAACCTCGGGTCAAGAGACCCCAAGAAGCCTCCGTGTGAAGAAACTGAGATCTTCATAGGAATTAAATTCCTTATTAAGAGAAGGGAATTAAATTCCCAGAGACATTTTTGGATGGAATTAAATTCCATGGAGTCGAACTGTCATCATCATCTCCTTGGAGGATCAGATGAACCCTAAAAGAGATTTACTGCTGAAGATTAATTGGTTTCATGGGTTCATGTTTAAAGAGTAAAAGTGCTTGTTTTGGATTTAAAATCCAGAGGAATGTGAAAGTTCATCGTTCATGCGAGAGCATTACCTGAGGAAAAGAATCCTTTTCGAACAGAGTTAAACTCTGAAAATTGTTTCAAGGCAGAGAACTAAGCTCTGAAAGACGAGAATTAAATTCTCAAGGGAAAAAAGTTCTCAAAGGAAGAAGATGAGCAAAGTGAAGGCTCTTCTGAAGAGACATGGGTATTTATAAGAGGTGATGGAAACGTTTCATCTCCCCAAATCACTAGAGGAATCCAACGGTCACAAAAGGTGACAGCGTTGCACTCACGTGCAGACACGTGAGAACAACGCTGTGGGGGCATTTGTTTCCTGATTTAAAATCAGGAAAGCCCACGGAAGAAGCTTCAGAAAAGGGTCACGTGCTCACATGTGACCAGCAGTCATGTGTTGGCACGTGACATCTAAATGCATCGGCAGGGAAAATTCAGTTTCCCAACTACATCAAAGAAAAGGGCTTCAGAAAGGGTCACGTGCTCCCACGTGACCAGGGTCACGTGTTGGCACGTGACACTCGAAAGCAGCAGACTCAATTCCCTGATTGAATCAAGAAAAAGGCTCCAGGCCAGGGTCACGTGCTCACACGTGACCAGTTGTCACGTGGTGGCACGTGACAGCTAAGCAGCGACCAGAAAGTAGAGCGCAGAAAGAAAGAAGAGGGCTCGTTCCAAGGGGATCACGTGCCCACACGTGACCAAGGGTCACGTGGTCACACGTGACCGGCTTTCAAAGCCTATCTGTTAACAGAAATTAAATTCTGAGAAAAGACCTCTTAAATCTTTCCAAAGCAACCGATTAAATTAAAGATTTAAAGGTGATTAAATACCATCTATCTATGGGAAAATCTCGAATTTGGAAAGATTTCCCCTTTAAATCTAACCGAAATAACAAAGGAGAATCTCTGGATTTAAAATCCAATGGTGAATAAAATTCACCTAAAAATCCAAAGGTCCAAAACAAATGGTGAATACAAATCAAATCTCTCAATGAAAGATTCGCCAAAACTAATTGATTCGGCTGCTTCTCCTATAAATAGGAGCCAAGAGACACAGCAAAAAAAGGAAAAAAAGAGAGAGAGAAAGGCAGAAAGGAGTCGAGACAAAAAAGAGGGGAGCCTTGATACTTTGGAGAAATTTGGATCTTCTGCAAAAGAAAACCCTAGGTAAGAAAGGGAAGGCCTTTTTGAAAGGAAAAGAAAGTTTAATTCTCAACAGAGTTTAACTCTGATATAAAAACAGAAGAACATAGTTCTCTCTTTGGTGGAGGATCTGTAAAGTGCACATCTCCCCTTGAGTTGAGAATTTAATTCTCAATGGGTTGAGATCCTGCCATGCAGACCCAAAGCATAGGGAGGGAATGGAAGCACGAGAATTTAATTCTCACAGAACTATAGGAATTTAATTCCTTTAAAATAAAATTAGGGTTTGACCCTGTGAATGAGCAGAATCAGGGTTTAACCCTAGTTAGGAACTTAGTTCTGTTAAAACAACAGGAATTTAATTCCCTTAATCTCATTCCCCAGAATAATTCTTTAACAGAGAGTGGGAGTTTAATTCCTTAAACCTTTTATTAGGGTTTAACCCTATTCAGTTCTTCACATATATTCTACAGAAAATTCAGAGTTCAACTCTATCCCAGAATATAAATCTTCAAAAGGAAGTAGGAATTTAATTCCTCTGAAATTATTGCCAGGGTTCAACCCTACGAGGAATTTAATTCCTGAAAGGGATTAACAGATCTGCTAAAAAACATACATAGAGGCAGGGTCACGTGTCACCACGTGACCCCTAAAAAGATCTACAGAAAAACCCCTTTGAGGCAGTGCCTCACGTGACCCTTGGCAGAGGCTTTAACATACTCCATTTAAACACCCGTCATGTGATGGCACGTGATGCTCCAAAAGATGCGATATTCTCAGCAGAACAAATGAAGGGAGGGCGCCCTCATGTGCTACCACGTGACCCCTCTTGCCTTAGCGTCTAACGCTAAATTGGAACCCCTGAATCCAGTGTTAAAACACTATTTGGCCTTAGTGTTCAACACTAATCAAAGAGCTTTATTTGCAGTGTTCAACACTGATTACCTTAGTGTTTAACACTAATTTGAGATCTCTGCTGCCAGTGTTTTGATCTGTTTTAGTGTTTAACATAATTTGAAAGCCTTGTTGTGTAGGGTTCCTAGGCACACTAATGAGGTCTCACAAGGCATCAACCATGCCAATTTCAAATTTTACAAGTGCCGAGAAACCCTAATACGGATCGTTAACTAGAATTTTAGGTGAAAGATGCAACTAGTTAACAACTTAACTAAGTGAATGGAAATACAACCTTTGTAGATCCGGTTCTCCACCTCCATAGCTCCGTGATGAAGTCCCCTCGCTGTACAAATCGCATCCCGGACTCTAGCATCGGCTTTATCGGAGAAATGGGCGGGCTTGGTCGTCGGCTTCGATGCCGAAGATGATCTACGTCGAGGCATCACTAGATCAAGCTCCCACTTCACCAAGTCATGAAACTTGTGAAGAAAACACCCTATACTACTTGGCAAGAGGTAGAGGATGAAGAAATAGGAAGTGGGTTCACTTTAGAATTGGATTTCTCACTCTTTTCATCAAATCACCATTGATGGAATCAAGCTTCTTCATCTTGAAGAAGAAGAAGAAGAAGAGGATAATATTATGATAAGTATTTTCCAAATAGAAAATAAATGAATACTTATCATAAACCAACCATGGTCAAGTGTAGAGAATGAATCATGGTTAAGTGGAATGGTTAGGGTTAAGCATGAGACAAAAATGGTGGACTTGTTCAAAGCTTCATGAAGCTTCAATATACAAACAAAGAAAGCCACCATTTTTTCTCTTTATGCTTATCATTTTCCAAAAAAGAATAAATAAATAAATAAATGAATAAGAAAAAAAAAACCTAACCATTCATATAACCATGGTTTAATCTTTACACAAACCCAAGTTAGCATGCATCATCAAACATGATACAAACTTGTGCACAAAAATATATCACATATACAATGTGCACAAACAAGTGAGAAAAACCATTTAAAGTGAACCAATACTGGTTAATGCAAAGTAATATATCAAATATAATTATGCATTAAATCATTAAATCAACACTTGATTTAACGATTCGGTCATATCGCATGTGACCGACTAATATCCAATGTATCGGCTTATTGAATCAATACTTGATTCGATAACTAGGTTATATCACATACAACCATATCGATATATTCATCGCGAGAATAGAATACGGTATCACATACACGCATTATTCTCGGTCCCGCACATATCTCATATGCGCTCCAATTTCATTTCGCTTGAGCCAGGAAACCTCTGTGTAGGACTCTAAAGACTCGTCAATACGCCGGCAGCAGGTGATGATCATATCAAACACCCACAAGCCGCAAGCGGTCTGCTAAACGTAACGGCCACCCGGGTATTGAGCGATCAGAAGATCGACGAGCAAGCCCGCTCACACTCCTGTGAATCCAACCAGTAACACTTACCGTACAGTCCGGTCTCGTCGTCTGATATGTCGCATATCTCGCCTAGGGGTGGTAAACGTCAAACCCCAACAGCTCGATAAGTCGTGTCGATATGAGGTCTATAACAGTTCGAGAAACTACTGGCAACACTTACCAGTAAATCTCAGCAACCCTGGCCAGGGATTTCCGGTTATAGCCAATCGAACACAGCGCAACATCAACTCCCTATACCGGGAGAGACGAATCCCCTCCTATCGCTCATTGCCTCCATGTGATTCGAGACTGTACCCAAAAACCACCATTTTGCACGCCCTCTTGGACGTGGTAAGGTGGAAATCAAAGCACAGTGGGAACCACACAAGACTCTATGACGATCTCGGGTCAACAGACTACTCTGTACCAGTGTCACCAGAGAACTGCCATCTGACGTAAGGTATAATACCATCTGGGAGTTCTCGGCGAATCCGTCCAGTGTACCCAGTCTTCACTGAGCACCCGTATATCATCTCTGATGTCAAACACCAATGGATATGGGATCATCCAACGCCCATCTATATGGGTCGAGAGGGTATACGCTAGTCTACTCTGGTATATCGATGCCCCATCTCGATACACCCACGACTAGGGACCTTGAAGGATGTACTTATAGACTACCATGTCCCCACTAGTATGATCCGCATCATAGTCCAGGTAGTCAAGTACACATCCTAAGGGCTTTACCAACATGTAACAGAGAGACAATCAGCGTACACGTTAAGGTAAAGATCAACCAGATAGCATACTATCATGTCGAGCAAGAAAGTCCTCCCTATATATGTCCAAGCACCCACTACAATATACATCCTATGTATAGTAATGGCCTCTAGGGCATACATATAACTAACAATCTCCCACTTGCACTAGGGCCATCTGATAGCAGTGGTTGTAGTATCTCATACTCAACCATCCCATAAAAGTCTCTCTCTGGGAAAAGGCCTTTGTGAGTGGATCCGCCGTGTTGTCCTCTGAGTCTACTCTCCTAACCTCGATCACCCTGGAGATCAACTATCTCCATGATCAGGTGATACTGCCTTAGAATATGTCTGGATCACTGATGGGACGGACGTTCCTTGGCATAAGCCACAACTCCATTGTCACACAATGGGAGGAACTAAGTTCATCTCATGAACAAATTTACATCCAGACTGCCTCTTTGGTAGCATCTTAAGTAGCGATGTATCGAGCCTTTATCATCTAGTATGCCACGGTATCTAGCTTGGAACCCTTCCAACATACCATCCCTTTACTGAGGGTAAAGACAATGCCTATGACTGACTTTCAGTCGTCCCTATCACCTTGGAACCCTTCCAGTGATTCTCCCCAGGATCGATTGATACCATCTCACTACAACTAGTGAGAATCCTAACATCCAATTAGATCTATCTCATAGATCCAAAACCCAGGATTTTAAGAGGTATCATTTTGATCTTGTATGGAGAACATTGTGATAAGCGGAGATTGACCGGGCGTAGCATAGGAAACTCCTTCCCTATCAAGAGTATGTTATCCACGTACTCTATGAGGATCAGCACTATACTCCCTACTACCTTTTTGTTTATACAAGGTTCATCTACCATTTTGATGATGTCAAACTCTTTGACTAAGACATCAAAACAGATGTTCCAACTCCGCGATACCTGCTTTATTCTATAAAGCATCTTGTACACGTTTCCGCTGCTCCCACTGTCTACGAAGCCCTCTGGCTGTGTACTTATAGACGTTCTCTTCTAAAACATCATTTAGAAAAGCTGTCATGGCACCCAACCGCCAGATATCGCAGTCATGGTATGTAGCCGTGGCAAGTAAGATTTAGATGGACTTAAGCATAGCCACTTGAAAAGGTTTCATCATTATCCACGCCTGGTCGATGACGAAAAGCTTTAACAAGTCTAGCTTTGAAAGTCTCAACTTTTCTATCTACACTAAGTAATCTTCTCAAGATATACTTGCTCCTGATGGGGATTTAACCCTTCAGATATAGCAACCAAAGTCCATACTTTGTTGGTGTACATGGATTCCATCTCAGATCGCTAAGCATCCAGCCATTCTTACAGAGTCCCACTCCTGATGGCCAGCTCGAAACTAGTTGGGTCATCATCTCATGATGCAATCCTCGCTCCCACTGTCATAGAGTAACCGAAGTATCTCTCAGGCGGGTGAGGAACCTTACTAGATCGGCGGAGAGGCTGAGGTTCGTTGGTAACTATTGAATCCTTTGGTTCTTTCAAATCATCAGCTGCAGCTTGTATAGCTGGAACATTTCCAGTTCTACATAACAGACCTTGCCTCGAGCCTGTCCGGATTTTGCTTTTAGACATAGGCCGGACAACCCCAAATCTTAACTAGCTTAAGACATGGGCTCTTCCCATTCCATATCACATATGAAGTGGTAGACAACTGATTTGATTTGAACCCTATTCAATAGGTATGCAGCTTCTCAAGTGCATAACTCCGAAAAGGAAATAGGAAACACAGTAGTACTCATCATAGAGCACACCATATCACATAGGGTGCGATTGCTCCGCCCCGATATACCATCGTGCTATGGTGTATACGGAGGAGTAATGCTGAGAGAGAATCTCATTCTCCTTTAGAATAGTCCAGGAATTCCGTGCTCAAGTATTCTCCTCCTTGATCACATCAAAGGACATAATACTTATACCCGTTTTGGTTCTCTACTTCTAACTTATATTCTGTGAATATCTCAAAAGGTTCGGACTTGTGTTTCAACAAGAACATATGTCTGAATCTAAAGAGATTATCAGAGAATGTAACGAAATACAAGGAACCGGTCTTGGCATGTGTAGACAGGGGACCTTACATACATCAACATGTATCATCCCAAGAGTTCACTAACTCTTTCTCTGTTTCCAATAAACAGAGCTGGTGTCATTATATCTTTGTGACATGACTGGCAAGTTTCACAAGATGTAAATTCAAACTGATTTAAATATGCATCTATATGTAACTTCAGCTAGTCTGGTCGTATTGATATGACTTAATCTACAATACCTCAAGAAGGATTCGTTCAGTTCTGAACACTTCCTCTTGTGTGTGTTCTGTATACTAAGAACTGTAGTTTGATTTAGAACATCAATGCTTTTAGATAACGTGCCTGAACCGATCAACTTTTGATATAGGAAATGTTCAAAACATTATCCATCTATACAAAATTTTATCATTTCTTTACTAATAAAGAGATTGATATGATTTTGTATATCAGGTTCGGTATCTAATAACATTCGTTCAGAATCAATGTATTTGGAATACAGGGTGACAGTGACCAACAGACTTGGCTGCAACACTTGCCCCGTTTTCTGCCTCATGAAACTTATCACCCGTTCTCAGTTCTTTACCTATCTGTAGCCCATGTAACATATTACATATGCGGGATCCTGATCCGGTATCATATACCCAGGACGTAAAGGACACTGAGAAACAGTTCTATATAATGAACACACCCGAAGATGATGCATCAGCATGCACTTACTTCGTTTGGGCGGCACGGGAATTGTTGTAATCCCCTATTTCCTGCTCTGCCTTATAACAATTATAAGTTGGAGCGGGACCAACGTTCCCCAGCTCAGTATAACAAGTGGGTTCGGTCAATATTCCGTATTATTATCTTGATTAAGGCGTGATATGGTCGCTACCTGGAGAGAGAGAGAAGAAAACACTCAGCGTGCGCTCTTGCAAGAATAGATTGGTTATTATTTTATCTAATCAGGATGGCTCCCACTGTTTTTATCAAATCTTCCTTCAAACCCTAAAAGGAAAGACTAGCCGGGATTAATTACACACTACAAGTTCGCCAATCTTTCAGCCAGGCCAGTGTCAATACTTTGAGGGGGTCCCCCGTACTTTCGCACGAACCTAATTAATGTAAACCTCGTTTTCCCAGAGGCGTAACCCCGTTAACACCTTTCTAGACACCTACTTGATCGGCTAATTGTAATGTGTAAAACTCTCCCAGGAGTAACAATTACTCGCAGCGGGTATCGGGATCCAACTATCTCATAGAAGGTATGCAATCTCATTGCAAATTTCAACACTTGAAATTCCCGATAATTTTGCCCCTAGCACCCTATGACCTTGACGGAGGTCAACAAACCATAGGCTACTAGTCAAGTTCAACCCGTCATTTCTTGATCGAATTAAACCCACCCACACGACCCTTGACGGAGGTCAACAAGGCCGCACGACTACCCTAATCCAATCTGCATCATATGCATAAGTAGATAAATACTAGTTAGCTACCGCACACTACGCCTTGACGGAGGTCAACAAACGTAGCACGAATACTAAATAGGACTTATCTGAAATGACGGAGGGGTACGACAGGTTTTTCTGAAAACCTATTGCGTAATGAACTTGATATCGTTGTAGAATCAAATGGTTTTAAAAAAATGGAGTGTTATTGAGGCTTTTCTAGTTTTGCTAAAGGAGTCACTCCCGGTGAAGGGATCATCGGTCCTTTTCTCGTCGAATGAGATGCGGTATATATCATATATATCACTGTGCAAAGCAAAAACTTAAAAGCAATCAGAAAACAAACCGAGTGTGTAGCATCTGCCAGTTATTGCTAAAGGAGTCACTCCCGGTGAAGGGATCTCGGTCCTTTCCTCATCGAATAAGGTGCAGGATATATCACATATACCGCTGTGCAAAGCAAGAACTGTAGCTACCTGTTTTATTTTTGAAATTCGATTCTACAACATCTTAGGTTTCTTTTATTTCATTAATCTCATTAATGAAGTCCCATCATTTAAATACCTAAACATCACAGATAAATACGACATACACTTATGCCATCCGCATTCGCATCGATGTCCCCTCGTGCACCGTTAGGTTAGGTAACTAATGGCAGAGCGGGGCAGGGCTAGCGCGTGTGTAAAACATAAGTAACGTCTATATAATATATCATATATACTATATACAGTATCCATCACAGAACATATCACATGATCACATCACAGATATCGCAGCAGAAGAATCATATGAAATATTGGATATACTAGGACGTCCGTGTTTTCAATACGAGCCAGTATAAAACACGGATTCTACGGTCGTGATGAATAGCCAAACCCACACCCCTAGACCCCTACGAGAGCGGCAAGCAACCCTGCCAATTCTAGAGTTAGGAGACCCGGACTCGACTCCTCGAGTTGGTCTCCCACTGGACTCCAGAACCCGGTTACTTGTGCTCCCCTCCTTGGGTCTATCCTAGTGCGGAAAAGTAAATAATATACAAAGGGTGACATCTTCCGCAACCTGGAAGTGCCCCAATAAAAGAATATTACATACAAGTTTTACATGAATGAAAATGAAAACACGTATCTCACATAAAAACCCCCGGCTATTCAAACACGACGATCCAATATAACATATCCAGCAACACATAACATCACATGTCATCAACGTAAGTAAATATGCGCATCCCAATTATCGTTGACATATAGCAACGAAACCAGCGATATCACATATTACACTTACGGTCACAGAAAAGAAAGTGTAAAACTACAATAGTTGGAATCCGCAATCTCTTTAGACATCGCATGCCTAATCAAATGAAATACTTAGACATCACATGCCTAATAATTATATACCCCGCATTTTAGTCTCAAAATCGAAAACACTTTTCAATATAAAGTCGGGCAATTCAACAGGATTCCCGACATTCCGATCGAATGCTCGTCGCAAACTTTAGTAGGCGGCCGCACCCCCGATACCGTCGACGAAGTGCACTAAGGCGGAACACCGCTACCGCGAGCACCCGAACGGATGCTTTCGGCGACGGGGTTCTCCTACAGTCACTTGGTCGGGGCTATAGAGTGAGGCTGTCTATTAAGTTTACCCGGCGAGTATCCGCGTACGCTACGTGATTGCGACGGACTTTTGATCACATCAAAATTCCGTGGCAACCGATCAAGTGAGACTAAAGTGCTATGTTTATAACATTCATTCAGTTATCTCATAACTACTTGTGAATTCCAATTATTGTATCACATTCCGGATAAATAGAAAATGTTAAACTTTCCGATCGAACAATCGAATACCCAAGTTTTCCCGAAACAGATCATCACATGAAATAAGTTCAAAAACATTCACTTCGTGCCTCAGTACCAACGGTCCAGCCGTAGAAGGGTCAAGCCAACGCCTCACATGTGGCACGCCGTAGTGCCACAAACCCTAAGGTTCAAAGAGCAGTTCAAGACGGTCACATAATCGAGTTAAGGTTTGTTGTCTTCTAGAGGGTCCATCGCGTTACTTGCACTACTTAGAACGTCTTTAAACCACGGAAAAATCCAACATTTGGAAATTTCCCGACAGGGAAAAATTGGGTATTTATATCCGGTCGAATTTTTTAACAGTTTCTAAAAATACCCGGAAAGCCACATAGACAAAATCTGATAATCCGATCGAATAATCGAAACCCCAAAACAACCCAGAATATTCAACTCTTGAATAAATATTAAAAATTTCCAGAAAATCCAGCACCATAAAAGAGGAATTACTGTGCAAAAATGGTTGGCTGATGTCATCAATTGGCCGCGGAACCACCGTAGAAGCCAGGATTCTGCCGCGGTTCCTCCGCGGTTTGGAGGTATCATTTGGCCAATTTTGCATCGTAATTCTTATAATTCCCTGCTGAATTTTTTAAGCATTTTTAATCTAGAAAAAACCCAGTTTTAGAAAAAAGTCCAGAGAGCATATTCGGGTTAGGGTTTTGGGTCGATCTGACTTCAAACTCCGTCTACGCTTCGCCTAAGGCTCTAGCTAGGCTCTGATACCACTATAGGGTTCCTAGGCACACTAATGAGGTCTCACAAGGCATCAACCATGCCAATTTCAAATTTTACAAGTGCCGAGAAACCCTAATACGGATCGTTAACTAGAATTTTAGGCGAAAGATGCAACTAGTTAACAACTTAACTAAGTGAACAGAAATACAACCTTTGTAGATCCGGTTCTCTACCTCCATAGCTCCATGATGAAGTCCCCTCGCTGTACAAATCGCATCTCGGACTCTAGCATCGGCTTTATCGGAGAAATGGACGGGCTTGGTCGTCGGCTTCGATGCCGAAGATGATCTACGTCGAGGCATCACTAGATCAAGCTCCCACTTCACCAAGTCATGAAACTTGTGAAGAAAACACCCTATACTACTTGGCAAGAGGTAGAGGATGAAGAAATAGGAAGTGGGTTCACTTTAGAATTGGATTTCTCACTCTTTTCATCAAATCACCATTGATGGAATCAAGCTTCTTCATCTTGAAGAAGAAGAAGAAGAAGAGGATAATATTTTGATAAGTATTTTCCAAATAGAAAATAAATGAATACTTATCATAAACCAACCATGGTCAAGTGTAGAGAATGAATCATGGTTAAGTAGAATGGTTAGGGTTAAGCATGAGACAAAAATGGTGGACTTGTTCAAAACTTCATGAAGCTTCAATATACAAACAAAGAAAGCAACCATTTTTTCTCTTTATGCTTATCATTTTCCAAAAAAGAATAAATAAATAAATAAATGAATAAGAAAACAAAACCCTAACCATTCATATAACCATGGTTTAATCTTTACACAAACCCAAGTTAGCATGCATCATCAAACATGATACAAACTTGTGCACAAAAATATATCACATATACAATGTGCACAAACAAGTGAGAAAAACCATTTAAAGTGAACCAATACTGGTTAATGCAAAGTAATATATCAAATATAATTATGCATTAAATCATTAAATCAACACTTGATTTAACGATCCGGTCATATCGCATGTGACCGACTAATATCCAATGTATCGGCTTATCGAATCAATACTTGATTCGATAACTAGGTTATATCACATACAACCATATCAATATATTCATCGCGAGAATAGAATACGGTATCACATACACGCATTATTCTCGGTCCCGCACATATCTCATATGCGCTCCTATTTCGTTTCGCTTGAGCCAGGAAACCTCTGTGTAGGACTCTAAAGACTCGTCAATACGCCGGCAGCAGGTGATGATCATATCAAACACCCACAAGCCGCAAGCGGTCTGCTAAACGTAACGGCCACCCGGGTATTGAGCGATCAGAAGATCGACGAGCAAGCCCGCTCACACTCCTGTGAATCCAACCAGTAACACTTACCGTACAGTCCGGCTCGTCGTCTGATATGTCGCATATCTCGCCTAGGGGTGGTAAACGTCAGACCCCAACAGCTCGATAAGTCATGCCGATATGAGGTCTATAACAGTTCGAGAAACTACTGGTAACACTTACCAGTAAATCTCAGCAACCCTGGCCAGGGATTTCCGGTTATAGCCAATCGAACACAGCGCAACATCAACTCCCTATACCGGGAGAGACGAATCCCCTCCTATCGCTCATTGCCTCCATGTGATTCGGGACTGTACCCAAAAACCACCGTTTTGCACGCCCTCTTGGACGTGGTAAGGTGGAAATCAAAGCACAATGGGAACCACACAAGACTCTATGACGATCTCGGGTCAACAGACAGTATATACCAGTGTCACCAGAGAACTGCCATCTGACGTAAGGTATAATACCATCTGGGAGTTCTGGGCGAGTCCGTCCAGTGTACCCAGTCTTCACTGAGCACCCGTATATCATCTCTGATGTCAAACACCAATGGATATGGGATCATCCATTGCCCATCTATATGGGTCGAGAGGGTATACGCTAGTCTACTCTGGTATATCGATGCCCCATCTCGATACACCCACGACTAGGGACCTTGAACTGTAGGGTTCCTAGGAACCCTAGTGAGGTCTCACAAGGCATCAACCATGCCAAATTCAAAAATCTAGGTGCCGAGAAACCCTAGTGTACGGATCGTGGGCTAGAATTCTAGGCGAAAAAGAAACTAGTCTACATCTAAACTAAAAGAACGGAAATACAACCTTTGTAGATCCGGTCCTCCACCTCCACGGCTCCGTGATGAAGTCATCTCCGCTGTCCAAATCAAAATCCGAGCTCTAGCGTCGGCTTCATCGGAGAAATGGCGAGCTAGGTCGTCGATGTCCATGCCGAAGATGATCTACGTCGAGGCATCGCTAAATCAAGCTCCGACTTCACCAAGTCAAGAAACTTGTGAAGAAAACACACTCTACTACTTGGCAAGAGGTAGAGGATGAAGAAATAGGAAGTGGGTTCACTTTAGAATTGGATTTCTCACTCTCAAGCTCAAGTTGCCATTGATGGCCTCAAGGTTTCAAACTTGAAGATGATGAAGAAGATGAGCTAGAATTATGATAAGTCTATTTTAAAATGAAAAGAAAAACAATACTTATCATAATCAAACTAAGGTTAAGTGTAGAGAGCAAACCTTCATGAAGCTCCATCAAGCTTCATGACAAAAAGAAAACCATTTTGTTTTCATAAAATTATTTAAATAAAAAGGAATGGATAAATAAATGAGTGATTAAAACAAAACCCTAATTATCTACTTAACCATGGTTTTATTCTTTATACTTAACCATATAAACATGCATCATCAAATATGATACATACAAGTGCACAAAAGTATATCACATATACACCATGCACAATCCAAGTGAGAAAATCCATTTAAAGTGAACCATTACTAGTTAATGCAAAGTAATATATCAAATATATAATTATACATTAAATCATTAAATCAACACTTGATTCAATGATCCGGTCATGTCGCACACAACCTACTAGTATACAATGTATCGGCTTATCGAATCAACGCTTGAATCGATAACTAGGTTATATCGCATACAACCATTCGATACATTCATCGCGAGAATGGAATACGGTATCACATACACGCATTATTTTCGGTCCCGCACATATCTCATATGCGCTCCTATTTCGTTTCGCTTGAGCCAGGAAACCTCTGTGTAGGACTCTAAAGACTCGTCAATACGCCGGCAGCAGATGATGATCATATCAAACACCCACAAGCCGCAAGCAGTCTGCTAAACGTAACGGCCACCCGGGTATTGAGCGATCTGAAGATCGACGAGCAAGCCCGCTCATACTCCAGTGAATCCAACCAGTAACACTACCGTACAGTCCGGTCTGATCGTCTGATATGTCGCATATCTTGCCTAGGGGTGGTATACGTCAGACCCCAATAGCTCGATAAGTCGTGTCGATATGAGGTCTATAACAGTTCGAGAAACTACTGGTAACACTTACCAGTAAATCTCAACAACCCTGGCCAGGGATTTCCTGTTATAGCCAATCGAACACAGCGCAACATCAACTCCCTATACCGGGAGAGACGAATCCCCTCCTATCGCTCATTGCCTCCATGTGACTCGGGACTGTACCCAAAAACCACCGTTTTGCACGCCCTCTTGGACGTGGTAAGATGGAAATCAAAGCACAGTGGGAACCACACAAGACTCTATGACGATCTCGGGTCAACAGACTACTCTGTACCAGTGTCACCAGAGAACTGCCATCTGACGTGAGGTATAATACCATCTGGGAGTTCTCGGCGAGTCCGTCCAGTGTACCCAGTCTCTACTGAGCACCCGTATATCATCTCTGATGTCAAACACCAATGGATATGGGATCATCCATCGCCCATCTGTATGGGTCGAGAAGGTATACGCTAGTCTACTCTGGTATATCGATGCCTCGTCTCGATACACCCACGACTAGGGACTTTGAAGGATGTACTTATGGACTACCATGTCCCCACTAGTATGATCCGCATCACAGTCCAGGTAGTCAAGTACACATCCTAAGGGCTTTACCAACATGTAACAGAGAGACAATCAGTATACAGGTTAAGGTAAAGATCAACCAGATAACATACTATCATGTCGAGCAAGAAAGTCCTCCCTATACATGTCCCAGCATCCACTACAATATACATCCTATGTACAGTAATGGCCTCTAGGGCATACATATAACTAACAATCTCCCACTTGCACTAGGGCCATCTGTAGCAGTGGTTGTAGTATCTCATACTCAACCATCCCATAAAAGTCTCTCTCTGGGAACAGGCCTTTGTGAGTGGATCCGCTGTGTTGTCCTCTGAGTCTACTCTCCTAACCTCGATCCCTTGGAGATCAAGCATCTCCATGATCAGGTGACACTGCCTTAGAATATGTCTGGATCATTGATGGGACCGTCGTTCCTTGGCATAAGCCACAACTCCATTGTCTCACAATGGTAGGAACGTAGTTCATCTCATGAACATTTATACACCCAAACAGCCTCTTTGGTAGCATCTTTAGTAGCGATGTATCCTGCCTTTATCGTCTAGTATGTCACGGTATCTAGCTTGGAACTCTTCCAACATACCGTCCCTTTACTGAGGGTAAAGACAATGCCTGCGACTGACATTCAGTCGTCTATATCACCCTGGAACCTTTCCAGTGATTCTCCCCAGGATCGGTTGATACCATCTCACTACAACTAGTGAGTGTCCTAACATCCATTTGGATCTATCTCATAGGTCCAAAACCCAGGATTTAGTAGGTATCATTTTTTTCCTATGTGGAGAATCATTGTGATAGGCGGAGATTGATCGAGCGTAGCATAGGAAACTCTTTCCCTATCAAGAGTATGTCATCCACGTACTCCACGAGGATCATCACCATACTCCCTACTACCTTTTTGTATATACAAGGTTCATCTACCATTTTGATGATGTCAAACTCTTTGACTTATCTATCAAAACAGATGTTCCAACTCCGC
This sequence comes from Agapanthus africanus, assembly GCA_030015575.1. Taxonomy (NCBI): domain Eukaryota; kingdom Viridiplantae; phylum Streptophyta; class Magnoliopsida; order Asparagales; family Amaryllidaceae; genus Agapanthus; species Agapanthus africanus. The sequence continues at coordinate 931,834,608 of CM057338.1, forward strand.
GATGCCTGTTTTATCCTATAAAACATCTTGTACACATTTCCGCTGCTCCCACTGTCTACGAGGCCCTCTGGCTGTGTACTTATAGACGCACTCTTCTAAAACATCATTTAGAAAAGCAGTCATGACACCCAACCACCAGATATCGTAGTCGTGGTATGTAGCCGTGACAAGTAGGATCTGGATGGACTTAAGCATAAGCACTGGAAAAGGTTTCATCATTATCCACGCCTGGTTGATGACGAAAAACCTTTCACAAGTCTAGCTTTGAAAGTCTCAACTTTTCCATCTACACCAAGTAATCTTCTCAAGATATACTTGCTCCTGATGGGGATTTAACCCTTCAGATATAGCAACCAAAGTCCATACTTTGTTGGTGTATAAGGATTCCAACTCAGATCGCTAAGCATCCAGCCATTCTTACGGAGTCCCACTCCTGATGGCCAGCTCGAAGCTAGTTGGGTCATCATCTCATGATGCAATCCTCGCTCCCACTGTCATAGAGCAACCGAAGTATCTCTCAGGTGGGTGAGGAACCCTACTAGATCGGCGGAGAGGCTGAGGTTCGTTGGTAACTATTGAATCCTTTGGTTCTTTCAAATCATCTGCTGTAGTTTGTATAGCTGGAACATTTCCAGTTCTACATAACGGATCTTGCCTCGAGCTTGTCCGGATTTTGCTTTTAGACATAGACCGGACAACTCCAAATCTTAACTAGCTTAAGACATGGCCTCTTCCCTTTCCATATCGCATATGAAGTGGTAGGCAACTGATTTGATTGGAACCCTTATTCAATAGGTATGCAGCTTCTCAAGTGCATAACCCCTTGAGGAAAAAGGTAACTCAGTAGTACTCATCATAGAGCACACCATATCATATAGGGTGTATCTGCTCCGCCCCGACATATCATCGTGCAATGGTGTATACGGAGGAGTAATGCTGAGAGAGAATCTCATTCTCCTTTAGAATAATCCAGGAATTCTGTGCTTAAGTAATCTCCTCCTTGATCACATCAAAGGACATAATACTTTTACCCGTATTGGTTCTCTACTTCTAACTTATATTCTGTGAATATCTCAAAAGGTTCGGACTTGTGTTTCAACAGGAACATAGGTCTGAATCTCGAAAGATCATCAGAGAATGTAATGAAGTACAAAGAACCGGTCCTGGAATGTGTAGACAGGGGACCTTACATACATCAACATGTATCATCCCAAGAGTTCACTAACTCTTTCTCTGTTTCCAATAAACAGAGCTGGTGTCATTATATCTTTGTGACATGACTGGCAAGTTTCATAAGATGTAAATTCAAACAGATTTAAATATGCATCTAAATGTAACTTCAGCTAGTCAGGTCGCATTGATATGACCTAGTCTACAATGCCTCAAGAAGGATTCGTTCATTTCTGAACTCTTCCTCTTGTGTGTGTTCCGTATACTAAGAACTGTAGTTTGATTTAGAACATTAATGCTTTTAGATAACGTGCCTGAACAATACAAAATTTTATCATTTCTTTACTAATAAAGAGACTGATATGATTTTGTATATCAGGTTCGGTATCTAATAACATTCGTTCAGAATCAATGTATTTGTAATACAGGGTGACAGTGACCAACAGACTTGGCTGCAACTCTTGCCCCGTTTTCTGTCTCATGAAACTTATCACCCGTTCTCAGTCCTCTACCTTTCTGTAGCCCTATGTAACAGATTACATATCTGGGATCCTGATCTGGTATCACATACCCTGGACGTAGAGGATACAGAGAAACAGTTCTTTGTAACGAACACACCCGAAGATGATGCATCAGCATGCACTCTCTTCGTTTGGGCGGTACGGGAATTCTGGTAATCCCCAATATCCTGCTCTGTCTTATAACAATTATAAGTTGGAGCGGGACCAACGTTCCCCAGCTCAGTATAACAAGCGGGTTCGGTCAATAATCTGTATTATTATCTTGATTAAGGCGTGATATGGTCGCTACCTGGAGAGAGAGAGAAAAAAACACTCAGCGTGCGCTCTGCAAGAATAGATTGGTTATTATTTTATCTAATCAGGATGGCTCCCACTGCTTTTTATCAAATCTTCCTTCAAACCCTAAAAGGAAAGACTAGCCGGGATTAATTACACACTACAAGTTCGCCAATCTTTCAGCCAGGCCAGTGTCGGTACTTTGAGGGAGGTCCCCCGTGCTTTCGCACGAACCTAATTAATGTAAACCTCGTTATCCCAGAGGCGTAACCTCGTTGACACCTTTCTAGACACCTACTTGATCGGCTAATTGTAATGTATAAAACTCTCCTAGGAGTAACACTTACTCGCAGCGGGTATCGGGATCCAACTATCTCATAGAAGGTATGCAATCTCATTGCAAATTTCAACACTTGAAATTCCCGATAATATTTTGCCCCTAGCGTCCTATGACCTTGACGGAGGCCAAACTACCCATAGTCCGCTAGTCAAGTTCAACCCGTCATTTCCTGATTGAATTAAACCCACCCGCACGACCCTTGACGGAGGCCAAACAACGCCGTACGAATACCCTAATCCAATCGCATCATATGCTAGCAGATAAGCAATAGTTAGCTACCGTACACTACGCCTTGACGGAGGCCAAACAACCGCAGCACGAATACTAACTAGTACTTATCTGAAATGACGGAGGGCTACGACAGGTTTTTCTGAAAACCTATTGCGTAATGAACTTGATATCGTTGTAGAATCAAATGATTTTAAAATGGAGTGCTTTTGAGGCTTTTCTAGTTTTGCTAAAGGAGTCACTCCCGGTGAAGGGATCGTCGTTCCTTTCCTCGTCGAATGAGGTGCGGGATATATCATATATATCACTGTGCAAAGCAGAACTCTTAAAAGCAATCAAAAGACAAACCGAGTGTGTAGCATCTGCCAGTTATTGCTAAAGGAGTCACTCCCGGTGAAGGGATCTCGGTCCTTTCCTTATCGAATAAGGTGCAGGATATATCATATATACCTCTGTGCAAAGCAAGAACTGTAGCTACCTGTTTTATTTTGAAATTCGATTCTACAACATCTTAGGTTTCTTTTCTTTCATTAATCATATTAATGAAGTCCCATCATTTAAGTACCTAATCATCACAGATAAATACGACATACACTTATGCCATCCGCATTCGCCTCGATGTCCCCTCGTGCACCGTTAGGTTAGGTAACTAACGGCAGAGCAGGGCAGGGCTAGCGCGGGTGTAAAACATAAGTAACATCTATATAATATATCATATATACTATATACTGTATCTATCACAGAACATCACATGATCACATCACAGATATCGCAGCAGAAGAATATCATATGAAATATTGGATATACTAGGACGTCCGTGTTTTCAATACGAGCTAGTATAAAACACGGATTCCACGGTCGTGATGAATAGCCAAACCCACACCCCTAGACCCCTACGAGAGCGGCAAGCAACCCTACCAATTCTGGAGTTAGGAGACCCGGACCCGACTCCTCGAGTTGGTCTCCCACTGGACTCCAGAACCCGGTTACTTGTGCCCTCCTCCTTGGGTCTATCCTAGTGCGGAAAAGAAAATAATATACAAAGGGTGACATCTTCCGCAACCTGGAAGTGCCCCAATAAAAGAATATTACATACAAGTTTTTACATGAATGAAAATGAAAAACACTCATCTCACATAAAAACCCCCGGCTATTCAAACACGACGATCCAATATAACATATCCAGCAACACATAACATCACATGTCATCAACGTAAGTAAATATGCGCATCCCAATTGTCGTTGACATATAGCAACGAAACCGGCGATATCATATATTACACTTACGGTCACAGAAAAGAAAGTGTAAAACTACAACAGTTGGAATCCGCAACCACCTCAGACATCGCATGCCTGACCAAATGAATTACTTAGACATCGCATGCCTAACAATTATAAACCCCGCATTTTAGTCTCAAAATCGAAAACACTTTTCAATATCAAGTCGGGCAATTCAACAAGATTCCCGACATCCTGATCGAATACTCGTCGCAAACTTCAGTAGGCGGCCGCACCCCAGATACCGTCGACGAAGTGCACCAAGACGGAACACCGCTACCGCGAGCACCCGGACGGATGCTTTCGGCGACGGGGTTCTCCTACAGTCACCTGGTCGGGGCTATGGGATGTAGCTGTCTATTAAGTTTGTCCGGCGAATATCCGCGTACGCTACGTGATTGCGACGGACTTTTGATCGCATCAAAATTCCGTGGCAACCGATCAAGTGAGACTAAAGTGCTATGTTTATAACATTCATTCAGTTATCACATAACTTTTTGTGAATTCCAATTATTGTATCCCATTCCAGATAAACAGAAAATGTTAAACTTTTCGATCGAACAGTCAAACACCCAAGTTTTCCCGATACAGCTCAACACATGAAATAAGTCTAACAACATTCAGTTCGTGCCTCAGTACCAACGGTCCAGCCGTAGAAGGGTCAAGCCAACGCCTCACATGTGGCACGCCGTACTGCCCCAAAGCCGAAGGTTCAAAGGGCAGTTCAAGACAGTCACATAATCGAGTTAAGGTTTGTTGTCTTCTAGAGGGTCCATCGAGTTACTTGCACTACTTAGAATGTCGTTAAACTACGGAAAAATCCAACACTTGGAAATTTCCCGACAGGGGAAAAATTGGGTATTTATATCCGGTCGAACTTTTTAACATATTCTAAAATTTATTCGGAAAGCCACATAGACAAAATCTGATACTCCGATCGAAACACCGAATCCCCAAAACAACCCCAGAAAATTCAACTGTTGAATAAAATTTAAAAATTCCCATAAAATCCAGCATCAGAAAATAGGAGTTACAGTGCAAATTTTACAGTGAGACAGGCCCGTACGGCCGCGGAACCGCCGCATGAGCCATGCTCATGCCGCGGAACCGCGGCGGTATAGATGAATTGGAATGTCGTGTTTCACCATAACTCTTAGATCTTCCTGCTGAATTTTTTAGCAATTTTTAACTTGGAAAAATCCACGTTTTCAGAAAAAGTCCAGAGAGCATTTTGTGATCGGGTTTCGGGTTCATTCGGACTTCAAATTCCGTCTAGACTTCGCCTAAGGCTCTAGCTAGGCTCTGATACCACTGTAGGGTTCCTAGGCACCCTAGTGAGGTCTCACAAGGCATCAACCATGCCAAATTCAAAAATCTAGGTGCCGAGAAACCCTAGTGTACGGATCGTTGGCTAGAATTCTAGGCGAAAAAGAAACTAGTTTACATCTAAACTAAAAGAACGGAAATACAACCTTTGTAGATCCAGTCCTCCACCTCCACGGCTCTGTGATGAAGTCATCTCCGCTGTCCAAATCAAAATCCGAGCTCTAGCGTCGGCTTCATCGGAGAAATAGCGAGCTAGGTCGTCGATGTCCATGCCGAAGATGATCTACGTCGAGGCATCGCTAAATCAAGCTCCGACTTCACCAAGTCAAGAAACTTGTGAAGAAAACACACTCTACTACTTGGCAAGAGGTAGAGGATGAAGAAATAGGAAGTGGGTTCACTTTAGAATTGGATTTCTCACTCTCAAGCTCAAGTTGCCATTGATGGCCTCAAGGTTTCAAACTTGAAGATGATGAAGAAGATGAGCTAGAATTATGATAAGTCTATTTTAAAATTAAAAGAAAAACAATACTTATCATAATCAAACTAAGGTTAAGTGTAGAGAGCAAACCTTCATGAAGCTTCATCAAGCTTCATGACAAAAAGAAAACCATTTTGTTTTCATAAAATTATTTAAATAAAAAGGAATGGATAAATAAATGAGTGATTAAAACAAAACCCTAATTATCTACTTAACCATGGTTTTATTCTTTATACTTAACCATATAAACATGCATCATCAAATATGATACATACAAGTGCACAAAAGTATATCACATATACATCATGCACAATCCAAGTGAGAAAATCCATTTAAAGTGAACCATTACTAGTTAATGCAAAGTAATATATCAAATATATAATTATACATTAAATCATTAAATCAACACTTGATTCAATGATCCGGTCATGTCGCACACAACCTACTAGTATACAATGTATCGGCTTATCGAATCAACGCTTGAATCGATAACTAGGTTATATCGCATACAACCATTCGATACATTCATCGCCCTGAATCTCAGTGCCAAGACATCGCAGTCTTGTGCGCCGACTTTCGGAGGGGACCAGCCGGGTAACCTTATTAGATAGCCACGCCCCATTGCCCCGACCAAGTGATTGTAGGAGAACCCCGTCGCCAAAAGCATCCGTTCGGGTGCTCGCGACAGCGGTGTTCCGCCTTAATGCAGTTCATTGACGGCATCGGGGGGTGCGGCCGTCTACTAAAGCTTCCGACGAGCATTCGATCAGGATGTCGGGAATCTTGTTGAATTGCCCGATAAGATATTAAAAGGTGTTTTGAATATCGAGATTAAAATGTGGGGTTTATAATTGTTAGGCATGCGATGTCTAAGGAATTCATTTGGTTAGGCATGAAATCGAAAGTATGTGATATTTCGGGTTTATGATGTGTAAGGTGGTTGCGGATTCAAATTGTTGTAGTTAATCACTTTCTTTTCTACGACCGTAAGTGTAATATGTGGTGTATCGCCGGTTTCGTTGCTATATGTCAACGATAATTAGGATACGTATATTTACTTACGTTGATGACATGTGATGTTATGTGTTGCTGTGATGTGTTATATTGGATCGTCGTGTTTTGAATAGCCGGGGGTTTTATATGAGATGAGGGTTTTATTTTCATTCATGTAAAATTCATTGTATATAATATTCTTATATTAGGGCACTTCCGGGTTGAGGATGATGTCACCATTGTATATTATTTACTTTTCTGTATTAGGATAGACCCAAGACGGGGAGCACAAGTAACCGAGTTCTAGGGTCCAGTTGGAGACCATCTCAAGGAGTTGAGACCGGGTCTCCTAACTCTAGAATTGGTAGGGTTGCTCCGCTCTCCTAGGGGTCTAGGGATGTGGGTTTGGCTATTCATCACGACCGTGGAATCCGTGTTTTATACAGGCTTAATTTAAAACCCGGAAATCCTAGTATATCCAATATTTCATATGTTGTGTTCTGCTGCGTTATCTGTGATGTGATCACTGTATATGTTGAGATAGATACTGAATATAGTATATATGATATATTATATAGACGCTGTTTATGTTTTACACCCGCGCTAGCCCTGTCCCGCTCTGCCGTTAGTTACCTAACCTAACGGTGCACGAGAGGACATCGAGGCGAATGCGGATGGCATAAGCGTACGTTGTATTTATCTGTGATGTTTAGGTAACTTAAAATGATGGGATTTCATTAATTAGATTAATGAAACAAAAGAAACTTAAAGATGTTGTAGAAACTTGTTTAAAAACTGGTACATCTAGTTCTTGTTTTGCATAGCGGTATTCCTTGTAGAATATAGAGCACCTTATTCGATAAGGAAAGAGCCGAGATCTCTTCACCAAGAGTGACCTCTTTTGCGAAACTAGCAGATGCTACAAACTCGGTTTGTCTTCTGATTTCTTTTATAGTTTTTGCTTTGCATAGTGGTATTTGTGAAATATCCTGCATCTTATTCGATAAGGAAAGAGCCGAGATCTCTTCACCGGGAGTGAGCTCTTTAGCAAAACTAGTAAAAGCCTCAGAAACACTCCTTTTAAAATTCACTCGATTCTATAATGATATCAAGTTCACTACGCTCATGGTTTTCTTAAAAACCTGTGTAGCCCTCCGCCATTTCAGATAAGTACTTCATAGTATTCGTGCTACGTTTGTTGGCTTTCGTCAAGGCGTAGTGTGCGGTAGCTATTTATGCTTATCTGCATAAGCATATGATGCGATTGAGTTAGGATAGTTGTGCGACTTTGTTGGCTTTCGTCAAGGGTCGTGCAGGTGGGTTTAATTCAATCAGGAAATGTACTGGTTGAACTTGACTTGCAGCCTATGGTTTGTTGGCATTCGTCAAGGTTAGAGGATGCTAGGGGTAAAATATTATCGGAAATTTCAAGTGTTGAAATTTGCAATGAGATTGCATACCTTCTATGAGATAGTTGGATCCCGATACCCACTGCGAGTAAGAGTTACTCCTGGGAGAGTTTTTGCACTTTACAATTAGCCGATCAAGTAGGTATCTAGAAAGGTGTTAACGGGGTTATGCCTCTGGGAAAACGAGATTTATTTTAATTTGGTTCGTGCGAAAGCAAGGGGAACCTCCCTCAAAGTACCAACACTGGCCTGGCTGAAAGATTGGCGAACTTGTAAGGTGTAATTAATCTCGGCTAGTCTTTCCTTTTAGGGTTTGAAGAAAGATTTGATTAAAACAGTGGGAGCCATTTGTTCCCGCCAAAATCTTTGGCCAAGAGCTATTTGTTCATATTTATACCAGCTTAAGTTTCGTTTACAGATATGTGTGAAACCAAGCTCATTCATATACGTACATGCACATATCAGGGGAAGAACATGTGTTCAACGACAAAAAAAAACATTTAATTGAACCTTTTATTTTACAGGAAATAGATCACCAAACATGGGATCAAAAGTACATGGATTTACAAAACTATGGATAATATTATCTAACTCCCTCTCTGCCTTCTCCACCATGACAAAGCGGCGATCTTCACGAAGAGTAGCTACCCATCGGTCAGCACCGCACCCATCAGCAAAGGCAGACATGACGACCCGCTGAGCACGTATCTGGCTTAGCAGCTGGATAGAGCGATCCCTCAGAGCTGTGGTGATCAAAAGTGCCTCGTAGAAGCACTCGATCTTGTCTTCCGCGGCGTTGAGCATTGCCGGAGTCATCTCCTCCGGAGGAGGGGGAATATCATTGATCACAGACAAGAAAACCATCCGAAACCAAATGGAGCCGATGGGAAGAGGAGATCCTATACGAGTCAAGAGCTCGTGCAGCACCATGTCGCATTGGTCATCCGTAAGAGTAGGGTTCACCAAGCGCGCAGCAAAACGAGGAATAATTTCCTCAATGGGCACCTCCCATGGCTGACGGCGAGCATGTGGGAAATTACAAGCCATAGATTTTCTCTGTTAAAAAGATTCTCTGAAAATGAGAGAGAAAATAAGCATTGCTTCAGATTATGAAGGGAGACATTTAAGTCTAGGCACAAAAAAAGTTGTGCATGATGGAATTTTTTCCAAGCTCTGGGAAAGAGAAGCATGACTCAGAAAAGTGGAGAAGGAAGGTGAAAAGACACCTTCAGTAATGAGGCAACACCTCACGTGCAAAGCACGAGAGCGCTGAGCGCCAGCGCATGAGTCAAACACTCTGAGGCAACGCCTTACGTGCAAAGCACGAGAGCGCTGAGCACCAGCTCCATGAGTTAAAGACTCTGAGGTAGCGCCTCACGTGCAAAGCACGAGAGCGCTGATCGCCAGCGCCATGAGTCAAACATTCTGAGGCAGCGCCTCACGTGCAAAGCACAAGAGCACTGAGCGCCACCGCCAAAGAGTCAAAGACTCTGAAGCAGTGCATCACGTGTAAAGCACGAGAGCGCCGAGCGCTAAGAGTCAAAGACTCTGAGGCAGCGCTCACGTGCAAAGCATGAGAGCGCCAAGCGCCAGAACTAAATGTTCTCCACCATTGGATCAAAGATCCAACAAAGATGATAAATTATCAAAATTCATAATAAAATACTCCTCAGAATCTTTCCAAACAGGAAAGATTGTGCTCTGTAAATTAGAGCGCCGTTGGATCAATGATCCAGTGGTGATTAAAAAATCACCAAGGTACAGAACAAATTCTGTATGGGAAGATATTTTCCCAATCTTGTTAATAAGAAGAAAACTATCTTCTATAAAACAGAAGCTCTCAGATCAAAGATCCAACGGTGGATAAATTCCACAAATCAATTGGAGATCTCTCAATGAGAGATTTCCTTAACTAATTCAACAAATCAGCCCTCTATATAAAGGACCCAAGACTTCAAGTCTTGCATGGAGGAACCCCCTCATAAACTTTGAGAAATTTCAAAAAGAAGAGCAAGCTCTCGGAAGAAGAAGAATTTCTTCAAGGTAAATAAAACACAGAGATAAAATCATCTCATTAGAGAAGAAGAACCTATTTCTTTTTCTAGATCATAGATCTATAATACCGAGGTCTTTCACAAAAGAGGTCATAGTAGCTCATCATAAAAAAGGAGGGGGAAGAACTTAATTCTCTTCAGATCATAGATCTATAAAATAAAGACGAAGTCTTTCACAAAAACAGAAAAGATTGTAAAATCTCCTATTAAATTAAGAACGTAGTTCTTAGATTTATGAGATAAAGACTCCTATGAGCGAGAATTTAATTCTCAGAACGCAGAACTGATCAAAGTTGCCTAAAAAGAGCCTTAGCACTCCAATTAAAAAGAAGCGCCTTAGCGCTCCAAGACTGGCGCACAGCTTCACAGCGCTCCTAGCGCTCCAATTTAAAGAAGCGCCCAGCGCTTCAAGGTTGGCGCTCAACGCCAAGCGCACCACGTGCTCCTCACGTATGCGCTATTTCATAAGGAGCGCTCTGCACTCATTGACTGGCGCTCAGCACCAAGCGCACCACCTGCTCCTCACGTGTGCGCTATTTCATAAAGAGCGCTCAGCGCTAAGCGCACCACGTGCTCCTCACGTGTGCGTTATTTCAAAAAGAGCGCTCTGCACTCATGGGTTGGCGCTCAGCGCCAAATGCTGCTCACGTGTGCGCTATTTCAAAAAGAGCGCTCTGCACTCATTGACTTGCACTCAGCACCAAGCGCGCCACGTGCTCCTCATGTGTGCGCTATTTCATAAGAAGCGTCATAGCGCTCTAAGTCTGGCGCTCAATGCCAAGCGCACCACGTGCTCCTTACGGGTGCGCTATCCCACAGGAAGCGCCTTAGTGCTCTAAATCTGGTACTCAGCGCCAAGCGCAGCACGTGCTCCTCACGTGTGCGCTGAAGGAACATAAATTATTCTTCAAATAAAGCCCGAGAGCCATAATGAGTGTTCAACACTTAATAAAAGACAAAAAGGTTGTCAGAACCCAAAATCAATGCTCAGTATTATTAAATGAAAAAGGACTGAGCATTGTTAAATGTTCAACATTTTAACTGAGTGGGCCGGGCCCAAGTTGGCCACAGATCTCTCATTTAGATTAATTGAGCCCATATGCTCATAAATCTTTTAACTGATCTTACTCCCAAACTTGACTACAGATCTCCTAACCAACATTGGTTTAAGGGTACATCTCTTCGTACCTCTGATATATGTCGTTGTAATTCTTCAACGTATTCAGAGAGACGGAGGGTCCCAATAACCAATAATTTTTTATGCATCCCCAAATGGTTGAATCAAAACCAAATAGACTATGATGTCTTTAAACTGGACTATGATGTCCTTAAACTTTACGGACTGTGGGGTCCTTAAACTCATGGACTATACAACAACAACAACTAAGCCTTTTATCCCAAGCATATGGGGTAGGCTACATGAACCAACATGAGAATCACGCCGGGTCCAGCACATGAATCCTCCGCCTCCATTCACTCCTATCGAACAATATACTTTCATTGAGTCCTTTGGCAACCATATCGTTTCGTATCACCTCCATCCATGTTTTCTTCAGTCTCCCTTTTTCCCTTTTGCCATTGCCCATATCGAGAGTATCTATTCGTCGAACCGGTGCTTCCATAGGTCTGCGTCGCACATGAACAAACCATCTTAGCCGGTTTTCCCGCATCTTCTCCTCCACATGTGCTACACCAACTTTTGCACGAATATCCTCATTTCGCACCTTATCTTTTCTAGTGTTACCGCACATCCAACGAAGCATGCGCATCTCCGCTGCGTGCATCTTCTGTGTATGATGCTTCTTAGGAGCCCAACATTCTGTACCATAAAATAAGGCAGGCCGAATAGCGCTCCAATAAAACTTCACTTTCAATTTTAACGGAAAGTTACGATCACACAAAATCCCTGTTGCACTCCTCCATTTCAACCAACCAGCTTGGATTCTTTGATTAACATCACTATCGATCTCCCCATTCTTGTGGATGATGGAACCTAGATATCTAAACTGGTCGCTCGGTGATATCTCTTGGCCTTCCAATGTTATATCAATATGGTTTTGACTTCTCTGGTTACTAAATTTGCAATGCATATATGCTGTCTTGGACCTGCTCAATCTGAATCCCCGAGATTCCAATGTTTGCCTCCATAATTCCAATTTGGCATTAACCCCTGCTTTCGTCTCATTTACTAGAACAATATCATCAGCGAATAGCATACACCAAGGTACCTCATCTTGGATAGTTCTAGTAAGCTCATCCATCACGATAATAAACAGAAATGGACTTAATGCAGATCCTTGATGTAAACCAATTGTAATCGGAAAATCACTCGTTAAGCCGCCGCAAGTTCTGACATTTGCCACTACTCCATCGTACATATCCTTGATTATGTCAATATATTTGACGGGGACCCCCTTCTTCATCAATGTCCCCCATAATACCTCTCTAGGTACCTTGTCATACGCTTTTTCTAAATCAATAAATATCATATGCAAATCTCTTCTCCTCTCTCGAAAACGCTCGACAAGTTGACAAAGCAAATGAATAGCCTCTGTCGTCGATCGTCCAGGCATGAACCCAAACTGGTTCTCTGTTATCTTAATATCCTTCCTTAGCCTGTGTTCAATCACTCTCTCCTAAAGTTTCATGGTGTGACACATAAGTTTTATTCCACGATAGTTTGAGCAACTTTGAATATCACCCTTGTTCTTGTAGATAGGTACAAGGATACTTTTCCTCCATTCATTTGGCATATTTTTTGTCTGCCAAATCTTATTAAACAGATCTGTCAGCCATTTAACGCCTATTTCTCCTAAGCATCTCCAAATCTCGATAGGAATCCCGTCAGGACCAACCGTTTTTCTTAAACTCATTCTGTTCAAAGCTTCTTTAACCTCATATAGTCTTATTTTACGCATGAAATCGCGGTTTATATCTTAAGATTGAATGACAAGTCCATCCAAATTCTTAGTAAAGCTCTCATTGAACAATTTGTCAAAATAATCTCTCCATCTTTTCTTGATATCCTCATCTCGAACTAAAACCTTCTGATTTTCATTTTTGACACACTTCACCGCACATAAGTCTCTAGTCTTCCTTTCCCGCATCCGAGCAATCCGGTATATATCATTTTCAGCCTCTTTAGTGTCTAATTTCTCATACACCTCCTTGTAGACCTTAGATTTAGCTTCCCGAACAATTTTCTTAACTTCCTTTTTACCCATTTTATACTTCTCAAATCTCTCCACATCTTTACTTTTCTTAAAATCTTTATAAGAATCCCTTTTAATTTTAATAACAGCATTTACTTCTTCATTCCACCATGATGTGTCCTTAAATGGTGGAGCACCACCTCTCGACTCACCAAGTAGATCTCTAACTACCTTCTTGATACAACTAGCCATTTTGTTGCATGTTCTGTCAGAATCATTTTCCGACTGCCAATCCGCTTCTTGGACTACACGTTCTATAAAAGCCTTTTGGTTATCTTCTTTCAATCGCCACCATTTAATTCTAGGTTCTACGTTACATCTAATCTTCCTAGGTCCTCTTCTAAATCGAAAACATATAACTAAAAGTCAATGTTGAGTGTAACACCTGGCACTACCTTACATTCGATACAACAACCTCTATCTATTCTTCTCGTCAGAAAAAAAGTCTATTTGACTAGCACCTGATCCACTCCTAAAAGTGATAAGGTGGGACTCTCTTTTCCTAAACCAGGTGTTTGCTAAGATCAAGTCATAAGATAAGGCAAAATCTAGAATCGAGTCACCTACTTCATTCCTTTGTCCAAAACCAAAACCTCCATGGATAGTATCAAACCCACTACGACTAGTACCTACATGTCCATTAAGATCACCACCAATAAATAACTTCTCTCCACTAGGTATACTTTGCACCATCTCGTCTAAATCCTCCCAGAATAGACGCTTACTAGCGTCATCAAGACCTATCTGTGGTGCATAAGCACTAATAATATTAAGGATCTCTCCACCTAGAATAAGCTTAACCAGTAAAATTCTATCACCTTTTCTCATAATCTCAACTACATCCTCAAGCAACCGTCTATCTATGATTATGCCTACCCCATTATGATTTTTATCTCTACCTGTATACCAAAGCTTATAACCCCAAGGCTCTATGGCTCTACTCTTTTCACCTACCCACTTAGTTTCTTGCAAACACATAATACCGACTCTCCTCCTAATCATCACCTCCACTAATTCTATTAGTCTACCCGTAAGGGAACCTATGTTTCAGGAAGCTAGTCGGATCCTATGAAACTGTCACTACACCCGGGGTCCAATGTAGCGCGTCGTTTCTGGACGACGACCCTTGCTTATTTGTCACTACACCTGGGGGTCCGATGTAGCGCGCCGTTTCTGGACGACGACCCTTGCTTATTTGTCACTACACCCGGGGTCCGATATAGCGCGCCGTTTCTGGACGACGACCTAAAAGCCCTTGCATACTTAACACTACACCCGGGATCCGATGTAGCGCGTCGCTGAGTAAGGGACGCCCCAACGATATTCTTATTATGATTCATGTCATAGAATGTGACAAAGTTTTACGTTGGCTGTCACAAGCCTACCACAACCCTCACCCTTTCTCATCCGGACTTGGGACCGGCAACGGTGGGTTTCTTAAACTCATGGTCCAGTTTAAAGACATCATAGTCTATGAGTTTAAGGACCTCACAGTCCATAAAGTTTAAGGACATCATTGTCCTTAAACTCATGGACTATGATGTCCTTAAACTTTATGGACTGTGAGGTCCTTAAACTCATAGACTATGTTCTCTTTAAACTGGACTATGATGTCCTTAAACTTTACAGACTATGATGTCCTTAAACTTTTGGACCGCAACGTCCCTAAACTAAAACAATTGAGCCTAAATACTCTTTTGTTGGATCTAAATGATCCTGTTGAGTAGATCTTAGTCTAAAATTAGATTAACGTATCCTCAACAAACGTTTGAGTTGATCTTAGTCTAAAACAAGACTAACGATCCTTAAACCCAACCCAAACCCAAATCTAAGAAAATACGGATTTGAACTAATCCACGCCCTACGGGCGACAGCATAAATTAGTCTCCGTATACAATCCATAGGCAACCAAAAACAAAACTAACACATACGACACGAAGTGACCATCTGGAGAAGGAGAAAGTTGTTGCCGCGATACGGTAGCGTAATTAACTGCAGAGGTTTGCGCCTATAGGAAAGAGCGTCCCCACAATCAAAAACTCTCAAATGAGGGAGAATCTGAAGAAGTCTGCTACAACGGCCGTATCCGTCTAAACCTCCGATATACGGTGCCATAAATCAACTTGGCATCTTCGGTGAAGTGGATGGATAAAACCAAATAGCATCTGCCCCTAAATTCAGGCAAGACGTTTGTCTTCCCGATTTTCGGCGGAGAACAGATTCTAGCACGCCCGGTGGGACCTTTTTCTCCTTCCACTCCACACTTCGTGTGTTGTGTTTCACGAACGAATCGCGGTTTGCTATGGTTACCCCTGGATTCGAGGTACTAAGATTTGATGTCTTACTCCATGCAGAAGAGAAGATGGCATCAATAACTTCCAACTGCACCAACTGCAACAACAACACCCACTCCGTCCTATCTGGAGGAGTGACCTATGGGCCTCAAGCGGCCTCCCTTTTTACGATGCCAGTGGAACAGGTGACTCAGACCACCACGGGATTGTTCTTTGGGACCATGCTCCCACCCATGAACTGCAACGCCCCACTACCGTCACAAGAAGCTCCGAAGAAGTCGGTCTTTGATCGGCTTACGACTACCGTGGCCCCTCTCAACGGGTCGCCCAAATCCAATGCCTCGGTCTTTAACAGACTGGGCCAAAACTCCAATGGGCCCGTAAAAAAGCCTGTGATACCTGAGAAGGTTATCCCAAAACGGATAGCCATCCCTGCTCTACTAAATGAAGTCGTCAAAATGGCTTCTCCTGCTAAAGAATCAGTCTTTCCAAGACTGACCGCTCCAACTCCCGTTCTAGGCGAAGTAACCAAGGCTGCTTCCCCTGCCAAAAAGTCGGTTTTTTCAAGATTGATCAATCCCTCTCAACGGACGTCAATCTTCGATAGGATGGCACCAACAGCAACCCCTCATCAGAGCAGGGGGAATAAATAAGCTCATCCAACAGCAGAAGTGGTCATGTCCGCAAGGCATGCTCGACGTCGCCACTGGCACTGAGTGAGGAAAACTGGGGGCAGTTCCCCTTCTGGATTGACTCCGCTGGCTCCAACGGTGGAAGTTGATACTGCTGTTCCAACTGGGAACAACTTTGAACCACTTAGGAGGGTACGCAAGAACTCTCTGACTGCTGTGCTGAAAAGATCTCCTCCACCTCTAGAGAACATCACGGAGGCGAAGCCAGAGCAGCCCCCTCAGCGGCTGTCCTCTAAAATTCACAAGGTCTGGCGACGGGTTCGAGACTCTGTGATTGATCAAGACTACCCCTGCCGACAAAAGAAAATGAAGGTTCGGCAAGAGAAGGACCAACCTGTCAATCCACAAAAGGTGTCGTCCACTCAGGTGCCCGCTGCAATGGCCCTCATAACTTCGACCGCTCACAAAAGGAGAAGGCCGGAGAAAACCCCCGTGTCTGCGATGAATCTAAAGGGCATTGAACCTAAATGCCCTAAGTCTGGTGGCATAGTGGTGCACACTATTTATATGGCGTCAGGGAAAGAAGATAGCCGTATTTCTACGGGCCACCGACCGCACACACGATCTGTGACAAAGGCTCAGGAGCAACAGTACAAGCTCCAGGAGATGCTAACGAAGATGGCCGCACTCACTGGACCAAAGAAAGCCCAGAGACGTCGTTGGAGCAGCAATAAGAACTGGAAATTGATGCCGAATTCCTCCGAAGAATGCTCGAGAGGAAAGATAAAGAGGCCGCGGAACAAGCGGCCAATATAAAACAAATGGCGCTTTTATTCTAAGACATGGCCGGCATGATGATCCAGCCGGACCCTTCAGTCGAAGAGCCTCCAGTAATAATCGAAGATGATAGAGGGGAGTCATCGAACCCTCTTCCGGCTCTATCAGCAGCCAAAGAGGAGACGATCTCCAAAGCCACCCTGGATGATTATATCGCTCAACACATACGAGCTCATCAAGCGAGCGAAGCAGTCGGCCAAATTGTTAAGACTGGACGACCCTATCCGGGTTGTTATGACCAAATAAAGTACCCACCGGGATATACGATCCCTAAATTCCATGTATATAAGGGGACAGGGAATCCACACCAGCACATTGCTCAATTCAGGGCCTTGTACAGTAACATCGAAGGTGACGATAAGCTACTGCTTCGCCAATTCGTTGGCAGCTTATCGGAGACAGCGTTTGAATGGTACTCTGAGCTCCCAAATGACTCCGTTAAGATTTTGCAGAAATGGAGCTACTGTTTACACAGCGGTTCGCAAGCGCCAGCGAACGCACCCCGATCACGGCATTGATCAATGCCAGAGTGAAACCGGGAGAGACATGGGTGCAGTATGCAATCCGGTGGCGAAACTGATGGTCGAGATGTGAACAACGCATAGAAGAAGCTCCTGCCGTGGGCATGTTCATGTGGACCTTTGACCCTCAGTCGACCATATCTCAATTCATGATGTTCTTCAAGCCGACCACCTTCCAGGCCTTAATTGACAAGCTGGCCCAAATGGACCAGATGGGTCATAGGCCTTCCTCTTCAAAGACGGAGTTTCGAAATGAAAAGGGCAAAGGGAAAGCAACCTTCATCGCCAACGCTCAATAACAACCGAGTAGCTCGAGACGGGTTGTTCGCCAAAGCACCAAGAAGCTCCCTCGATGAAAAGTTGAGCCGCCCTTACTCATTCCCTCGGGATAAAACAAAGAGACTGTTTGAACTGGCGGTGCGCAACGGGCTCATTACCCTGCCGGAACCGAAACGCCTACTACAGCCTGGTGATGTTGACAGTCCTAATTATTGCCCTTACCACCGAACATTGGGCCATTTAATCAAAGATTGCTACGTCTTCAAAAACTGGGTTGAAGACCAATACCAGCAAGACAAATTCGCGCTGTCTAAAAACTGGAAGGTGAACCCGCCACAACCACCTGCTCCGGAAAAGATGGACATGCCGGGGGCATCGTGCTCATTCGTAGAGGAAGCTCCATGGGAAGTTGTTCTTTTGGCAAAAACTAAAAAGATGCTGAAAGATCTTCAAACATGTCCGGCGATCAGGTGGAAAATCCCGCTAGAGCCGGAGATCATCGAGGGGATGCTGAAACCACGCCCAACATTGGGAGTTAATAGCGATGGGCAAAACACCCAGACCCAGCCGTCAAAGTCTTCGAAGAAAAAGAAGAAGACCAAAAAGCCCGCGCAGTTTGATGACAAGCGCACGGATCTGCAAAAGCATATTGACGCGCTGGAGGAATACAACCAGAAGGCACGAACCCCAGTCACACTCTAGGAATTTCTCAACCATATCCTTGAGAACAGAGGCAATGACAATGACGAGGGAGACGACGCGTCAAAAGAACCTGAGGATTACGTGACAGGTTATCACACGATCTCTCACTCGTCGATAGATGATAAAGAAGCTCCCGGTGCAAAGAAACTAGGGGCAAATCCAAAACCGGAATCCAAATCCCTGGAGCCATCGGACGAATTGATTGACAGACTGCTGAGCGAAGCTCTTCAGAAAAGCAAAGCTGACAGAGAGCGGGAAACGGCCATATACGAAAGGGCCAAGCGTCGGCGTCAAGTTAAAGAAGCTCCGGTAATGAGAAGCCATAGAATACCCCAACCGGATCGAAGCATCCCTGTTGCCAGCAAAAGCAAGCTTAAAGTAAGGAAACGATTCGCTGGGGCCCTGTAAATGGGAATGAAGTCGCCTTCTTTCAGAGGAAATATTCCTGGCGGTATACATCTTAATGAAGCGGACGTACATCTTAAGTTCTGTTTATACCATCAGAGGATTGCATACCCTACCGAAGAGTGCATAGCCTTTAAAAACTAGTGGCAGGGATATGTTTCCCACCAACAACACGTCCAGCGAGTGAAGCGCAAGGCTCGTCAGGAACAGAGAAGCACGACAGATGAACGCAAAAGAACTGCCAGCAAACTGTCACATGGTTGACACCAAGGGATCGCAAGTTATCACATTTAGAAGCGACTCTGACGAAGAAATAGCCCTCAGCTCTCTCTTCAAGGAATCCACCTCCGACACAAAAGATATGAAGACTTGCAAGAACATCTAGCTGCGTAATCGTACGTTGCCCGGGAAAAATCCCGGACTTACGAACAACTGACTGAAACGTTTTTAAACTACTACAAACCCGCAGTATCTTTGGGCTGACGCGCCAAAAAAAACGGTACGTTCATAAGCAAGATGGGCACGGATGAAAATCCGAAAAGGCTCCGTGAGTAAAAACAGCAAGGCTACCGGCGATGTTTGTGAAAAGCCGAAAGGGTGCAGACTCGTAAAAAAAATATTATAATAAAATAAAATAAAATAAAATAAAAAGAATAAAATAAAATAAAATAAAAAAACGGTACGTCCATAAGCAAGATGGGCACGGATGAAAACCCGAAAGGGCTCCGTGAGTAAAAACAGCAGGGCTATCGGCGAGTTTGTGAAAACTCGAAAGGGTGCAATCTCGTTAAAATACACTAGCAAGGTCCTCTCGATCTTATAAGGAGAAAACTACCTGAGTGGGATCCTTACGACTCACAAAGGAGCGACACACTTAGGGATCCCCACGATTCCTAAGGAGAAATTACACTTACGAGATCCTCACGACTCGTAAGGAGAACCCTCTTATGAGACCCTCACAGCTCATAAGATTCAAAAGCCTTAAGCTATAAGGATCTGAACCTGTTCTTAAGCCATCACCTTTCCCAGACTGCCCTACAAACGGTTCAATAATGACCCTTGTATACAATCCACGGGCACAAATAAACGTCTCCCCCACCAAGTTCCCGCCAATGGCGCGAAATTTCCTCGCTTGGTGAACAACACTTGTAAGTCCTCTCGACTTATAAGGAGAAAACACTCTTGTAAGATCCTTACGACTTACAAGAGAAAACGCACTTAGGAGTCCACACGACCCTTAAGGAGAAAACACACCTACAAGATCCTCACGACTTGTAGGGAGAAAAATCATTATGAGACCCTTACGGCTCATGAAGTCAAAAGCCTTAGTCGACAGGACCTTAACCCTATTTTCTAAGCCACCTTTGTTCGAACCGACGAAGGAAAATGATGATTCGCTCCTGGCAATATCCCGGTGGTAGCGATGCTGATGCCTAAATTGGTCTCAAATTCCAAGTTTAAACTCGCGATAAAAATCAGCGAGCCAAAAATGCATATGAAATAGCCAAAATGATGGGGCAACTTGCAACAAATCAGCAAGTAAAATATATGAATACAAAAATAGCCGAAATGATTGGGCAACTCGCAATAAAAAGTAGCAAGTAAAAAGGAAAAAACGGCCGAAATGATTGGGCACCGCGAAAAATAGCCGAAATGATTGGGCAATCACGACTTTCGCGATATAAAAAGCTGAAATGATAGAGCATCGCGGGAAATAAAAAAAATGAAAGAATGAAACTTTTGCCCTGCAGGTAAGTCCATACTGACTCCTGTATACAATCCATAGGCATAAACGAAAAGGGAGCCACATGTCCCAACAAACTCCATCAAAGGGAGAGTCGGGTCTCAGTGGCAATATCTGCATCCCAGAAGACCAGCAACGGCGTTCCTCCTCATGCCAGTAGGATACAGACGCAACATCAACAAATAGAGCCATGGCAGAGTCCCCTAATTCCAAATCTCAACAGTTCATAGACAACCCAGAAACAACCTCGACATTCATCGCAACATTGCAGACATAATGTCAACAAACGAAGCAAAGGAAGATCCCTAGCTTCAGAGTCTCAACGTCAACATCGACAACCTAGAGATCAACACCGGCGTTTCTCCGTACTTCAATCGGATGCAGACACAGTAGGGTTCCTAGGCACTCTCAAGAGGTCTCACAAGGCATCAACCATGCCAATTTCAAAATTTATGGGTGCCGAGAAAACCTAATACGGATCGTCGACTAGAATTCTAGGCGAAACATTAAACAAGTTAACGATTTAACTAAAGGAGAGAGGCTACAACCTTTGTAGATCCGTTTCTCCAGTTCCTTAGCTCCATGTAGGCGTCCTCTCGCTGTCCATCTCGAATCCCAAACTCAATCGTCGGCTTCATCGGAGAAATGGGCGAGCTAGGTCGTCGGTTTCGTGCCGAAGATGATCTACGTCGAGGCATCACAAGTTCAAGCTCCAACTTCACCAAGTTGTGAAACTTATAAAGAAAACACCCAAAACCACTTGGCAAGAGGTAGAGGATGAAGAAATAGGAGGTGGGTTCACTTTAGAATTGGATTTCTCACTCTTTAGCTCAAGGTGCCATTAAAGGTGTCAAGCTTTTTCTTTGAAGAAGAAGAAGATGATGAAGATAGAATATGATAAGTATTAATTGAAAAATGAAAAGAAAATGAATACTTATCATATACTAACTATGGTAGAGTGTAGAGAATAGACCATGGTAACTTGGAAAGGTTAGGGTTAAGCATGAAGACAAGAATGGTTACAAAGTCAAAGCTTCATGAAGCTTCAACTAGAAACAAAGAAAGCCACCATTCTCTTCAAAATCTTTTCCAAATAAATGAATAAATAAATAAAAGAATAAGCAAAACCCTAATCATCATTTTAACCATGGTTTAATTCTATACACTTAACCAAATAAGCATGTATCATCAAACATGATACAATCATGTGCACAAAAGTAAATCACATATACAACTTGCACATCAAGTGAGAAAATCCATTTAAAGTGAACCAATACTAGTTAATGCAAAGTAATATATCAAATATATAATTATACATTAAATCATTAAATCAACACTTGATTCAATGATCCGGTCATGTCGCACATAACCGACTAGTATCCAATGTATCGACTTATCGAATCAATCTTTGATTCGATAACTAGGTTATATCACATACAACCAATCGAAACATTCATCGCGAGAATGAAATGCGGTATCACATACACGCATCATTCTCGGTCCCGCACATATCTCATATGCGCCCCTATTTCGTTTCGCTTGAGCCAGGAAACCTCTGTGTAGGACTCTAAAGACTCGTCAATACGCCGGTAGCAGATGATGATCATATCAAGCACCCACAAGCCGCAAGCGGTCTGCTAAACGTAACGGCCATCTGGGTATTGAGCGATCAGAAGATCGACGAGCTAGCCCGCTCACACTCCTGTGAATCCAACCAGTAACACTTACCGTACAGTCCGGTCTGTTCGTCTGATATGTCGCATATCAAGTCTAGGGGTGGTAAACGTCAGACCCCAATAACCGATAAGTCGTGCCGATGTGAGGCTCATAACGGGTCGAGAAACTACTGGTAACACTTACCAGCAAATCTCTGATCAGCCCTGGCCAGGGACTTCCCTGTTACGGCCAATCGAGCACAGCGCAACATCAACCCCCAATACCGGGAGAGATGAAACCCCTCCTATCGCTCATTGCCTCCATGTGACTCGGGACTGTACCCAAAGACCATCATTTTGCACGCCCTCATGGACGTGGTAAGGTGGAGATCAAAGCACAGTGGGAATCACACAAGACTCTATGACGATCTCGGGTCTACAGACTAACCTGTACAAGTGTCACCTGAGAACTGCCATCTGACGTGAGGTATAATACCATCTGGGAGTTCTCGGCGAGTCCGTCCAGTATACCCAGTCTCCACTGAGCACCCGTACACCATCTCTGATGTCAAACACCAATGGATATGGGATCATCCATCGCCCATCTCATGGGTCGAGAAGCGTATACGCTAGTCTACACTGGTTATCGATGCCCTGTCTCGATACACCCACGACTAGGGATCTTGAAGGATGTACTTATAGACTACCATGTCCCTACTAGTATGATCTGCATCATAGTCCAGGCAGTCAAGTACTCATCCTAAGGGCTTTATCAACATGTAACTATAAGACAGTTTAAAGAGACAAGTGTACATGTTAAGATAAAGAGCAACCAGATAGCATACTATCATATCGAGCAAGAAAGTCATCTCTATATATGTCCAAGCATCCAATATAATATACATCATCTGTACAATACTGGCCTCTAGGGCATACATACAACTAATAATCTCCTACTTGCACTAGGGCCAGCTGCTGTAGTATCGCATACCGAGCATCCCGAAGAGTCTTTCAAACTGCGTCTGGGGAATGGCCTTCGTGAGTGGATCCGCCGTGTTGTTTTTCTTGTAAACCCTCCTGACCTCGATCTCCCGGCGATCAACTATCTCCCGGATCAGGTGATACCGCCTCAGAATATGCCTGGATCGCTGATGGGACCTAGGTTCCTTGGCCAAAGCCACCGCTCTATTGTTATCGCAATACAAAGGTATTGGATGCTCAATGGATGGAACCACTCCAAGTTCAGTAATGAACTTCTTGATCCAGACAGCCTCTTTGGCAGCATCGTTGGCAGCGATGTATTCAGCCTCTATCGTCGAGTCTGCCACGGTTTCCTGCTTGGAACTCTTCCAGCTAACCGCCCCTCCGTAAAGGGTAAAGACAAATCCCGACTGCGACTTAGAGTCGTCCTTATCACTCTGGAAGCTCGAATCAGTAAAGGACTCCACTTGGAGTTCTCCGTTACCATACACCAAGAGCATCTCTTTAGTCCTTCGCAAGTACTTGAGAATACTCTTCACAGCTGTCCAGTGACTCTCTCCAGGATCAGCTTGATACCTGCTCACTACACTTAGTGAGTATGCTACATCGGGTCTGGTACATAGCATCGCATACATGATAGAGCCTACAGCCGAAGCATAGGGTATCCCTTGCATGCGAGCTCTCTCCAAATCAGTCTTGGGAGACATCTCTTTGGAGAGAGTGACTCCAGAGATCGTGGGCATGTTCCCACGCTTGGATTCTTCCATACTAAACCTCTTTAGTATGGTGTCAATGTACCTGGATTGGGACAATCCCAATATCCGTTTGGATCTATCTCTATAGATCCTAATCCCCAATATGCAGGAGGCATCACTAAGATCTTTCATTGAGAATCTTTGTGATAAGAAGAGCTTGACCGATTGCAGCATAGGAATATCATTTCCTATCAAGAGTATGTCGTCCACGTACAATACGAGGAAGACAACCTTACTCTCTGCCACCTTCTTGTAGATACAAGGTTCATCTGGATTTTTGACGAAATCAAACTCTTTGATAACGATGTCAAAGCAGATGTTCCAACTCCGCGATACTTGCTTTAATCCATAAATGGATTTAAGCAGCTTGCACACCTTCTCGCTGCTCCCACTGTCTACGAAGCCCTCTGGCTGAGTCATGTACACGCACTCTTCTAAATTACCATTTAGAAAGGCGGTCTTAACATCCATTTGCCAGATTTCGTAGTCATGATAAGCAGCAATGGCAAGCATGATCCGGATGGATTTAAGCATAGCCACTGGAGAAAAGGTTTCGTCATAGTCCACACCTGGTCTTTGACGAAAACCTTTTGCAATAAGTCTAGCTGTGAAAGTCTCCACTTTCCCATCTACACCAAGTTTCTTCTTGAAGATCCATTTGCTCTCAATGGGTTTTACCCCTTCAGGAGCAACATCCAAAGTCCATACTTTGTTGGTGTACATGGATTCCATCTCGGACCGCATAGCATCCAGCCATTTCACTGAGTCGCTACTCGTGATGGCCTGCTCGAAGCTAGTTGGGTCATCATCCTCCATGATGCAATCCTCGCTCCCACCGTCCATGAGAAAACCGTAGTATCTCTCAGGTTGGCGAGGAACCCTACTAGATCGGCGGAGAGGCTGAGGTTCATTGGGAGCTACTGAATCCTCTGGTTCCACTAAATCTTCTGTTGTGTTTTGTTCAGCTGGAACCTCTTCCAGTTCTACCTCAGAGCCACTAATCTCTTTTGCAAGAAATTCCTTTTCTAAAAAGGTGGCATGTTGAGCAACAAATACTCTTTGTTCCTCACTGTGGTAGAAGATATACCCTTGCGAATGTTTGGGATATCCAACAAATTTACACAAAACAAACCTTGCCTCGAGTTTGTCCGGTTTTTGTCTTTTGACATAGGCCGGGCAACCCCATATCTTAATAAAATTAAGATATGGTCTCTTCCCTTCCCATATCTCATATGGTGTGGTAGGCACAGATTTGGTGGGAACCCTATTCAGTAGGTATGCTGCTGTTTCCAGTGCATATCCCCAGAAGGAAACAGGTAACTCAGCTATACTCATCATAGAGCGCACCATATCCAATAGGGTGCGGTTCCTCCGTTCCGATACACCGTTGTGCTGTGGTGTATATGGAGGAGTTAGCTGAGAGAGAATCCCATTCTCTTTTAGGAAGTCCAGGAATTCAATGCTCAAGTATTCACCTCCTCGATCAGATCGAAGGATTTTAATACTTTTTCCGGTTTGGTTTTCGACTTCTTGTTTATATTCTCTAAATTTCTCAAAAGCTTCTGATTTGTGTTTCATGAGGAACACATATCCGAATCTAGAGAGATCGTCAGTGAATGTAATGAAGTACGAAGAACCATCCCTGGCATGTGTAGACATAGGACCGCATACATCACTATGTATCAGTCCCAAGAGTTCGGTAACTCTTTCTCCGTGTCCCGTAAACGGAGTTTTGGTCATCTTGCCTTTGAGACATGACTGGCAAGTGTCATAAGATGAAAATTCAAACGGATTTAAATATCCATCCTTATGCAACTTAGCTAGTCGTGTCGCATTGATGTGACCTAGTCTACAATGCCACAAGAAAGATTCGTTCAGTTCAGAACTCTTCCTCTTGTGTGTGTTTGTTATGCTCAGAACTGTTGATTGATTTAGAACATAAATGCCATTGCACAACGTGCCTGATCCAACCAACTTTTGGTTACGGAAAATGTTCATAACATTGTCCTGTAATACAAAATTATATCCCTCTTTGCTCAACAAAGAAATCGATATAATGTTGCATATCAGGTTCGGCATGTAATAGTATTCGTTCAGAACCAATGTATTACCAGTTGGTAATACAAGGTGATATTCCCCGACAGTCTTAGCTGAAACAATTGCACCATTTCCAACTCTAATGTCTTTATCACCTTCTCCAAGTTCTCTACCTTTTCTAAGCCCATGTAACTGATTACATATATGGGACCCTGACCCGGTATCTAATACCCAGGACGTAGAGCAAATGGAGAAACAGTTCTCTGTAACGAACACACCCGAAGAAAATGCATCATCATGTACTTTCTTCATTCGGGTGGCATGGAAATCCTGGTATTCCCCTATATCCTGCTCAGTCCTATAACTCTTATAGGAAAGAACGGAACCAACGTTCCCCAGCACAGTATAACATGCGGGTTCGGTCAATACATCCATATTATTATCTTTATTAGGGCATGAAATGGTCGCTACCTGGAAAGAGAGAGAAGAAAACACTTTAGCGTATGCTCGTGCAAGATCAGATTGGTTATTATCTTATCTAATCAGGATGGCTCCCACTGGTTTTTATCAAATCTTTCTTCAAACCCTAAAAGGAAAGACTAGCCGGGATTAATTACACACTACAAGTTCGCCAATCTTTCAGCCAGGCCAGTGTCGGTATTTTGAGGGAGGTCCCCCGTGCTTTCGCACGAACCTAATTAATGTAAACCTCGTTTTCCCAGAGGCGTAACCCCGTTGACACCTTTCTAGACACCTACTTGATCAGCTAATTGCAATGTGTAAAACTCTCCCAGGAGTAACTCTTACTCGCAGTGGGTATCGGGATCCAACTATCTCATAGAAGGTATGCAATCTCATTGCAAATTTCAACACTTGAAATTCCCGATAATATTTTGCCCCTAGCACCCTATGACCTTGACGGAGGTCAACAAACCATAGGCTACTAGTCAAGTTCAACCCGTCATTTCTTGATCGAATTAAACCCACCCGCACGACCCTTGACGGAGGTCAACAAGGCCGCACGACTACCCTAATCCAATCTGCATCATATGCATAAGCAGATAAATACTAGTTAGCTACCGCACACTACATCTTGACGGAGGTCAACAAACGTAGCACGAATACTAAATAGGACTTATCTGAAATGACGGAGGGCTACGACAGGTTTTTCTGAAAACCTATTGCGTAATGAACTTGATATCATTGTAGAATCAAATGATTTTAAAATGGAGTGCTTTTGAGGCTTTTCTAGTTTTGCTAAAGGAATCACTCCCGGTGAAGGGATCGTCGGTCCTTTCCTCGTCGAATGAGGTGCGGGATATATCATATATATCACTGTGCAAAGCAAAAACTCTTAAAAGCAATCAAAATATAAACCGAGTGTGTAGCATCTGCCAGTTATTGTTAAAGGAGTCACTCCCGGTGAAGGGATCTCGGTCCTTTTCTCATCGAATAAGGTGCAGGATATATCACATATAACGCTATGCAAAGCAAGAACTGTAGCTACCTGTTTTGTTTAAAATTTGATTCTACAACATCTTAGGTTTCTTTTCTTTCATTAATTACATTAATGAAGTCCCATCATTTAAGTCACCTAAACATCACAGATAAATACGACGTATACTTATGCCATCCGCATTCGCCTCGATGTCCCCTCGTGCACCGTTAGGTTAGGTAACTAACGACAGAGCAGGGCAGGGCAAGTGCGGGTGCAAAACATAAGTAACGTCTATATAATATATCATATATACTATATACTGTATCTATCACAGAACATCACATGATCACATCACAGATATCGCAGCAGAAGAAACATATGAAACATTGGATATACTAGGACGTCCGTGTTTTCAATACGAGCCAGTATAAAACACGGATTCCACGGTCGTGATGAATAGCCAATCCCACACTCCTAGCCCCTACGAGAGCGGCAAGCAACCCTACCAATTCTAGGGTTAGGAGACCCGGACTCGACTCCTCGAGATGGTCTCCCACTGGACCCTAGAACCCGGTTACTTGTGCTCCCCTCCTTGGGTCTATCCTAATGCGGAAAAGTAAATAATATACAAGAGGTGACTACTTCCGCAACCTGGAAGTGCCCCAATAAAAGAATATTACATACAAGTTTTTACATGAATGAAAAATGAAAAACACTCATCTCACATAAAAACCCCCGGCTATTCAAACACGACAATCCAATATAACACATCCAGCAACACATAACATCACATGTCATCAACGTAAGTAAATATGCGCATCCCAATTGTCGTTGACATATAGCAACGAAACCGGCGATAACACATATTACACTTACGGTCACAGAAAAGAAAGTGTAAAACTACAACAGTTGGAATCCGCAATTTCTTTAGACATCGCATGCCTAATCAAATGAAATACTTAGACATCACATGCCTAACAATTATAAACCCCGCATTTTAGTCCCATTATCGAAAACTCTTTTCAATATCAAGTGAGACTAAACCGCTAGATTTATAACATTCGTTCAGTTATCTCATAACTGTTTGTGAATTCCAATTATTGTATCCCATTCCGGATAAATAGAAAATATTAAACTTTCCGATCGAACATTCGAACACCCAAGTTTTTCCGAAACCGTTCAACACATGAAATAAGTTCAAAGACATTCACTTCATGCCTCAGTACCAACGGTCCAGCCGTAGAAGGGTCAAGCCAACGCCTCACATGTGGCACGCCGTACTGCCCCAAACCCGAAGGTTCAAAGGGCAGTTCAAGACGGTCACATAATCGAGTTAAGGTTTGTTGTCTTCTAGAGGGACCATCGCGTTACTTGCACTACTCAGGACGTCCTTAAACCACAGAAAAATCCAACACTTGGAAATTTTCCGGCAGGGGAAAAGTTGGGTATTTATATCCGGTCGAACTTTTTAACATATTCAAAAATTATCCGGAAAACCACGCAGACAAAATTTGATAATCCGATCGAATCTTTGATTCCCAATACAACCCCAGAATATTCATCTGTAGAGTCACAATAAAAATACCCAGAAAATATAGCATTAAATTATATGAGTTACTGTGCAGAAATCATCAGACAAGGGGACAGTACGGCCGCGGAACCGCCGCACATGCCTAGCTTGTGCCGCGGTTCCGCGGTGGAAAAATCGATTTAGGCCCTCATATTTCACAGTAATTCAAATAAGACCCTGCTTATTTTTCTGCATATTTTTAATTGACAAAAATCCAAATTTTCAGAAAATTTCCAGAGAGCATTTTGGATTTTAGGGTTTCGGTTCGATCGGGTTTCAAACATCGTCTACACTTCGCCTAAGGCTCTAGCTAGGCTCTGATACCACTGTAGGGTTCCTAGTCACTCTCAAGAGGTCTCACAAGGCATCAACCATGCCAATTTCAAAATTTATGGGTGCCGAGAAAACCTAATACGGATCGTCGACTAGAATTCTAGGCGAAACATTAAACAAGTTAACGATTTAACTAAAGGAGAGAGGCTACAACCTTTGTAGATCCGTTTCTCCACTTCCTTAGCTCCACGTAGGCGTCCTCTCGCTGTCCATCTCGAATCCCGAACTCAATCGTCGGCTTCATCGGAGAAATGGGCGAGCTAGGTCGTCGGCTTCGTGCCGAAGATGATCTACGTCGAGGCATCACAAGTTTAAGCTCCAACTTCACCAAGTTGTGAAACTTATGAAGAAAACACCCAAAACCACTTGGCAAGAGGTAGAGGATGAAGAAATAGGAGGTGGGTTCACTTTAGAATTGGATTTCTCACTCTTTAGCTCAAGGTGCCATTAAAGGTGTCAAGCTTTTTCTTTGAAGAAAAAGAAGATGATGAAGATAGAATATGATAAGTATTAATTGAAAAATGAAAAGAAAATGAATACTTATCATATACTAACTATGGTAGAGTGTAGAGAATAGACCATGGTAACTTGGAAGGGTTAGGGTTAAGCATGAATACAAAGTCAAAGCTTCATGAAGCTTCAACTAGAAACAAAGAAAGCCACCATTCTCTTCAAAATCTTTTCCAAATAAATGAATAAATAAATAAAAGAATAAGCAAAACCCTAATCATCATCTTAACCATGGTTTAATTCTATACTCTTAACCAAATAAGCATGTATCATCAAACATGATACAATCATGTGCACAAAAGTATATCACATATACAACTTGCACATCAAGTGAGAAAATCCATTTAAAGTGAACCAATACTAGTTAATGCAAAGTAATATATCAAATATATAATTATACATTAAATCACTAAATCAACACTTGATTCAATGATCCGGTCATGTCGCACATAACCGACTAGTATCCAATGTATCGACTTATCGAATCAATCTTTGATTCGATAACTAGGTTATATCACATACAACCAATCGAAACATTCATCGCGAGAATGAAATGCGGTATCACATACACGCATCATTCTCGGTCCCGCACATATCTCATATGCGCCCCTATTTCGTTTCGCTTGAGCCAGGAAACCTCTGTGTAGGACTCTAAAGACTCGTCAATACGCCGGTAGCAGATGATGATCATATCAAGAACCCACAAGCCGCAAGCGGTCTGCTAAACGTAACGGCCATCTGGGTATTGAGCGATCAGAAGATCGACGAGCTAGCCCGCTCACACTCCTGTGAATCCAACCAGTAACACTTACCGTACAGTCCGGTCTGTTCGTCTGATATGTCGCATATCAAGTCTAGGGGTGGTAAACGTCAGACCCCAATAACCGATAAGTCGTGCCGATGTGAGGCTCATAACGGGTCGAGAAACTACTGGTAACACTTACCAGCAAATCTCTGATCATCCCTGGCCAGGGACTTCCCTGTTACGGCCAATCGAGCACAGCGCAACATCAACCCCCAATACCGGGAGAGACGAAACCCCTCCTATCGCTCATTGCCTCCATGTGACTCGGGACTGTACCCAAAGACCACCTGTAACCCTTCGAAAATCGTTTAGGCAGTTTTTCGGTAATCGGCCAATTTTTCGGCTTTTTCCGTAAAAAGTCAAAATAGGTATTTTTCTTTGTAGACCTAATTATACAAAATTTAGATAAGATATTACTATAATTTTGTCACTAAAATGTCATTTATAAGTTTCTAGTTAAATAAAAAAAAATTCGTAATTAATTATTTTTTTATTATTTTAAGCCTTTTTAAATACATTTAATTAGGGATAAATACAAATTTAATTAGGTAAATTTCTTAATTAGAAGTCTTTATAAGCTAAAATATGGTGTTAATAAAATTATAACATGTCTTGCAAACTTTTAGATTTTTAGTGGGAAAATTATGAAAAAAATGGCTTAAAAAGGGATTTTTTTGTAAAAAGTTGACTTGAAATGCATTAAATGAGAACATGGGGGTGTTTTAGGCCTAGAAACTTCTCCAAAAATCCACAAACCCCCTCCTCCTACTGCTGGCCGAGCCTCAACAGCAGCTCTCCCCATTTCTTCACTTCATTCTTGCTTCAAATTCATAGCAAAAATTCATAAAAATCAACAAATTTCCATCTCCATTCAAACCAAAAACCTAATCCATTCTCTCTTCAACCCATATTAGTTCAAAACATGATGAAAGGAGGCTTCTTGGAGACTTGATCAAGTTAGGGTTCAAGCTTGTGAGGTGAAAATTCTAATCTCTTTGTCAAATTGTAGTTTAAAGGTGCTAAAATAGAATTTTGAAGTATCAATTTAATAGAAATTGCTTGTTCATGAAATTCAAGAAAGGGATTTGATTGTGGATTAGGGTTTGATGCATGGTTGATGTATTAAAGTTGGGGTTTGGTTATCCAATTAATTAGAGTGGTTTAATTGTGCTAGAATCTCAATTCTAAATACTAGTTTAGTAGTAAATGTTGATTTGGAAAAAAAATCAAGAGAAGGTTTTAATTTTAGAAATTAGGGTTTGTAGCATAATGCTTGGATTATGTTAGGGATGGTTATCTAGGTGATTGGAGTGGTTAATTGTGTATTGGTATGCTCGCTAAAACGACAAATTTCAACGTTTATATCGATTTGGTTTGAAAATCGCTTACTAGATTTTTTCGGAAAATAGTATGCGTTCAAATTTCGCTAGGATAGCAATATTACTAGATTTGTATAGGATTATTAGAGTGCGCGAACGTGGGGTTTCGTCTGGTCAGGTTGCAGTTTTGACGATTGCCCCGAAACGGCGATTTTAGTTAAGGTTTTAGCGATTTTCGTGCATTTTCCGCGTACCGAGTGCACGTTGTGATTAATTCGAGAGCGTCGATCTTTTCATAGTGTGAGTTGCATCATTTCATAAATCTGTAACCTTATATTTTGTGTTATGCAATTCTAGGATCGGTCGGGGAAACTTCGGATACGGCGCGAAAAGGCAAAGCGGTGGCCGGATCAGATTAGCGGGGATTTCTGGTGAGTAGATATATTCATCTATGGGGGAATCGTTTGGATGGCGCGAGGCGCCCCTCCTCCCTAGTTAGGATTACCCTACTTTATGCAATAATTATATTGTTAGCTAGCTTATCCATTTATGTATATTGCATACCCTTACAGCTAACCCTATACTAGATTGCATGGACATTCATATGACATTCATATATACATATGCGATATCATTTCGTAGGACACGAACACCTTACCATTGGCATCTATTGCACGCGCACTATTCATGTGACACACACGCCTTTGGTATTTGCCATGCCACGTGCACTATAAAAACCTGTTTAGCTAGTAACGCCATTGCATTCATGCATGATATTTGAGATTGTATCGTACGCATATACCTCGCATTACTATCATATTTACATAGATTTCTAGCCAAACTCTCACATCATATACATTGATATCATAGACACTTATCATACATAACATATGGACATTATGATTTCTTGAGGATTTCAGTTTGCTGCGATTTCTGGATTTTGGGGGAAAACCGCAAGAATTTAACAAAACCTTATATTTATCTTTTTCAAAACAAAGTTGCGGTTTTCTCGTGATGTATGTGTCGTCCACCATGAGTTTTCATGTTTTCTGTTGGATTTCGAGACCCGATTCGAGGAGTGGATGAACCGTCTCGGGTACATGGTGGGCCCGGTATGGTACCCCGGGGCAAGAAGATCGAGTTGTAGACGATGAGCCTGGCAGGGGAAGACTACCTACCGGTGATGTCTGGCGCGGCGGATATCCGGAGGATACCGACCGTTGTCGTGAGATTTATGATATGGGCCGATCCGGACTGACGGAGCCCGACATTGAGACAGATATGATTCCTATTTGGTGTCGATGCTTGACACGGGTTTTCTGAGGATTTCTTGATGATATGTAGTTATTATGCAGACATTCGTTTTCTAAAAGTTAAGAATCCAGTGACTTTAACATTTAAAACACTTAAAGAGTTAGAAAAGATATTGCATACATGTGCATGCCTACTAGAGTTATTATATCACATATGGACATACATGTTGTTCCGTATTGCGTGCATTCTTACGATTGCCTTATCAGATGTTATATTTACTCACGAGCTGGCAACTCACCCCCGTTGTGCCACAGTGTCTTGCAGGTCGGACCCGTCATCTTTGTAGCGGCGGGCTATCTTATCATCAGTTCATTTTGCTCAGACTCGCGACATCGCCCGTAGGTGGGTTGCGAGTATACTTTATTCCTTTTTGCTTTATCATTGTATCTAGTATTCTCCATCTATCACTTGTATTGTATATGCGACCTAGTGATGAGACTGAGAGATTTGTATATTTGTGGTTCCTTTTGGGTCGAGCTCACTTGAGCCGACGTGTGTTTTCTGGTATTTGCATCTCTTTTGTGTTCTTTTTCTTGATTATTACTATTATATTGCATGTGGTTGTGATCCGCCTTGGGCGAAGAGCTAGCTCCCGCTTGGGGATGCCATTTTTTTTTGATTTCATATGTATTATCTTGTT
Source organism: Agapanthus africanus (assembly GCA_030015575.1). Classification (NCBI taxonomy): domain Eukaryota; kingdom Viridiplantae; phylum Streptophyta; class Magnoliopsida; order Asparagales; family Amaryllidaceae; genus Agapanthus; species Agapanthus africanus. Next base: position 931,868,667 of record CM057338.1, read on the forward strand.
GTACCCATTTTTGGGGATAGAAAATACAGGGGAAACTCTGCCGAAATTTTCAGAAATTTTTGATGTTCTTTTTTGGATTCTATGCGGCTTAATTGATTTCAAAGCCGTTTTCATTTATGGTTTTCCTTCACTCTCTTTGGCTTTTGGGTTAGATTTCTGGGCTTTGGCTGACTTAGGTTACGGTACGCCTTTAGACGTCTCGTAATCTAAGAGCCAGTCACGTTCCGTACTTTCGGGTCGTGACACCACCGTTTTGCACGCCCTCATGGACGTGGTAAGGTGGAGATCAAAGCACAGTGGGAATCACATAAGACTCTATGACGATCTCGGGTCTACAGACTAACCTGTACAAGTGTCACCTGAGAACTGCCATCTGACGTGAGGTATAATACCATCTGGGAGTTCTCGGCGAGTCCGTCCAGTGTACCCAGTCTCCACTGAGCACCCGTACACCATCTCTGATGTCAAACACCAATGGATATGGGATCATCCATCGCCCATCTCATGGGTCGAGAAGCGTATACGCTAGTCTACACTGGTATATCGATGCCCTGTCTCGATACACCCACGACTAGGGACCTTGAAGGATGTACTTATGGACTACCATGTCCCCACTAGTATGATCTGCATCATAGTCCAGGCAGTCAAGTACTCATCCTAAGGGCTTTATCAACATGTAACTATAAGACAGTTTAAAGAGACAAGTGTACATGTTAAGATAAAGAGCAACCAGATAGCATACTATCATATCGAGCAAGAAATTCATCTCTATATATGTCCAAGCATCCAATATAATATACATCATCTGTACAATACTGGCCTCTAGGGCATACATACAACTAACAGACACAACGTTAACAAAGCGGAGCCACGACAAAGTCCCCTAGTTCCAAATCTCGACGGTTCATAGACAACCTAGAGACTATCTCGGAGTCATGGCAGAGTCCCTAGTTCTAAGTCTCGACGGCAACATCTACAGCCTAGAGATCAACAACAGCGTTCTTTTCCTAACAGGATGCAGACGCGACATCAACAAACGGAGCCATGGCAAAATCCCCTAGTTCCAAACCTCGACAATTCACAGACAACCCAGAGACAACATCGACATTCGTCACAATATTGCAGACACGATGTCAACAAACGAAGCCAAGGAAAATCCCTCGCTTCAGGGTCTTGACGGCAACTCAAATGAGACCTGAAAAGACTATCGGAGATCATATCATACCAGTGCGGAGTGGTCATGACTCATCGGGGCTCCCAAACTGAGCCTAACCTCAAGTAAAAAGCGACATGGAATATCCCTAACGCTTGCTCTTTCGACGGTAATATCACCTGGAAGATTACTTGAAGACGTCTGGTTCAGCCCCCGAAGGGATCAGAGACACGATAGTCGCGGGGTTACCCAAACAAAAAGATTGCATATCGGGGAATATATCGGCCAACGCGACGGTGCAACGAGTAAAAAAAACCTTAGTACCACAGACCCTAACGGACTTCTATTAGCAGGAGTTAACAGTGACGTTAGGAAACCCTTGCGAGAACTTCTCGATTCGTCTCGACTCGTGAGGAAATCAGTGTCTTTGCAAGAATCTTTCGATTCGTCTCAACTCGTGGGGCAAAGCCTTAGGCAACTGGGATAAGGACCTGTTTCCTAAGCACTGGGGCCCTGCAAGTTGGTCCAAGATGGACTATTATATACTATTCACGGGCCACACTCTCCAAAGTCGAATCTCGACAAGGAGGGAAACAACCGCTTACGAATTCTCTTGACTTGTAAGCGGGAAAAATTCTCTTGTGAGATCCTTATGACTCTTAAGAGAAAACGCACTTAGGGATTCTCACGATTCCTAAGGAGAAAAGATACCTACAGGATCCTCTCGACTCGTAGGGAGAAAACCCTTTATATGACCCTCACGGCTCGTAAAGTTGGAAAGCCTTAGGTGGCAGATCTGAACCTGTCGCTTCTTATCTCGATTCAGGAAAATCAGCGTCCTTGGCGAGAACCTCTCGATTCGCGTCGACCCGCAAGGAAATCAATGTCTTTGCAGGAATACCTCAGTTCGTCTCAACCCCAAGGAAATCAGTGTCTTTGCAAGAAATTTTCGATTCGTCTTGACTCGTAGGGCAAAGCCTTAGGCAATTGGGATAAGGACCTGTTTCCTAAGCACTGAGGACCTGCAAGTTGGTCCAAGATGGACTATTGTATACTATTCACGGGTCACACTCTCCAAAGTCGAATTTCGACAAGGAGGGAAACAACTACTTACGAATCCTCTCTACTTGTAAGCAGGAAAAAATCTCTAGTGAGATCCTTACGACTCTTAAGAGAAAACACACTTAGGAATCCTCACGATTCCTAAGGAGAAAATACACCTGCGGGATCCTCTCGACTCGTAGAGAGAAAACCCTTTATGAGACCCTCACGGCTCGTGATGTAGGAAAGTCTTAGGCGACAGATATGAACCTGTTTCCTAAGCCATCACTTCTTAACTCGATTCATGGAAATCAGCATCCTTGACGAGAGCATCTCGATTCGCGTCGACCCGCAGAGAAATCAGTGTCTTTGCAGGAATCTCTTGATTCGTCTCAACCTCCAGGGAAATCGGTGTCCTTGGCAAAACCTCGATTCAGGGAAATCAGCGTTCTTGACGAGAACCTCTCGATTCGCATCGACCCGCAGAGAAATCAGTGTCTTTGCAGGAATCTCTCGATTCGTCTCGACCTCCAGGGAAATCGGTGTCCTTGGCAAAACCTCGATTCAGGGAAATCAGCGTCCTTGACGGGAGCATCTCGATTCTCGTCGACCCACAGAGAAATCATTGTCTATGCAGGAATACCTCGATTCGTCTCGACCCCCAGGGAAATCAGTATCCTTGGCAAAACTTCTCGATCCAGGGAAATCGGTGTCCTTGGCGAGAATCTCTTGATTCGTCTCGACCTGCAGGGAAATTGGTGTCCCTGCGCATGAAAATAAAATTCTCTTGTGAGATCCTTACGACTCTTAAGAAAAAACGCACTTAGGAATCCTCACGATTCCTAAGAAGAAAATACACCTGCGGGATCCTCTCGACTCGTAGGGAGAAAACCCTTTATGAGACCCTCACGGCTCATAAAGTTGGAAAGTCTTAGGCGGCAGATCTGAACCTATTTCCTAAGCCATCGCTTCTTACCTCGATTCAGGGAGATCAGCAACCTTGACGAGAGCATCTCGATTCACGTCGACCCGCAAAGAAATCAGTGTCTTTGCAGGAATCTCTCGATTCGTCTCGACCTCCAGTGAAATCAGTGTCCTTGGCAAAACCTCGATTCAGGGAAATCAGCGTTCTTGATGAGAACCTCTCAATTCGCATCAACCCGCAGAGAAATTAGTGTCTTTGCAGGAATCTCTCGATTCGTCTCGACCTCCAGGGAAATCAGTGTCCTTGGCAAAACCTCGATTCAGAGAAATCAGCGTCCTTGACGGGAGCATCTCGATTCGCGTCGACCCGCAGAGAAATCAATGTCTTTGCAGGAATACCTCGATTCGTCTCGACCCCCAGGAAAATCAGTGTCCTTGGCAAAACTTCTCGATCCAGGGAAATCAGTGTCCTTGGCGAGAATCTCTTGATTCATTTCGACCTGCAGGGAAATTGTTGTCCCTGCGCATGAAAATAAAATTCTCTTATGAGATCCTTACGACTCTTAAGAGAAAACGTACTAAGGAGTCATCACGACTCCTAAAGAGAAAATACACCTGCGGGATCCTCTCGACCCGTAAGGAGAAAAGTCTTTATGAGACCCTCACGGTTCATAAAGTTGAAAACTCTTAGGCAACAGATCCTAACCATGTTTTCTAAGCCATCGCTACCCTATAAAGATTTCAAGATGAACTGTTATCTACCATCTATAGGCCACACTTGCCAAAACTATATGCCACTGAAATGGAGAAGTTACTCATGAGCATATAAACTACTTCACACCAGAGTAAGACATAAAGAAATAGAAGGGTGCAGCTCATGTGGCTGAGGGTTAGAAACTATATCCCTTAAGAGTTGAGATTTGAGTCAATGATAAATGACGACGCTTGTGTCCGCTTGTTATCTTCTCAAATCAAGATTCTGAAAATTATATACCAACACAAAACTGGTCATACGCTATGAATTACTCTGCACTACTTCACCCACGTAAATACTTACATGGGCAAAGTAGTGGGGGCATTTGTTCTCGCCAAAATCTTTGGCCAAGAACTATTTGTTCTTGTTTATGCCGGCTTAAGTTTCGTTTACAGATATGTGTGAAACCAAGCTCATTCATATACGCACATACACACATCAGGGGAAGAACAGGTGTTCAACGACAAAAAAAAGCATTTAATTGAACCTTTTATTCTACAGGAAATAGATCACCAAACATGGGATCGAAAGTACAGGGATTTACAAAATTATGGATAAAATTATCTAACTCCCTCTTTTCCTTCTCCACCATGACAAAGCGGCGATCTTCACGAAGAATAGCTACCCATCGGTCAGCACCGCACCCATCAGCAAAGGCAGACATGACGACCCGCTGAGCTCGTATTTGGCTTAGCAGCTGGACAGAGCGATCCCTCAGAGCTGTGGTGATCAAAAGTGCTTCGTAGAAGCACTCGATCTTGTCTTCCGCGGCGTCGAGCATTACCGGAGTCATCTCCGCCGGAGGAAGGGGAATATCATTTATCACAGACAAGAAAACCATCCGGAACCAAATGGAGCCGATGGGGAGAGGAGATCCTATACGAGTCAAGAACTCGTGCAGCACCCTGTCGCATTGGTCATCCTTAAGAGTAGGGTTGACCAAGCGCGCAGCAAAACGAGGAACAATTTTCTCAATGGGCACCTCCCATGGCTGACGGCGAGCATGTGGGCGATTACAAGCCATACCTCTTCTCTGTTAAAATGATTCTCTGAAAATGAGAGAGAAAAGAAGTATTACTTCAGATTATGAAGGGAGACATTTAAGTCTAGGCACAGAAAATGTTGTGCATGATAGAATAATTTCCAAGCTCTGGGAAAGAGAAGCTTGACTCAGGAAAAGTGGAGAAGGAAGGTGAAAAGACACCTTCAGTAATGAGACAGCGCCTCACGTGCAAAGCACGAGAGCGCTGAGCGCCAGCACCGTGAGTCAAAGACTCTGAGGCAGCGCCTCACGTGCAAAGCAAGAGAGCTCTGAGCGCCAGCACCATGAGTCAAAGACTCTGAGGCAGTGCCTCACATGCAAAGCACGAGAGCGCTGAGCGCCAGCGCCAAAGAATCAAAGACTCTGAAGCAGCGCATCACGTGCAAAGCACGAGAGCGCTGAGCGCCAAGCGCTAAGAGTCAAAGACTCTGAAGCTGCGCTCACGTGCAAAGCACGAGAGCACCAAGCGCCAGAACTAAATGTTCTCCACCATTGGATCAAAGATCCAACAAAGTTGATAAATCATCAAAATTCATAATAAAATACTCCTCAGACTTTCCAAACAGGAAAGATTGTGCTCTGTAAATCAGAGCACCGTTGGATCAATGATCCAGTGGTGATTAAAAAATCACCAAGGTACAGAACAAATTCTGTATAGAAAGATATTTTCCCAATCTTGTTAATAACAAGAAAATTATCTTTTGCAAAACAGAAGCTTTCGGATCAAAGATCCAACGGTGGATAAATTCCACAAATCAATTGGAGATCTCTCAATAAGAGATTTCCTTAACTAATTCAACAAATCAGCCTTCCCTATATAAAGGACCCAAGACTTCAAGTCTTGCATGGAGGAACCCCACATAAACTTTGAGAATTTCAAAGAGAAGAGCAAGCTCTCGGAAGAAGAAGAATTTCTTCAAGGTAAATAAAACAGAGAGATAAAATCATCTCATAAGAGAAGAAGAACCAATTTCTTTTTCTAGATCATAGATCTATAAGACCGAGGTCTTTCACAAAAGAGGTCATAGTATCTCATCATAAAAAGTGAAGGGGAAAAACTTAATTCTCTTCAGATCATAGATCTATGTAACGTTTTAAAATTAATTAAATAAATAAAACCCTTTAGGTGAATTTTCTGATAATCGGTAAAATAAACCGTATTTTCCGTAAAACTTAGCTATAATTATTTTTCAATATAGATTTAAATATGCCTATTTTAACTATATAATTGCTAGTAATTGATATTATTTAGTGACTTATAAATTATTAGTTTACCTAAATATTTTTCCTTAATTAATTATTTCAAATATTAATATAAGCTTTTAATTATACATTAAATTGGTGCAAATTACAAATTGCAATGGGTTAATTTGACAAATGTGAACCATGACATATTAGAATTTAGATTGTAGCTTGCTTTTCTCTTCTTGAATTGTCTTCAAAATTCTTGAGGAATCTAGGGTGAAATTAAATAAGAAAATGAAATAAATCAAATAATTAAAGAAAAGACTAAAAAGAAGCATTAATTGAAGACTCTTCTACGCATCTCCACACTCTTCTCTCTCTCTCCTTTCCCCCATCATTTCTGGCCCAAATATTGCCTCCCCCATTTCTCCAAATTCCCACTTCATTTCCATCACAAAAATCTTCAAAAATTCATGAAAAATCCAAAATAAAACCTTAAATTCCAAATCCAATCCCTACCCATTATTCGTTGGCCTATCTAGCATGGATTTTGGAGCAAAGTTAGCACTTTGGAGGCTATGATTTTCATGTTGGATCTCATGTTTTGTGAGGTATAATTCTAAGCTTAGTGTTAATTGTAAGTTAATTACGTAAATTGAATGGATTTCGGTGTTTAATTATGGTTTTAGTTGCTAAATAAAAAATTCAAGAAAGGCTTTTTAAATCAAATTAGGGTTTTTATCATTGGATATTGATCTTAATGTGTAGTTTAACATGTTAGATAATGCTAAACCTAATCTAGAAGCTAAATTGTAAATTGTTGCAATTAATTTGTCCGAATTGCATAATTTTTGCAAACTAGGTTTTTGTATAATATATATATAGGTGAGATAAAATTCTAGTGAGAATTTTTATCAATTATTCATGATTTTAATGGGTAGATTAACATGTTAGTTGAATGTAAAATCTAATCTAGTTACTAGTTTGCTAATTTTTACCTTAAAATTTTGATAATTATGCTATTTTGCAAACTAGGTTTTTGGAAATTAATTAAATAATTGAGATAAAAATCTAATTAGGGTTTTTATGACATTATTAATATTTTAAATTGTAGTTTAATACTTTAGTTCATGCAAAACCAAGCTTAGTTGTTGAATTGTGAATTTTGCTTTAAAAATTGTTAAAATTTGATATTTTTGCAAACTAGAATTTTGGATTTAATACAAATTGATGAGATTAAATTATAGTGATAGTTTGTATGACATAGTTATAATATTTAGTGAATATTATGGCCATTGTTTTTGTTAAAACATCAAGTTTCGAATTAAAACAAAAATTTAGTGCTTTCTAGATTTTCGGAAATAAATCGATTTGATTTATTTTGAGGTTTTGATGAGTTGCAATCTATTTCATATTATAATTAGTGATTTGTGAAACCACGATTGGTGTGTTTGGGTTTTTCTTGAACAATCGGCGTTTGTACGCCGATGTCGAGGGTTATTTGGTTATTTTGCATGAGCGGGTCATAGGTTTTAACCTATGCGCGTTTCGTACGCCGTCTTAGTTTTGTCCACGATTTCGATTTACGATATTATATATGTTTACATATAAGTACCCCCCACGTGGACTTCGGACGATGAAGAAGAGGACGGCGGCATCGACTTCGGCAGACAAGGACCAGGTGAGTAGATGTATATCTACGGGGGAAGTCGGGTGGATGGCGTATAGCACCCCCGCAAACGTAGAATAAGAATATTATATACTATTATTAGGAAGTCGGACGTGACCTTAGATTCTTGACGAGTAGGGTACTATTGAAGACTTTAAATTGGGCTAGACTGATTTAGAAAGACTTAGCCAGGGGATAATTGCCTTGGAGGGAATTCGTAGGTTTTATGTAGACACACACACATGCACACACACATACACTTGACCTGGTGTGTGTGTGTGTATGAATGTGTGTAGGTTTCTATATATATATATATATATATATATATATATATATATATATACACACACACACACGTGATATGAGTATGTTATATGATACCTGGGGATGAGTCGGTATGACTGGGCATGATGCCGTGAGATATTGGATATACGATCGAGTTATGATATGAGATGTATTATGATATTAGCGGATCGTTGGGAAATGAGAATATTTATACATAACGATAATAGGTGATGATGACATTGAATGTACGAGGCTCTAAAATAGAACCCGGGTTGTAACATGTGATTTAATCACGATATGATATATGACTTGATATTTTAGTGGATCATTTGACGATGTATATTTACACAGACAATGATATATGTTGATGATATTGGGATGTATGCGATTATAGTAAAGTATCCTTGATCATGATATTGTTTGATGATGATACTATATGAACGATGATTTATATATGTGATAGTTGACCCGTACCCTAAATTTGGGAAGCCGAACGATGGATTTTACCATACGAGGCATAGATGTGATGATTGATCTGCACTCTTGACTTGAGGAAAGTCGTACTACGTACGTGACGCTATTGAGGCTGGATCGCCGACTACTTGAGATATCGAATCAAATTTTAGGAGGATTCTTCTTACTTTTCGACTAGTGTCTTTAGTTAGTTCCTTAGTTGGTTAGGTAGATCTTAGTTTAGGCTCGAGTCATACTTATTTTCAAACCTAATGAACCGTGCTTTTTCAAACAACAAACTGTATGACTCGTAATTAGTATGTATTTTTCTAGTTGTGCGTCTACTACACATTCACCGTTATATTCATGTTGTATTCATCGCATTGCATATTCATACATATGTTTTTTTAGCTAATATGAAACTCTGCCTGTTAGGACACCAGCACCATTACCGATGATGCGCATGTTCCACGTACACTTATTTACCGGCTCACACACATCATCATCGGCAATTGCCATGTCACGTACACTTTAAAACATATTATCTTTTATTGATATAATCAGCTAAATGCTAGTCTAATATAATATTGTGTGATTACTCCATGTGCTAGTTTAGACATTGCATTTATTACTTAGACACTTCATGCATTCACATATTCATATTATCATGCAGTATTGTGGGTCTTATGCCGATACTCATTATTTACTTACTCATGATTTTGGGATTTTGGATTTCTATGAGATTTCTGGATTGTGGGGGAAAACCGCAAGAATTTAATAAAAGCTTAATATCATCATTTTTTTTAAAATGCAAGTTGCGGTTTTCTCATGATGTATGTGTCGTCCACCATGAGATTTCATGTTTTCTGTTGGATTTCGAGACCCGATTCGAGGAGTGGATGAACCGTCTCGGGTACATGGTAGGCCCGGTATGGTACCCCGGGACAAGAAGCTCGAGTTGTAGACGATGAGCCTGGCAGGGGAAGACTACCTATCGGTGATGTCTGGTGCGGCGGATATCCGGAGGATACCGACCGTTGTCGTGAGATTTGATGATATGAGCCGATCGGACTGACGGAGCCCGAGATATTGAGACTATGAGATATTGAGACTATGGGGTATTGAGACCTTGAGATTTACATGTTTTGTGTTGATACTTGACACGGATTTCCATGGATTTCATTGCTGATGTTTCAGCTTACCACACAAATTTTACTATGATAAAAGTTAAAGATTTCTTATAGATATATCCAGATTTTATGGTTGATTGTTTTACATTTATGGTGCATGCATACTCATACACATGGCATGTTACTACTTGAGGCACTGACACGAGCACTAAGCATTTCACTTATGCATAGATTATTACTCTGCCACTACAAGACGATTAGTGTTGCATGAAGTATATTATTATGACCTAGGAGAGCGTCGTGCATGCGATTTCTACTCGTAGATGTCTTCTACTCACGAGTTGGCAACTCACCCCCGTTGTGCCAAATTTTCTTACAGGTTTCGATGTACAGGTTTCTTTGGCAGCTTGCTGGCACATCATTTCATTCAGGGTGATTTGCTTGGTAGGTTGGTTCACTTGTATCAGGACCGCCGTTGTAATTTTATTATTTCATTTGTATCTAGTAAGCTCTATCAACCAGACTTGTATTACTTGATAAATTTAGAAGACCAGTTGCTTACTCTTTCGACCTTAAAGTCGCGCTTGTACTATTATGATTTTCTGATGGTTTTCTTTGAGTTTTTTTCTCGCCCTTCGGTGTTGTATATTATTGCTTGCGTGGTTGTGATCGCCAATTGGCGAAGAGCTAGCTCCCGCTTGGGGATGCCTTTTTATTACTGCTTATATACATATTCTTATTGTACCCGTTTGGGGCCAGTTTTTACAAATGAGACTCTGCCAAAATTTTTGAAAAATTTGATGTTGCTTTTAAACATGTTTTCCTTTACTTCTTTTAAATGGTTTAGATTTCTGGGCTTCGGCTTACTTAGATTACGTTACGCCTCTAGACGCTTCATAATTTAAGTGCCGGTCACGTTCCGTACCTTCAGGTCGTGACAATCTATAAAATAAAGACGAAGACTTTCACATAAACAGAAGAGATTGTAAAATCTCCTATTAAATTAAGAATGTAGTTCTTAGATGTATGAGACAAAGTCTCCAATGAGCGAGAATTTAATTCTCGGAACGCAGAACTGATCAAAGTTGTCTAAAAAGAGTCTTAGCGCTCCAATTAAAAAGAAGCGTCTTAGCGCTCCAAGACTGGCGCCGCAGCGCTCCTAGCGCTCCAATTTAAAGAAGCGTCCAGCGCTTCAAGGTTGGCGCTCAGCGCCAAGCGCACCACGTGCTCCTCACGTGTGCGCTATTTCATAAGGAGCGCTCTGCACTCATTGACTGGCGCTCAGCACCAAGCGTACCACGTGCTCCTCACGTGTGCGCTATTTCATAAAGAGCGCTCTGCACTCATTGCTTGGCGCTCAGCTCCAAGCGCACCACATGCTCCTCACGTGTGCGTTATTTCAAAAAGAGCGTTCTGCACTCATGGGTTGGCGCTCAGCGCCACGTGCTCCTCACGTGTGCGCTATTTCATAAAGAACGCTCTGCACTCATTGACTGGTGCTCAGCGCCAAGCGCGCTACGTACTCCTCACGAGTGCACTATTTCATAAGAAGCGCCTTAGCGCTCTAAGTCTGGCACGCCACGTGCTCCTCACGTGTGCGCTATCCCACAGGAAGCGCCTTAGTGCTCTAAATCTGGCGCTCAGCGCCAAGCGCACTATGTGCTCCTCACGTGTGCGCTGAAGGAACATAAATTGTTCTTCAAATAAAGCCCCAGAGCCATAATGAGTGTTCAACACTCAATAAAAGACAAAAAGGTTGTCAGAACCCAAAACCAATGCTCAGCATTGTTAAATGAAAATGACTGAGCATTGTTAAATGTTCAACATTTTAAATGAGTGGGCCGAGTCCAAGTTGGCCACAGATCCCTCATTTAGATTAATTGAGCTCATATGCTCATAAATCTTTTTAACTGATCTTACTCCAAAACTTGACTACAGATCTCCCAACCAATATTGGTTCAAGGGTACATCTCTTCGTACCTCTTATATATGTCGTTGTAATTCTTCAACGTATTCAGAGAGACGGAGGGTCCCAATAACCAATAATTTTTTGTGCATCCCCAAACGGTTGAATCAAAACCACATAGATTATGATGTCTTTAAACTGGACTATGATGTTCTTAAACTTTACGGACAGTGGGGTCCTTAAACTCATGGACTATGATGTCCTTAAACTTTATGGACTGTGAGGTCCTTAAACTCATAGACTATGATGTCTTTAAACTAGACTATGATGTCCTTACACTTTACGGACTATGATGTCCTTAAACTTTTTGACCGCAACGTCCCTAAACTAAAACAATAGAGCTCAAATGCTCTTTTCTTGGATCTAAATGATCCTGTTGAGTAGATCTTAGTCTAAAATTAGATTAACGTATCCTCAACAAACGTTTGAGTTCATCTTAGTCTAAAACAAGACTAACGATCCTTAAACCCAACCCAAACCCAAATCTAAGAAAATACGGATTTGGATTAATCCACGCCCTACGGGCGACATCATAAATTAGTCTCCGTATACAATCCACGGGCAACCAAAAACAAAACTAACACACACGACACGAAGTGACCATCTGGAGAAGAAGAAAGTTGTTTCCGCGATGCGGTAGCGTAATTAACTGCAGGGGCTTGCGCCTGCAGGGAAAAGCGTCCCCACAATCAAACCCCTCAAACGATGGGGAATCTGACGAAGTCTGCTACAACGGACGCATCCGTCTAAACCACCGATATACGGTGCCATAAATCAACTTGGCATCTTCGGAGAAGTGGACGGATAAAACCAAATAGCATCTGCCCCCAAATTCTGGCAAGACGTTTGTCTTCTCGGCTTTCGGCGGAGAACACCATTCTGATTAGATAAATTAATAACCAATCTAATCTTGCAAGAGCATACGCTGAGTGTTTTCTTCTCTCTCTCTCCAGGTAGCGACCATATCACGCCTTAATCAAGATAATAATACGGATGTATTGATCGAACCCGCTTGTTATACTGAGCTGGGGAACGTTGGTCCCGCTCCAACTTATAATTTTTATAAGACCGAGCAAGAAATAGGGGATTACCAGGATTCCCGTGCCGCCCAAACGAAGAAAGTGCATGATGATGCATCTTCTTCAGGTGTTTTCATTACCGAGAACTGTTTTTCAGTATCCTCTACGTCCTGGGTATGTGATACCGGATCAGGATCCCGCATATATAATATGTTACATGGGCTACAGATAGGTAGAGAACTGAGAACGGGTGATAAAGTTTTAAGAGTTAGAAACGGTGCAATTGTTGCAGCCAAGTTGTTGGCAGTTATCACCTTGTATTACCAAATACATTGATTCTGAACGAATGTTATTAGATACCGAACCTGATATACAACATCATATCAATCTCTTTATTAAGATAAAGAAGGATATAATTTTTTATTGTTGGATAATATTTTGAACATTTCCTATATCAAGAGTTGATCGGTTCAGGCACGTTATCTAATGGCATATACGTTCTAAATCAAACCACAGCTCTTAACGTACGGAACACACACAAAAGGAAGAGTTCAGAAATGAACGAATCCTTCTTGAGGCATTGTAGACTAGGTCATATCAATACGACCCGACTAGCTAAGTTACATTAAGATGTATATTTAAAATAGTTTGAATCTACATCTTGTGAAACTTTCCAGTCATGTCACAAAGATATAATGACCATAACTCCGTTTACTGGAAACAGAGAAAGAGTTAGTGAACTCTTGGGATTGATACATGATGATGTATGTAGGTCCCCTGTCTACACATTCCAGGACCGGTTCTTTGTACTTCATTACATTCACTGATGATCTCTCAAGATTTGGACATATGTCCCTGTTGAAACACAAGTCTGAAACTTTTGAGAAATTCAAACAATATAAGTTAGAAGTAGATAACCAAAACGGGTATAAGTATTATGTCCTTTGATATGATCGAGGAGGAGAATACTTGAGCACGGAATTCCTAGACTATTCTAAAAGAGAATGAGATTCTCTCTCAGCATTACTCCTCGTTATACACCACAGCACGTTGGTATATCGGGGCAGAGCAATCGCACCCTATATGATAAGGTGAGCTCTATGATGAGTACTACTGAGTTGCCTATTTCCTTTTGGGGGTTATGCACTTGAGAAGCTGCATACCTATTGAATTGTGTTCCAACCAAATCAGGTGCCTACCACTCCATATATGATATGGTATGGGAAGAATCCATCTCTTAAGGGTGTTAAGATTTGGGGTTGTCCGGCCTATGCCAAAAGTAAAAACCGGACAAACTCGAGGTAAGGTCAGTTCTGTGGAAGTTTGTTGGATATCCCAAGTATTAGCAAGGGAATATCTTCTACCACACCGAGGAACAAAAAGTGTTTTATTTCTCGGCATGCCACCTTTTGGAAAGGGAATTTTTTGTGAAGAAATTAGTGATCATGAGGTAGAACTGGAAGGAGTTCCAGCTATATAAACTGCAGCTGATGATTTGGTAGAACCGAAGGATTCAATAGTTCCCGACGAACCTCGGCCTCTCCGCCGATCTGTTAGGGTTCCTCATCCACCTGAGAGATACTTCGATTTTCTCAATGACAGTGGGAGCGAGGATTGCATCATGAGATGATGACCCAACTAGTTTCGAGCAGGCCATCAGGAGTGGGGACTCTGTGAGATGGCTGGATGCTAAGCGATCTGAGATGGAATCCATATACACCAACAAAGTATGGACTTTGGTTGCTTTATCTGAAGGGTTAAATCCCCATCAGAAGCAAGTATATCTTGAGAAGATTACTTGGTGTACATGGAAAAGTTGAGACTTTCAAAGCTAAGACTTGTTGTAAAAGGTTCTCGTCATCGACCAGGAGTGGATAATGATGAAACCTTTTCTGATGCCTATGCTTAAGTCTATCCGGATCCTACTTGCCATTGCTACATACCATAACTACGATATCTGGCGGTTGGGTGTCATGGCTGCTTTTCTAAATAGTGATTTAGAAGAGAGCGTCTATAAGTACACAGCCAGAGGGCTTCGTAGACAGTGGGAGCAGCGGAAACGTGTGCAAGTTGCTTTATGGGTTAAAGCAGGCATCGCGGAGTTGGAATATCTGTTTTGATGTGGTGGTCAAAGAGTTTGACTTCATCAAAATGGTAGATATACCTTGTATATACAAAAGGGTTGTAGGGAGTATGGTGGTGATCCTCGCATTGTACGTGGATGACATACTCTTGATAGGAAAGGAGTTTCCTATGCTACACTCGGTCAATCTCCTCTTATCACAAAGATTCTCCATATAGGATCAAGGTGATACCTCCTAAATCCTGGGTTTTGGATCTATGAGATAGATCTAAATAGATGTTAGGATTCTCATTAGGTATAGTGAGACGGTATCAATCGATCCTGGGGAGAATCCCTGGAAAGCTTCCAGGGTGGTAAGGACGACTGAATGTCAGTCACAGGCATTGTCTTTACCCTCAGTGGAGGGACGGTATGTTAGAAGAGTTCTAAGCTAAATACCGTGGCAAACTAGACGATAAAGGCTGGATACATTGCTACCAAGGATGCTACCAAAGAGGTAGTATGGATGTACACTAGTTCATGAGATGAACTTCGTTCCTACCATTGTATGACAATGGTGTTATGGCTTATGCCTAGGAACCCCCGTCCCATCATTGATCCAGACATATTCTTAGGCAGTATCACCTGATCATGGAGATGGATGATCTCCAGGGAGATCGAGGTTAGGAGAGCAGACTTAGAAATTAACACGGCGGATCCACTCACGAAGGCCTTTTTCCCAGGAGAGACTTTTATGGGATGGTTGAGTATGGGATACTACAACCACTGCTGATTGTTGGGTATGGGATACTACAACAGATGGCCCTAGTGCAAGTGGGAGATTGTTAGTTATATGTATGCCCTAGAGACCATTACTGTACATACGATGTATATTGTAGTGGACGCTTGGACACATATAGAGAGAACTTTCTTGCTCGACATGATAGTATACTATCTGGTTGCTCTTTGTCTTAACATGTACACCGATTGTCTCTATGTTACATGTTGATAAAGCCCTTAGGATGAGTACTTGACTACCAGGACTATGATGCAGATCATACTAGTGGGGACAGAATAGTCGTTAAGTACATCCTTCAAATGTTCCTAGTCGTGGGTGTATCGAGACAGGGCATCGATATACCAGAGTAGACTAGCGTATAGCTTCTCAACTCATGTAGATGGGCAATGGATGATCCCATATCCATTGGTGTTTGACATTAGAGACAGTATACGGGTGCTCAGTGGAGACTGGGTACACTGAACGGACTCGCCGAGAACTCCTAGATGGTATTATACCTATCGCCAGATAGCAGTTCTCTGGTGACACTAGTACAGCTTAGTCTGTAGACCCGAGATCGTCATAGAGTCTTGTGTGATTCCCACTGTGCTTTGATTTCCACCTTACCACGTTCAAGAGAACGTGCAAAACGGTGGCTTTTGGGCACAGTCTCGAATCACATGGAGGCAATGAGCGATAGAAGGGGTTTCGTCTCTCTCGGTATTGGGAGTTGATGTTGCGCTGTGTTCGATTGGCTATAACAGGAAGTCCCTGACCAGGGCTGCTTCAGAGATATACTGGTAAGTGTTATCAGTAGTTTCTCGACCCGTTATGAGCCTCATATCGGCATGACTTATCGAGTTACTGGGGTCTGACGTTTACCACCCCTAGACGAGATATGCGACATATCGGACGAAGAGACCGGACTGTACGGTAGTGTTACTGATTGGATTCGCAGGAGTGTAAGCAGGCTTGCTTGTTAATCTTCTGATCGCTCAATACCCGGGTGGCCGTTACGTTTAGCAGACCGCTTGCGGCTTATGGGTGTTTGATATGATCATCACCTACTGCCGGCGTGTTGACGAGTCTTTAGAATCCTACACAGAGGTTTCCTGGCTCAAGCGAAATGGAGTAGGAGCACATATGTGATCTGTGCGGGACCGAGATTAATACGATATGAGATACCGTATTCTATTCTCGCAATTTGTGATATCGGTCGGTTATATGTGATATAGCCGGGTTATCGGATCAAGTGTTGATTCGATAAGTTGTTACATATGATATTAGTCGGTTATATGTGATATAGCCGGATTATTAAATCAAGAGTTGATTTAATAATTTAATGTATAATTATATATTTGATATATTAAATTACATTAACTAATATTAAGCTCACTTATGATTTCTTTTTCTCACTTTGTGCATAAGTATATATGTGATATATATTTGTGTACATAATTTTGTGTCATGCTTGATGATATATGCAACTTGGGTATGTGTATGACTTACACCATGCTTGGTTTAATTGCTAGGGTTTTTAATTATTTTGGTAATTACAAATGGTGGCATTTTGTCATGACAAATAGCTTGTAGAAGCTTGTAGTCTTCATTGACCAAGTCCACTCTTTTGTTTTGCCTAAGATATTTGTTAACCCAACCAATTAAACCTAACCATGGTTAACTCTCTACAAAGGTTAGTATATGATACTAACTCACCTATGATTTCCATTATCCAATGGATAATCATTCATGAGAGTTTTCTTCTTCTTCTTCCTCTCAGGCTTTCTAGCTTCAATGGAGATGAGAGAAAACATGTGAGAAAGACAATTCTAAAGTGAGCCCACTTCCTACTTCATCATCCTCTACTACTTGCCATTTAGTATAGGGTGTTTCCTTCACTAATTCCATATTTAGTAAAGAGATAGCTTGGGTTAGTGTCTTCTCGACGTAGATCATCTTCGGCCTCGAAGACTTCGATGCAAGCATGTTCGTTTCTTCATGGGAGCCTCTCTAGAGTCCGGGACTTCATGATCATAGCGAAGGGACTACTACACGGAGCTAATGAAGTGAAGGACCGGTCTACAAAGGTTGTATTCCTTGTTCACTTTCTTATGCAAAGTTGTTTGTATTTCATACCGTCGGATTTCTAGTATACGATTCTAGGGTTAGGGTTAGCTAGAATGGCAAATTTTTAAATATGGCATGAAAGATGCCTCTCGAAACCTTACTGTCGTCCTAGGAAACCCTGCATATCCTATGTGGAGAAACAATTTTGTGACAACCACAGTATAACCGATCGTAGTATAGGAATATCTCTTCCTATCAAGTGCATGTCATCCTAATATCTGGACATCACTCTCTACTACCTTCTTAGCAGATCCATCTCCTATTCTGATGAAGTCAAAGCCTATGACTGTCACATCAAAAATAGATGATCTATTTCCGCTATATCTGCTTTAGTTTATAAATAGACATAGGCTACTTTCCCACTATGCTTCCGCTGCTCCCACTGACTACAACAACCCTCTGGCAGAGTCATATACGCGTGCACTTCTAAATCTAGTTTAGAACGACGCTATACTCATCCTCCTTCCGGGTCTTATAGTCTAGAACAGCAGCAATGGCAAGTCTGGGTGAACAAGAACCTCCCTGTCACCGTCACTGAGAAGACCGAAATACCTTTCGGGTGCCTGAGGTTACCCACCAAATCTACGAAGTGGCTAATAGAATGTCAAAACTAATTGAATCCTTAGGTTCTATTAAATCTTTAGTGATCATTAGTGGTTCTGGAATCACTTCCAGTTCTACCATACTCCCACTTCTGTTTTTCTGAAAAAATCCATTTTACTAAAACTGTGGCGAGTCAAGAACAATATAAATATTGATCTTCCTGATGGTAGAAAGTTAACCCTCGTCAAAGCCCGGGATAACTCACAAACAACCATTCCTGAAACGCGCCTTGAGTTTATCCGGATTCTGGTTTTAAGCATCAGCCGGAGAACTCCCTATACCTTAACATCGTTAAGATATAAATTGATTCTATATATATCTAATTTAGAAACAAAAGCACTAATTTAATTGGAACCAGATTCAAAATCATGCAACTGTCTCCAGTGCATATCAACCAAATGGAAAAAAGGCCAATCAGCATTACTCATTTAGGAGTGCATCCATATATGAATAACCTGAAAAAGAAGCAAGTTCTCAAAACTATTACTATCAATAGAATACCAAACACAAGTATCTACATCTTCGACTTCCTCGAAGAATCCTGATACTTCCAACAAATGGTTCTCTACTTTATTCTTATACCTATAACTTCTCAAAATCTGAACCTTGTATTTCAACGAAATATTTGTCTAGAACTAGAGAAGTTATGAGTAAACAGAATATAGTACGAGTACCAACCCCATTGTCCTAATGGACACTGGACAACATATAATACTTTGTATAAGTCCCCTGAGTTCAATAACTCAAACCCTGTGTGTCGTGGGTTGAAAAACTGTACTATGGTTAAGAAGAATTATACTGTTGTTGAATGCACCATACCTAATCACCAACTGATATAGGTAAATGTCACAGACATAATATCAAAAAGTATATCTCACTTTATAAAATAAACGTACAGATATACCAGTTTGAAATTGGTGCATAATAACGGATATTCAAAACCAAATATTTGCCATCCGGCAAAATCCAGATGATTTCCTCAAATATCACAAATTACAACGAATTCCGATATAATGAGGATCTAATCACCCAATTCCCAATATCTTACTCTCACTCACCATCCGTAATAGTATACAGATGTGAGAGACTGATCTGGTAAACACATACACTGGAATTAGATTCCAATTGGGAAAACGGTTTTTAATTAACATCGCACAGTGAAACTGAAATATGAAAATGTTTCGAAGGGGTAACCAGGTATTTCTAGTAATTCCTCTTCCACTATCCTGATTTATGACAGTAACCATATACTTATCTGCCCTCACTCCAATCCCTTTATTATGTATTTACTTATTACCTTTTGTACACCTTCTTTAGGCTAATTGGTTTTCTTCCTTCCCTACCCTTCGGCACCAGTCTAAGGTTTGAAAGAAGACTATCCAATAAGCGTAATAGGTGTACTTTCCTTATGCCAGGAGCCATCGCAACCTGAGAGAAGGTAATGGGAAAAGACACCTGAATAATCCCATTCTATTTCTCCTGAACCGGAAACCATCCTCGAATCCGGAACGAATTCCTTCGAGTTTGTATGTAACTATATGATGGCATATATAATAGGAGTGGATATCCGTAGTGATACGGAGTGTTCTGGAGAAATCCAAAGTGGATGTAGGAGTGGCAGGGGTATACACGGTTTTGTCATGAATGATGGTGGTCGCAATTTTCTTTGCCCTTAATCTAATCCCTTTATATGTCTTTACTTATTATCTTCTCTACACCACACTTAGGCTTAATTGGTTTTCTTCCTTCCCTACCTATCGGCACCTGCCTATGGTTTGGAAGAAGACTATCCAATAAGCTCAATAGGTGTACCCTCTTCTAATCCTAGGAGACCTCACAACCTGAGAGAATGTAAAGGGAAAAGACAACCGAATAATCTTATTCAATCTCTCCAGAACCAGAATCCATCCTCGAATCTGTAACAAGTTCCTTCGAATTCGTATGTAACTATACGATGGATTTATCCAATAGAAGTGGATGTTCGTTGTGATACGGGGTGTTCTGGAGAAATGCAAAGGTGATATAGAAATAGCAATGATATATGCGACACCGTGACATTCCAAAAGCCAAAGTGTTTTAAGAAGGTTCGGTTAACTTGGTTCATAAGTTTTAGTCAAGGGTCGGTCCATGGTCGCTACCAGAGAGAGAGAAAAGAAACACTCAGCGTGCACTCTAACCTGAATCATAATGGTTAATCACTTTATCTAATCAGGATGGCTCCCACTGTATCCTTGAATTCTCCTCCAAACCCTAAAGGAGAATTAGTCGGGTTCATCTAAAATCACCCGAGGAGTAAACCTACTCATCAGTAGGATTCGGGATCCAACTCTCATTGCATGACAGCTTGATAGAAGCCACTCAAGTCACCACACTCTAGAAGGTATGTATATGCCTGACAAGTTTCCTGTATGTTTGAAACTCCCGATGTAGTTTTTACCCCTAGGACCCAAGTGACCTTGACAATGCCAACATATCAAAGAGTCCTAGTCAAGTTCAACCCTTCATTATCTTGATTGCGTTAAACCCACCCGTACGAGTCCTTGACAATGCCAACATAACCGTACGACTGTCCTAACCAATCCACATATCCATGCGACAGAAAAGCATTACAGAGCTACCGAACACTACGCCTCGGCAATGCACAACATACGTAGCACGAATACTAAGCAATACTAATCTGAAATGATAGAGGGCTACGGCTGGTTTTTGGCGAGAAACCTTTAACGTAATGAACTTGATATCGTTGAAAGAACCGAGTGGTTTTACAAATATATAGTGGCGAAAACTTTTGCTAAAGAGGTCACTCCCGGTGAAGGGATCTCGACTCTTTCCTCGTCGGATGAGGTGCAGGATATTCCAAACTGAATACCACGATACAAAGCAAAAGAATCGACTATAGTGAAGTTATTACATTGACGCAAACTTCTGCCCAAGGGGACACTCCCGATGAAGGGATCTCGGCCCTTGCCTCGTCGAATGAGGTGCTGGATATTCATAACCGAATACCACTGTACAAAGCAAAAGAGAACGTCTGTAATGTCAGTTTTTAAAAAACTTGATTCCAACAACATCATATAGGTTTGTTTTATCCTTGCATTGATAAGAATCATTGCAGTCCCATCAATTAATCACACCAGAAAAGAACGAAAATATATGATGTATGTATATGCCATCCGCATTCGCCACTGAGCCTCGTCATCACTCGTTAGGTTACTTAACTGACGACATAGCGGGGATTGGACTAGCGCGGGTGCAAAACATATACAACATCTACTAGTATATATATATAAAACAATCGTTCCAGGCATGATATAAAGCAACATCACAGAAGCATTACAGAAGCAACACAGAATGGTGGATAATCTTGGAGCCTCTGGTTTCACTTGAGCCGTAAATGAGACCCGACGTTCGCTGTCGTGTGGATAGCCTGTACAATGAAAACCTAGACCCCTACGAGCGCGGCAAGTTACCCGCCAAAACTAGAAGTGAGGCAACCCTCTTCAACAACGTGAATGGGCCACCCAGCACTTCACGGAATCCGGTAACTTGAGCACCCCTCCGTGGGTCAACCTATACCCCCTACGAGTGCGGCGAATAGCCCACCAATTCTAAAGTGAGGTCCACTCCGTCTCAACGTCATGAGATGCGGAACCGTTGCCCTCTAGAACCCGGCTATTCGTGCACTCCACCGCGGGGTAATCCTAGTACAAAAAAGAAAATAATATACAAGGGTGACATCGACCTCAACCCGGTCGTGCCCCAAACGAATAATATACAAACTGGCAGTGACGGCAGTCCACATGTCGGACGCTCGCCCCGCAATATCAAATGTACAAATGAAACTAAATTGTACTATCATTGCACCATAGCTATCCACCACGACGATCCAACCACAACACAGCACAACACAAAATATCAACGTGAATGTCATGTTCGCAAACCCGTATAAAAGAACTATAGCAATTAGACAAGTTGTACCGATCTAATGACATTCACGGTCGCAGATAGTAATGTAAGTACTGTTAAACATTTAAACAGTGCTAAATTATCGATTTCGAAACACCCCGAATTTCCCCTGAAGAAAAAATAACAAAATATTCAAAATTGGCAAAACAAGCAATACCACTGCACCAATATTCCAGAGACTAGACCACACCAAAAATTTCAAGCCCAAACTCCAAGTTTGGACCGGCCTGCTCGGATTTTAGAGCATTGTGCTTGGGTCAATTTGGGTAGAGTGGTCTCGTATTTGGGGTGAACTCTAATGGTCACCTTAGTAGTCTTCTGCAGTTGCTTAAAAAAAATTTGAAGACTTTAAAAATCGACAGAGACTGGAATGTGCAGTGCACTGTTTCGGAGTTGTTTCGGTTTCGATACTTTAATATTGTCTAAACAAGCTAGCTTAGGGTTCAAAGGCTGGCTATGATACCATGTTGGGTTACGGCAGCGCCCCGGCCATCAAACCATGGCCAAATGTGGAACAAAAATTTACTAAACCGGCGCTACCATTACCCGATGCCCGGATCTACCTTAAACTCTATACTAGCAAGCTATAAAAAGAAGTTAGAATGGTTATACCGAGTTGATCCGTGTCCTTCGGTCTTCAACCATCATCCTCAAGCTCCTAGTGGCTCCTTGATCGAATTTGGTTGCCGGTCTTCCTCCATCTACGATGATCCACGTGAGGGAAACGACGCAAGCTTCGGTCTCGTCGAGCGAAGCAACCGACGCTCCAAGATTGCTAGCAATGGAAAGTGGAGGTGTAGGAATGTGTCACTATCTTTTTCTCTCATCATTATGCTCAATAGAGCAACTCAAGAAGATGAAGGAGGTGAGGAAACATGTGGCATGAGCAACTATAGAAAATGGCTAAGTGTTTTCTCCAAGTGAGAATGAGTGATGAAGTGAAGCAATCAAGTGGAGAAAAGATGAGCAAGCCCAATCCAAGAAGTGGCTGCCCCCTCTCTCTTATGCACACAAAAATATCTCATTTCCTTTTTCAATAAACAAATCAATGCACATACCTCTCTACATGCTCAAACCCATGCTCATGCCAACTCACCCCTCCACCTCATTTCCTAAATTGATTTTCTAAAAAGGAAAATCAATTAATGAGGTAGCCACCTTCTAGAAACAATTCCGTATAAATACGGAATGCAACCCGGTATACGTATCGAAATACATATACGCGAATTCGTACAAAAATACGAATAGCCAAGAGAGAAAATGAATAGTGAACAATAATACTAGAACACATATATATAAATACATATATTAATTATTAAATCAAAACCTGATTTAATAATCCGGCTCAGTCCTAAGCCGCTAGTATTATCAACCGTCCGATTAAAATCTGTGCAGCATGTGCACATATTTAATCGGATACATGTATGTACCAACATACGTAATCTACACCATATCGCCTGAACCGTGAAAAACCCTCTGTGTGGGACTCTAAAGACTCGTCAATACGCTGGCAGTGGGTTTAACCATAAGCACGTCAGCGGCATTATCTGTACGTAACGGCTGCCCAGGTATTAAGCGAAAGGGAGGCCGACGAGCAAACTCATCCTGAACCCCTACTGAGCCTGACAGTGACAATATCCATACAGTCCGGTCTGTTCGTCTAAGAGTATCGCATATCGAGTCTAGGGGGTGGATAAAGTCAGACCCCTAACAACGCGACATTTAGTGTCGACATGAAACCCATCACCACCTGAGAAACTATCGATCTTAGATCGGTAATTCTCGTCCACCATGGCCACGGATTTCTGGTGATGGCCACTCGTGCACAACGCGACATCAACCCCCAATACCGGGAGAGACGAATCCCCGACGATCCGATCACTACCTCCACGTGGCTCGGGATTGTACCCAACTAAAACCTGTTTGCACGACTCCTTTGAGCCGTGGTAGGGTAGTAATCAAAGCACAGTGGGAACTCACATGAGACAAATGATGATCTCAGGTCGACAGACTAACCTGTACACATGTCACGCGGGAACTGCTATCTGACAATAGGTATAATACCAACAAGCAGGTTCCCGGCGAGTCCATCCAGTGTACTCATAACCCAATGAGTGCCCGTATACTATCTTAAGTGAACAAACTAACACTAATGGCTTGTGAGACCTGGCCACCGCCCCTCGTCGGGGTCTCGATCAGTACACACTAGTCTACATTGGAGTATCGATGCTCAGTATCGATACTCCCATGACTAGGGACATTTAAGGATGTGCTTATAGACCCCCAGCTCCCACGTATATGATCGCCATCATAATGCCGGTAGTCAGGGAAGAATCCTATGGGCTCTATCAACATGTACATGATGATAAAGACAAACCAGATAGCATACTATCATCTCGAGTAAAACTGTTCTACCGGTATAGATCCTCCCTCAATCATCATAATCATTTGCTTGCGATTACGATAATTGCCTTGAGGGCACTATAGCCAACATGGAGGGAACTAGGATTTCCCACTGCTATCCATTATCCTTCCATTGACCTCTATCAATCTCAAGCTTTTAACAAAACAAGTGTATAACTAATCTCAAATCGTAGTCCTGGCTATCAATAAATTGATAGCGCGCCTGATAAGAGAGTTAACATATATTTTGCTAAAATTTATAAATATTAAAATGTCAAAAGAAGTTAAAAAATATTTCATCTATTATTCTACCCTATCCTACAAAGCCTAGCAAGCAAGAAATTACTCACTCATGGTTAGTAGCGATTTAGAAGAAAGGTTGAAGATGAGTGAAGTCATATTAGAAGTGCAGAAAGTAATGCAGAGAAAGTAATGCGGAAAATTAATGCGGAAAAAGTAAATACGTAAAGTAAATGCGTATATGAAAAAAGAAATAAAACAAAAACTATCTTTATTATACAAAATTTTCATCTTCAAAAGTAGATTGCAAAAACCCTAGTTTTGCTCGTAGATCTCTCTTTTGAATTTTGAGTTTGGGATCTTCAATTGTTGAATTATTGGATGATTTTGGAATGCACAGCTCTCGGTCCTTTATATAGTTTCTAAAACCAGAAACCCTAGATGCCATATGTGAGTAGATGTATATACAATCTTGCCCCCAAAATCCCAGATCCAACGGACCGCGGACCGCCGCCTAAACCCACGATTGACCGTGGATCCGCCACCTCCTGGTGGAATTGAGATCTGAGAATTTTTTTGGTTTTTTGTGTCGATATTTGGAGATTCTTTTGATATATAGATTCTGAAAATATTACTCTTAGTATCTGCCGTTGCTAGATTTCCGATTTGCTTTTAAAATTTGGCAGATTCGGTTTCGATATACCGATTTGACTTGGATCTCCTTCATAGATTTCAGACCTGAGCTAATACCTACACAATATCTCAAATCAAAGTGTTAATAGCATTTGGTATTTTTGAGATATTATTCCAACCATTTATATGATATAATATTTTAAGGATATTGATTAGGAATATTTGATATGGTATGCATATTTTAATTACTAATATTTCATTTAGATATCATATGCATATATTTTCCCTAATTATATTAATTATAAATGAAGAAATATATGATAATAACTTTTACAAATAAACCCATATATGTTTTTTATTTACAATTAACACATTTTATTTATTAATAATAGTAGAGAAAATGTTCATACAAATGTGCAATATATTTGACTAATCACTTGTGAATCTCTTTTATCATCCATGCAAACCATTCTTAAATCTCATGGTACACTTCCACAACAATCATATCCTCACACTCATGAACAAAATGGTATGGCTGAGAGAAAACATAGACACATTTTAGAGACTACACGTGCCCTCTTACTTCTTCAACGGTTCCTTGTTCCAATTAGGCCGAGGCTTTATTGACATCCATTCTTCTTATATATATCGCTCCATCTTCTTTGTTTCTGGATGCCACTCCATACTTGAGACTTTACAAATCCCCTTTTGACTATTCTATTATGCGCATTTTTTGCTGTGTTTGTTTCATTCTTCTACCTGCTCATGAACGAGACAAATTTTCTTCTGGCTTGGTCAAGTGTTTTATGATGGGGTACCGTCCGACTCATAAAAGATACATATATTATAATCCTATTCATAGACGGCTTCACATTTCTCGAAACGTCGCGTTTTTCGAGAATATGGCATATTTTGCTCATTCATAGATAGATGTGTCATTTCTTGATTTCTCTACTTCATCGTTAGTTACATCCACTGTTGAGCCTATATACACTCCTGTTCCACTGTCTCCTGATTCTATTTCACCTACTGATGCTCCTTCTTCGCTTCCTATTGTTCCCTCCATTGATACAGCGACGGCTGAGTGTTCACCCACGTCTGTACCGTCTTCTCCGGATGCTATTTCTCCTTCACCTCGTCAAAATCCTCAACGAGATAGATGGCCACCTACCCGTTATAGATTTTGCATGACTAACGATTATTCTTCTCGGTTTGTATCATTTCTGTCTGCTATTCATTTTATTCAGGAATCCAAGTCATATACTTAGACTCTGAAATATCTAGAATAGCAGCAGCCAATGCTGGAAGAATTGCAAGCTTTCCGTGATACTCACATGTGGGATCTTATTCGTTTACCATCAGGTGTCAAGCCTATTAGTTGTAAGTGGATTTTCAAGGTCAAAGCCAAATCAGATGGATCTGTCGAATGTTACAGGGAACGTCTTATGGTACGTGGGTTTTCTCAGGAATATGACATTGATTATGAGGAGAGCTTTACTCCTGTCGTCAAGATCACTCCCATTCACACGCTCATTGCAGTTACTGTAGCTCGTAGCTGGCCTATATTTCAGATGGATGTTAAGAATGCCTTTCTTAATAGTGATCTTTTAGAGACGATTTATATGGAGCCTCCTCCTGGTGTCTCAGCTTCCCCGGGTATGCATGTAGTCTGCGTCGCGCTCTTTATGGTCTTAAGCAGGCACCTCGTACTTAGTTTAAGCGATTTCGTCAAACTCTTCTGACCACAAGTTTCACTGAGAGCCTTACTGATTATGCACTTTTCTATCGCTCTTCTTCCAAAGGCTGAGCTCTTCTCTTGATCTATGTCATTATATGATTATCACTGGTGATTATTCGGCAATTATCACATATTTTAAGCAATTTCTTCAGCAGTAGTTTGAGATGAAGGATTTTGGACATTTGCGCTATTTCTTGGGGATCGAAATTGCTTACTCTCTCCGTGGCTATTTTCTGTCATGGCAAAAATACATTTCTGATTTTCTTACACGAGCCACGGTTGATGATTCTATTATTACTAGCGGTACTTCTATAGCTACGTCGATGGAGTTTCATTTGAAATTTCGTCAAGCAGATAGAGCGACTCTGCCGAACCCTACTCGGTATCGAGAGCTGGTTGGTGCACTTATTTATCTTTCTTATATATCTTTTATATCTTTCATTGAGGTTTATATGTATTATACGTATCAGGGTTTCATCTTGTGGGTTATATAAAGAGAGACATATTGTATATTGATTAATCAATAAGAATTTTTCTTCTTTTCCAAATCCATGATTTGTGATAAATCCATTCGCTGAATCGGCGTCCGGCCATCCATTTGAGTTTTAGTGAATCTATACCGTAAAACAAATAAACTCGGGACCCAATATATTTCTCAGGTCAATTTCTCTCAGACCCATGAGATTCAGAAAAATTCTCATGGCGTCTATCTCTTGTTTTCCTTCATTTTTCGCGCCTATCTTTCTTGAAATTTCTGTCCTTTTTCCCACTACCATTCCAAGATCTGGCATCGCAATATCCCAAAAACCCTTGTTCTCTTTTGACTTTAATCCATCCTCTCCTATGTTTTAAGCATTGAAACAGAAAAGGTAGCATCCATTATCGTGCGTTTGTTTTGAGGAGCTTTAATTTTCACGATGGTTGGTATTTATTCAATTTTGACACTTTCGTTCAATAATCTTTAATTTTGCTATGTTTTTTTTATTGTCGGTATTTGTTTTTTATTACAAAATATAGGGTCCTGCTCATCATTAATTTTCGAAGTCAAAAATTCATCTTGCCGTCTAATCAAAAGCGAAGATTACCGCACTCCATTTCCAGATTTGCAACTCTCTCAGGTATATTGCCGTGTATTCCCAAACTATTTTTATAAAATCCATCTATATAAACTTCTCATTGTTTTCAATAAAGATAATATGAACTCCTTCTCTCTAGGACAGACAATTTTGTTATTGTTTTCTTGAAAGGAAAAAGTAGAGCAAGTACCTACTTAATATATTAAAATAAAAAAGTACATACAAAGTTAAATACAGGGGACTCGGGTAACGAACATGACATGTCGTTTGCAAATTATCGAGCACAACGATATTAAGTTATGCACTCCATTAAAATCAAGAATAAAACCAACAAGTGCCGAGATGCTTCTGAAAATTTGTTCCATTAGATATTTTCCACTATATGCAATAATCTTAAGCATTTCAATAATCAAAACAGGCAACCTAATGAATAAATTCACTCCACCAAAAAAAGTACCATGAAACTCTTTTTAAAATAAAATACAAACTATTGTATTCTAATCTTAGTTTTAAAATTTTGATATCTACTCTTGCTTGGAACACATAGCATTGTTTATCGAATGGACTAATTGTGAATGAAAGATAGGGTATTACATGTATAATTATGATGCATAAGAAAGACTATTTTGATATCGCTTTTGTAGTATTTTCCTAATGTCAATGTTTATTTTACCAATAACCCACTCATGTTTTTATTTATGCTTTTAGTGATGAACGGGTATATATATGAATTTCATTCACTTGGGGATAGAATTTGGATAGTCAAGGGGAAAAAATGCTTATGAAACATGACAATGTGAAGCATTCATGGTTAGATCTCATTTATGGACTAAAAGAAAATTGAGCTAGAGCATATACGACGAAGAGACATGTCACTTGAGGTATGAGAAGTGCACAGCTTAGTGAGAGCTTCAACGCGGACCTCAAAAATTATTCGAAGTCTGATCTAAATATAATACGTTTTATAAAATAGTTTGAGAGAGTTATAGAAGAAAAACGTCATAAAGAGTCAGTAGCGTAGTTTCATTCGAGAGAAAAGTTGCTTAAATTAAGATTAAAGAAGTGTTCTCTATTGCGGCAGGTGGCATTGGCATACACATCTAAGATCTATGAGATGTTCGCCGATCAATTTGATGATTCATATGGAGCTTCTATAATTCACCCGATAGAAAATGGTGATATCTATGAGTATAATATTTACAATCCAGAAGAAAAGTCCAAGGACAAAACTCTCAGATCAAACATTTTGTCGTAGTTGTAGAAAATTCGAGACATGTGGAATCTTTTGTTGTCACGTATTAATTTTTTTCATCCTCATCCAATCCATTCCAAATCACTATATCATGGGGAAGGGGAGCAAGGAGTGTTATTATAGAAGACTTTGTTGCATATGAAGACCAAGATAATTCTAAATTGATGGTAGGGTAGCGCGACCGATTTCTTTGCTCATCTTTGGTCAGATTAGCATCTCGTGCAGCAGAAAGTGAAGAATCATTTGCTATGGCATGAAAGATGATGAATGAGCTTAAAGACAATACGAATGGTGTAACGCAAAATAATGTCAATATTAGCACAAGTGGAACAACTGATCTCGATATAGATAATGAAAAGTCAAGAACTTGTGCCATTCAATTGAAGAAATGAGAGGGTGTAAAAAGGAAAAGAAGGCAAAAAAGTTGGGTTGA
Source organism: Agapanthus africanus (assembly GCA_030015575.1). NCBI lineage: Eukaryota > Viridiplantae > Streptophyta > Magnoliopsida > Asparagales > Amaryllidaceae > Agapanthus > Agapanthus africanus. The sequence continues at coordinate 931,898,599 of CM057338.1, forward strand.
AAATTCACGTGCAAAGAAGAAAACGACCTCTGGATTTCGTTCGAACTCAACTTCAGAGTTAAAAAGCCCGAGGCAGTAAAATTTAGTATTTTTGTGTGTGTATTTTTCCCCATTCTATATTGTATGTAATTGATTATGTGTTTTGCAAGATGGATAGATTCCTTATTTACTAAATCCGATACCAATGGTTAATCCGATACCAAAAGGTATTTGTTCATTTACACAAACACTTTTTAAAAAAAAGTATGTTATATTTTTTTAACTTTTTGTGAATTGATTCCATGTATCTTTCAGTCTTCTTCCCAATTATCTTTGAATGGTACATCAACTAGCTTTGGGCTCGATTCTACTAAAACGAAAATCAGTCAACTTCAATACATTAGGTAAGTGAAGCTATATATTAGAACTAAAGTTAGACTTATTTTATATAGATTGCTTTTTTCTTGTTGCAATGTATGTTCGAGTTTGCATTTTCTTACATTAATCCTACTCAGCTTTCTGCAGAGAGTCACACAAGTGATTTTTGTTGTAGTGGTTCAGAGTTCAACAAAAATCACATTTTAAGGGGAAAACTTAACTTCGGAGTTCAATAGCATTTGCTTGCTCCAATTAGAACGTCAAAAACTGATCATAAATACACGCGGTATTATTATCATTGACACGTGTATTGAAAGAAAATATCACAACATCAGAAAGAAGATTTCAGAAAATTAAATTCGAGTTCAACAAACCATATTATTTTAGAGCTTTCGTTTGAGAGAGGAGGGAGAGGCGCAGCTTGAGAATGAACATCGCAAGCAAGAGAGAGGAAGAGAAAAAAAAAAAAAACCAGACCAGCTTTCCCCGTCCTGCAATATATGTATAGTTTGTTGTAATATCTAGTTAACTTACACTAGAATTTATACACGTGTGTTGCACAGTTTAAAAAATTTAAGAAAAAGAGAGAGAGAAAAATATAGAGTGTTCTAGAGTTTTATTTATTTTTTAAATAAACTGGGAGAGGGTTCTCTAACCAACCTCTATTTGCATTATATATACTAGAATTTATGCACGTGCGTTGTGCGTGTTAGTTTAAAAATTTTGAGAAGGGGAAGAGGGCAAGAGAGATGTGGAGGGTTCTAAAATTTTATTTATTTATTTAAAAAAAAAAGATTGAAGATGTGGAGGGTTCAAGAAAAACAATTAATTGTTTTTGGGAGGAGAGAGAGGGATGATGTGAAGAGCTTGAGAGCTGAGGGAGATGACGTGGAGCGCTTGAGAGGTGAGGATTTTTCTCTTTTTTTCTTTTTTTCAAGAAAAAAGGAGAAGGGTGGATATCTAGTTAAGGGTATTTGCATTATATATATATATATATATATATATATATTGGGATAGATGATATGAAAGGTTCTAGATAAACAATTAATTGTTTTTTAGTAAAGAGATGATGTGGAGGGCTTGAGAGGTGAGAGAGATGATGTGGAGGGCTTGAGAGATGAGAATTTTTCTCATTTTTTCTAGAAAAAAGGAAAGGGATGAACCACTAACCAAGAATATTTACATTATATATAACTAGAATTTATGCACGTACGTTGCACGTGTTAAAAAAATTGAGAAGGGAGGAGATGGGGAAGAGATATGAAGGATTCTAGAGTTTTATTTATTTACTTTTTTAAAAAAGAGGATTGATGATATGGAGGATTCTAGATAAAACAATTAATTGTTTTATGGGAAGGGAGGGAGAGAGATGATGATGTGGAGGGCTTAAGAGTTGAGAGAGATGATGTGGAGGGCTTGAGAGCTGATGATTTTTCTTATTTTTTCTTGAAAAAAGGAAAAGGATGAAGTTTAAGTAGATATTTGCATTATATATAGAGATAATATATATATATACTAGAATTTGTGCACGTGGGTTGCACGTGTTTAAAAAAATTGAGAAGGGAAGAGAGAAATGTGGAGGGTTATAAAGTCTTATTTATTTATTTATTTTAAAAAAAAGGGAGGGATGAAATGGAGGACTTGAGAGGTGAGAGAGATGATGTGGAGGGCTTGAGAGATAAGGATTTTTCTCGCTTTTTTTTTCAAGAAAAAAGAAGAAGGATGGACCTCTGACCAAGGGTATTTGCATTATATATAGAGACTATATATATGTGTGTGTGTGTGTGTGTGTGTGTGTGTAGAGAGAGATAGAGATATGATATGGAAGGTTCTAAATCTATATAGAAGAGATAAATATATATATATTTGGAGAGATGATATGGAATGCTTTAGATAAATAATTAATTGTTTTTTAGAAGAGAGAGAGATGATATGGAGGGCTTGAGAGGTGAGAGAGATGATGGGGAGGGTTTGATAGGTGGGGATTTTTCTTATTTATTTTTATTTTTCAAGAAAAAAAGAGAAGGATGGATCTCTAACCAATGGTATTTGCATTATATATATATATATATATATATATATATATATATATATATATATATATATTAGGATAGATGATATGAAAGGTTCTAGATAAACAATTAATTGTTTTTTAGTAAAGAGATGACGTGGAAGGCTTGAGAGGTGAGAGAGATGATGTGGAGGGTTTGAGAGATGAGAATTTTTCTCCTTTTTTCTTGAAAAAAGGAGAGGGATGAACCTCTAACCATGGATATTTGCATTATATATAACTAGAATTTATGCACGTGCGTTGCACGTGTTAAAAAAATTGAGAAGGGAGGAGATGGGGAAGAGATATGAAGAATTCTAGAGTTTTTTTTATTTACTTTTTTTTAAAAAGAGTATTGATGATATGGAGAATTCTAGATAAAACAATTAATTGTTTTATGGGAAGGAAAAGAGAGAGATGATGATGTGGAGGGCTTAAGAGTTGAGAGAGATAATGTGGAGAGCTTGAGAGCTGATGATTTTTCTCATTTTTTCTCGAAAAAAGGAAAAGGATGAAGTTTAAGTAGATATTTGCATTATACACACACACACACACACACACACACACATATATATACATATATATATATATACACATATATACATATATATACATACACATATATACATATATATACATACACACACACACACACACACACACATATATATATATATATACATATACTAGAATTTGTGCACGTGTTTAAAAAAATTGAGAAGGGAAGAGAGAAATGTGGAGGGTTATTGAGTCTTATTTATTTATTTATTTTTAAAAAAAGGGGAGGGATGAAATGAAGGGCTTAAGAGGTGAGAGAGATGATGTGGAGGGCTTGAGAGATAATGATTTTTCTCGTTTTTTTTCAAGAAAAAAGAAGAAGGATGGACCTCTGACCAAGGGTATTTGCATTATATATAGAGACTATATATATATATATATATATATATATATATATATATATATATATATACAGAAAGAGAGAGAGATGATATGGAAGGTTCTAGATCTATATAGAAGAGATAAATATATATTTGGAGAGATGATATGGAAGGTTTTAGATAAATAATTAATTGTTTTTTAGAAGAGAGAGAGAGAGATGATATGGAGGGCTTGAGAGGTGAGAGAGATGATGTGGAGGGTTTGATAGGTGGGGATTTTTCTTATTTTTTTTTTTCAAGAAAAAAGGAGAAGGGTGGATCTCTAACCATGGGTATTTGCATTATATATATATATATATATATATATATATATATATATATATATATATATATATATATATTGGGATAGATGATATGAAAGGTTCTAGATAAATAATTAATTGTTTTTTAGTAAAGAGATGACGTGGAGGGCTTGAGAGGTGAGAGAGATGATGTGGAGTGTTTGAGAGATGAGAATTTTTCTCATTTTTTCTAGAAAAAAGGAGAGGGATGAACCTCTAACCAAGGATATTTGCATTATATATAACTAGAATTTATGCACGTGTTAAAAAAATTGAGAAGGGAGGAGATGGGGAAGAGATATGAAGGATTCTAGAGTTTTATTTATTTACTTTTTAAAAAAAAAAGGATTGATGATATGGAGGATTCTAGTTAAAACAATTAATTGTTTTATGGGAAGGGAGGGAGAGAGAGATGATGATGTGGAGGGCTTAAGAGTTGAGAGAGATGATGTGGAGAACTTGAGAGCTAATGATTTTTCTCATTTTTTCTCGAAATAAGGAAAAGGATGAAGTTTAAGTAGATATTTGCATTACACACACACACACACACACACACACACACACACACACACACACACACACACACTAGAATTTGTGCACGTGGGTTGCACGTGTTTAAAAAAATTGAGAAGGGAAGAGAGAAATGTGGAGGGTTATTGAGTCTTATTTATTTATTTATTTTAAAAAAAAAGGGACGGATGAAATGAAGGGCATGAGAGGTGAGAGAGATGATGTGGAGGGCTTGAGAGATAAGGATTTTTCTCGTTTTTTTTCAAGAAAAAAGAAGAAGGATGGACCTTTGACTAAGGGTATTTGCATTATATATAGAGACTATATATATATATAGAGAGAGAGATGATATGGAAGGTTCTAGATCTATATAGAAAAGATAAATATATATATTTGGAGAGATGATATGGAAGGTTTTAGATAAATAATTAATTGTTTTTTAGAAGAGAGAGAGAGAGAGAGAGAGAAGATATGGAAGGCTTGAGAGGTGAGAGAGATGATGTGGAGGGTTTGATAGGTGGGGATTTTTCTTATTTTTTTTTTCAAGAAAAAAGGAGAAGGGTGGATCTCTAACCAAGGATATTTGCATTATATATATATATATATATATATATATATATATATATATATATATACTAGAATTTATGCACGTGCGTTGCATGTGTTAGTTTAAAAAATTTAAGAAGAGAAAGAGAGAAAAATGTGGAGGGTTCTGGAGTCTTATTTATTTTTTAAAAAAAAATGGAAGAGGGACCAACCCCTATATATATATATATATATATAATGGAGGAAAGAGGCCATAGGAAGGAATTTTCTCTTATAGCGTCGAAAAAATACACTCTCCTTCATTTTTTCTTACGATCGGCATCAGCCATCTTCATCGTTATTATCTAAAATGTGGGTACACCAAATTTCATGTGATTCTACAACTTTTTCACCGTTGATTTAGCAATGTAAAAAGTTCTATTGTCGGTAAACCGTTAATTTTGAACCTGCTAAATCAAAGGTGAAAAAGTTGTAGAATCACATGAAATTTGGTATACCCACATCTTAGATGATAACGATGAAGATGGTAGGTGTCGATCGTCAGAAAAAATGAGTGAGGGTGTATTATTTTGACGCCATAGGAGGAAATTCCCTCCTATGACATCTTTCCTCCATTATCCTCATATATATATATATATATATATATATTTGGAGAGATGATATGGAAGGTTCTAGATAAACAATTAATTGTTTTTTAGAAGAAAGAGTGTGTGTGTGTGTGTGTATATATATATATATTGGAAAAGATGGTATGGAAGGTTCTAGATAAACAATTAATTGTTTTTAGGAGAGACAGATGACGTGGAGGGCTTAAGAGGTGAGAGAGATGATGTGGAGGACTTGAGAGATGGAGATTTTTCTCCTTTTTTCTATTTTTCGAGAAAAAAGGTGAAGAATGGATCTCTAACCAAGGGTATTTACATTATATATACTAGAATTTTGCGTACGTGCGTTGCACGTGTCAAATGTAATATTTTATATTTGTAAGAATGGGTATATATGTAAATTTATAAATAATGAGGGTTTATGTGTAAATGTGCAAATTTAATCAATTTTTTGTATAGGTGTAAATTTGTAAATATTGAGGGTTTATGTGTAAATTTACATTGTAAGGCATTATTTTTTTTGTCCACTTCCTTGAAGAGGTGGAGACTTTAGGAGAATAGGAGGATGAGGTGGAGGCCTTAGGAAAAAAGGATTTTTCTTCTTTTTTTTGAATTTTGGAGAAAAGAGAGGATGTCCACCTCATCATGGGGTATTTGCATTATAAAGAGAATATATATATATATATATATATATATATATATATATATATATATATATATATAATGAAAGAGATGATATAGGAGATTCTAGATAAACAATTAATTAATTTTTACGGGAGAGAGAGAGTGTGTGTGTATATATATATATATATATATTGGGAGAGATGATATGGAAGGTTCGAGATAAACAATTAATTGTTTTTTAGGAGAGAGAGAAATGACGTGGAGGGCCTGTGAGCTGAGAGAGATGATGTGGAGGGCTTGAGAGGTGAGGATTTTTCTCATTTTTTCTATTTTCTAGAAAAAATGTGAAGGGTGGAGCTCTAACCAAGAGTATTTGCATTATATATACTAGATTTTATGCACGTGCGTTGCACGTGTTAGTTTAAAAAATTAAAAAGAGAGAAACGTGGAGTGTTCGAGAGTCTTATTTATTTTTTAAAAAAATTGGAAGAGGGTCCTCTAACCAGCCCCTATTTGTATTATACACACACACACTCTCTCTCTCTCTCTCTCTCCTAAAAAACAATTAATTGTTTATCTAGATGTAACCTTCGAAAATCGTTTAGGCAGTTTTTCGGTAATCGGCTCATTTTTCGACTTTTTCCGTAAAAAGTCAAAATAAATATTTTTCATTGTAGACCTAATTATACAAAATTTAGATAAGATATTACTATAATTTTGTCAGTAAAATGTCACTTATAATTTTCTAGTTAAATAAATTTTTTTTCGTAATTAATTATTTTTTAAAATTATTTTAAGCTTTTAAAAATACATTTAATTAGTGATAAATACAAATTTAATTGGGTAAATTATATTATTAGGAACCATAATAACTAAAATTTAGTGTAATAAAAAAAATTTTAGCAAACATTTCATGTTTGGTTGCTTTTGGAAAAAGGGGTTGAAAAATTGAAAGATAAGGGTTTTTTTTTGTAAAGTTTGATGTGAAAGCTTTAATTGCACCAAATGAGACATTCCTCATGGAATTTTCTACACTTTCCCCCTTCTCCCTTGCCTTCTCCGGCCCTGGCCGAGAGCCCCCTCCAACAGCCCCAATTTTTTTTCCCATTCTCCTTCTTCAAAAATTCATGCAAAATCCACAAAAAAATCCATAAAATCAACAAAATCCTTCTCACTTTCAAACCAAAACCCTAATTCATCTCTTCCCAAACCCTAATTTGTTTGAGAAGTGGAGAAAGGAGGCCACTTTGGAGGCTTAGTGCAAGGGAATCATAACTTGGGAGGTATAAGTTTTAAACTAGTTGTTAAATTTGTAGTTTAAATAAGCTAAATTGGATATTTAAAGTATGAAATTTGGTTATTTTTGCTTGCTAGTGAATTTCAAGAAAATGGTAGATGTTCTAATTAGGGTTTGAAGTATGATATTTGGGTTAAAATTTGTGTTGTGGGCATCTAGTAGTTTGAATTGGATGTTGGAGTTGAATTGTGATCGCGATATCGTTAATTCGCGATATTTGCGTCGAAATCGGTATGCTAATTGCTTACTAGTTTTTCAAAAATTTTAGGAGGTGGTCTAATTGTATTATTTTGGCGATATAATTAGCATCTTATACGACTATTAGGGTGTGTGAATGTGGAGTTTTGTCTAGCCGGGTTTTAGTTTTGTCGATTTTCCCGAAATGACGATTCTAGTTAAGATTCAGCGATTTTCGTGTGTTTTCCCGCGCACCGAGTGCACGTTATGTTTAATTCGAGAGCGTCAATATTTGTATATTGTCACTTGCATCGTTTTAGGATATGTAATTTTATGCTTGGTGTTGTGCAAATATAGGATCGGTCGGGGAAACATCGGACACGGTGCGTAAAGGCAAGGCGGTGGTCGGATCGGATTAGCGAGGCATTCAGGTGAGTAGATATATTCATCTATGGGGGAATCGTCTGGATGGCGCGAGGCGCCCCCTAGTTAGGATTACCTTATTTCTTGCCAGATTCGTATTGTTAGTTAGCTTATCCCTTCATTTACATTGCATACCCTTATAGTTAATAGTATGCTAGATTGCATGGATATTCATATGCACATATGCGATAACATTTTGTAGGACACGAACACCATTACCATTGGCATCTGTTGCACGCGTATTATTCATGTGACACACACGCTTTTGGTAATTGCCATACCACGTGCACTATAGAACCTGTTTAACTTAGTATCGCCACTTGCATTCATACATGATATATGAAATTGCATAGCATGCATATACCTCGCATTATCATCATATTTACATAGATTTCAAGCCAAAATTCACATCGTATACATTGATATCATAGACATTTATCATATATAACATGTGAACATTATGATTTTCTTGAGGATTTCAGTATTGCTGCGATTTCTGGATTTTTGGGGAAAACCGCAAGAATTTAACAAAAGCTTATATTTATCATTTTTAAAAACAAAGTTGCGGTTTTCTCGTGATGTATGTGTCGTCCACCATGAGTTTTCATGTTTTCTATTGGATTTCGAGACCCGATTCGAGGAGTGGATGAACCGTCTCGGGTACATGGGTGGGCCCGGTATGGTACCCCGGGGCAAGAAGATCGAGTTGTAGACGATGAGCCTGGCAGGGGAAGACTACCTACCGGTGATGTCTGGCGCGGCGGATATCCGGAGGATACCGACCGTTGTCGTGAGATTTAATGACATGGGCCGATACGGACTGACGGAGCCCGATATTTTGAGACATTGATACAGTGAGACATTGAGACAGAGGTGATTTCATATTTGGTGTCGATGCTTGAACGGTTTTCAGATGATTTCTTGAGGGTATTTAGCTATTATATAGATATTCTTTTTTTTCTAAAGTTAAGAATGCAGAACTCTTAACATTTAAAACACTTAAAGATTTAGTAATGACATTGCATACATGTGCATGCATACTAGAGGTATTATATCACATCTGAACATACATGCTGTGACACATTTGCGTGCATTCTTACGATTGCCTTATTAGATGTTATATTCTACTCACGAGCTGGCAACTCACCCCCGTTGTGCCACAGTGTCTTGCAGGTCGGACTCATCAGTCTTGTAGCGGCGGCTATCTTATCATCAGCTCCTTTTGCTCAGACTCGCGACATCGCCCGTAGGTGGGTTGCGAGCACACTTTATTTCTTTTTGCTCTATCATTGTATATAGTATTCTCCATCTACCACTTTCTATTTGTATATGCGACCTAGTGATGAGACTGAGAGATTTGTATATATGTGGGTTTTTTTGGGTCGAGCTCACTTGAGCCGACGTGTGTTTTCTGATATTTTGCATTTCTTTTATGCTCTTTTTCTTGATATTACTTATATATTGCGTGTGGTTGTGATCCGCCTTGGACGAAGAGCTAGCACCCGCTTGGGGATGCCATTTTATGATTACAGGTTATATATATCTTGTTGTACCCATTTTGGGGGATAGAAAATATAGGGGAGACTCTGCCGAAATTTTCGGGAATTTTTGATGTTTTTAAAAAGGGATCCTATGCAACTTAATTGATTTAAAAACCGTTCTCATTAAAGGTTTTCCTTCACTCTCTTTTGATTTTGGTTTAGATTTTCTGGGCTTTGGCTGACTTAGGTTATGGTACGCCTTTAGACGTCTCGTAATGTAAGTGCCAGTCACGTTCCGTACCTTCGTGTCGTGACACTAGAATATATACTGGGAGAGATGATATGGAAGGTTCTAGATAAACAATTAATTGTTTTTTAGGAGAAAGAAAGAAAGTGTATATATATATATATTGGGAGAGATGATATGGAATGTTTTAGGTAAACAATTAATTGTTTTTTAGGAGAGAGAGATGACGTGGAGGGCTTGAGATGTGACAACGATGATGTGGAGGGCCTGAAAGGTGATGATTTTTCTTGTTTTTTCTCTTTTTCTAGAAAAAATGAGAAGGGCGGATGCGTTCCACGTGTTAGTTTAAAAAATTTTGAGAAGAAGGGAGAGGTGATGAGAGATGTGAAGGGTTCTATAGTTTTATTTACCTGTTTTTAAAAAAAAACAGGGATTGATGATGTGGATGGTTCTAGATAAACAATTAATTGCTTTTTGGGAAGAGAGAGAGATGATGTGGAGGGCTTGAGAGGTGAGAGAGTAGTTTAAAAAATTTGAGAAGGGGGGAGAGAGGAAGAGAGATGTGGAGGGTTCTAGAGTTTTATTTATTTTTATTTAAAAATGGGGATTGATGATGTGGAGGGTTCTAGATAAACAATTAATTATTTTTTGGGAGGAGAGAGAGAAAGATGATGTGGAGTGCTTAAGAGGTAAGGGAGATGATGTGGAGGGCTTGAGAGGTGAGGATTTTTTTTCTTTTTTTCTATTTTTCTAGAAAAAAGTAAAAGGATGGACCTCTAACCATGGGTATTTGCATTATATATATATATGTGTGTGTGTGTGTGTGTGTGTGTAAGGTTCTAGATGTATATAGAAGAGATAAATCTATATATTGGAAGAGATGATATGGAAGGTTCTAGATAAATAATTAATTGTTTTTTAGGAGAGAGAGATGATGTTGAGGGCTTGAGAGGTGATTATTTTTCTCAATTTTTCTATTTTTCTAGAAAAAATGAGAAGGGTGGATCTCTAACCAAAGGTATTTGCATTATATATACTAGATTTGTGCACGTGCGTTGCACGTGTTAATTAAAAAAAATGATTTTTGGAAGAAGAGAGAGAGACGTGGAGGTTTCTAGATTACGTGGAGGTTTCTAGATGATAATCAAAAAATCAATTTTTTTTTGGGAGGAGAGAGAGAGAGGCGTGGATGTTTTCTAGATTATGTGGAGGTCTCTTTGAAGATGTGGAGGCTTGAGAATGTAGGATTTTTCTCCTTTTTTTCTTTTTTTCCTCAAAAAAAGGAGAAAGGGTCTTCTAAGCAAAAGCTATTTGCATTATATATAGAGAAGATGCATTATATATACTAGATTTGTGTACGTGCATTGCACGTGTTAATTAAAAAATTGATTTTTGGAAGAAGAGAGAGAGACGTGGAGGTTTCTAGATTACGTGGAGGTTTCTAGATGATAATCAAAAAATTAATTTTTTTTGGGAGGAGAGAGAGAGAGATGCGGATGTTTTCTAGATTATGTGGAGGTCTCTTTGATAATGTGGAGGCTTGAGAATGTAGGATTTTTCTCCTTTTTTCCTTTTTTTTCTCAAAAAAAGGAGAAAGGGTCTTCTAAGCAAAAGCTATTTGCATTATATATATGTATATATGTATATATGTATATGGAAGGTTCTAGATGTATATAGAAGAGATAAATCTATATGTTGGGAGAGATGATATGGAAGGTTCTAAATAAATAATTAATTGTTTTTTAGAAGAGAGAGATGATGAGGAGGGCTTGAGAGATGATGATTTTTCTAGAAAAAATAGGAAAGGTAAGCCTCTAACCAAGAGTATTTGCATTATATATAGAAGAAAATATACATATAGTTTTCATGCACAATTAACTAACAAATATATATAATTTCATGCGATATGTATGCAGCTATATTGCACAAAATATATTACAGTCATGGGTTTTTTAACAACAGAAAAGTTAGGACATGAATCTCCAGTTTAGAAAACTTAACTCTGTTTCCAAACGGGGCCTGAATGAATTGGGGGATTAGGGTTTAGGGTTCGGGTATAGGAGAGGCTGAGAGACCTCTGGAGGGAGGCGACGGAGCCAACCCTAGGCCCAGGTCCAGCCATCCCCAGCCTACCATCGCCCCAACCCTCTCCAATTCCTGCGTGATTTCGTCTCCCAAAACAAGCCATGCCTCATCTCCTCCTCCTCCGCCTCCTCCTGCCCCGCCCTCCGCCGCTGGGTCCACACCCTCTACCTCCTCCGCTGCCTCTCCACCACCCTCCCTGTCTCCCTCCACGTTACCCCCTCCGGCCGCGCCGACTCCCTCGCCCCCCCGCCCCCCCCACGCCTCCTCCCTCTGCTTCGTCTCCCCCGCTGTTGCATCCATCCCCTTCTTCCACACCATCCGATTGATCAAAGATGAAGATTCAGTGGTTGTCGCGTACGTGCAGCAGCAGAATGACTGCTTCATGCTGGAGTATGGAGGGGTGGCGGATGGCGTGGAGGGGGAGATGGACTGGGCGAGGGAGGCGTTCAGCGGCGCCGGGCCGGAGGCTGTGAATCTTTGGATTGGGAACGGGAGGTCCGAGACGGCCTTCCATAAGGACCATTACGACAATCTTTATGTCGTCGTTACCGGCCAGAAGCACATCCTGCTGCTGCCTCCCACCAAGGTCTGTTTTGCTCATTGTGTTGTTTTAGAGTAGAATTTGAGTGCTATTTTTAGGGTTTTCGTGATTTTTGTTCGATGTTGCTAGACTAGTGATTTGCTTGTCAGCTCGGTAGATTCCACGTGTCGGCAAGCTTCACTCATTATCCCACCCTTTGCTAATCACCAATTCGGAAGCTCGTGTTAAACCGGTATGAAAACCCGCAAACCCGTAGAGTGAACACAAATCCATTAATTAGAAAGTTATGGATCTATTTTTATACATTCTAGGCAAGTAGGCTGATGGAGATCGGAATCTCCCTCAAATGTTGTCCTCCGTCGATCTTGCGGCTAGCGAGGCTGAACGGTTGAGATTGGGTATGAGAATTGAATGTGTGGATATCAATGGGTCGTTGGATGTTGACGCCAAGCTACCTACAAAGGAATTCCCGGGATGGGAACCACCATAGGTCCCTCCAACGATCAAGTAAGTACCAAGGAATATTGAGGTAGAATAGCGGTGTATGGGATTGAGTTCGACGTACCTGAGAAGTCTGGAAGAGGGGTTTATATAGCGGTCGCTTGGAGCGAGCCGATGCGAGATTCTCGCCGTCCGTTACACTCTTGCGTCATGTTCGCGTTGATGGCGAGAAATGCCCATTAATGGCGAGATACGTCCATTAATGGCGAGATACGCTAGCGTGGGATGCGGGACGTGGAGCGGCGGAGATCTCGTCGTGACGAGATACACAGAGTCGTTACGGGGCCGCTCGGTCTCCGTGCTCTCGGCCAAACAGGGACGCTGAGGATTCTTGGATATAGGATAGCTCGGAGACGAGCAAGTGAACTGAAGAGTCTCAGCTATCGGATAGCTCTGAGACGAGCTATTGGCTGGCGGTCAGCCGAAGGGGGAACATACTCTGGAGAGGTCTTCTAAAAGGTCGGGTGCAATCTCGGAGGCGAGGCGCCGAGGAATGTCCTCAATGCATCATATTTATTCCAGCTCCGTAGCCTCTAGGAATCTAGCGAGTTTACATGGAAGACACGTCATCCGCTATGTTTCGTGATCTGGAGAATTCCCACTTATGAGTATCATTATTAGCCCCCACTCTCGTTCCGACCTATTTATGGGTCGGGTCGAGAGTGGCCTACTCAGTTTTCAATAGTTCAGCCTCGGCGCCGAGGATTCTTCGTAATGGGTTGTCCGAGGAAGACGTGACGTTTGGCGGCTACGCCTCTTGGATTCTTGGATCCAGGTGGCGACAAATGAGGCGCCCCGATTCTCACGCGTATTTTTGGTGACGTCAGCGGATCAGTGAAATGATTGCGCTTTAAAGGGAACGCCGTTTCGCTCGCTCGGTCTGTTGTCCTTCGTGCCAAGTGTCCGCCGCAGGGTGACGGGACGCGAAGGGTTGTCATTCGAATCCGGGTAAGGGAGAGGTGTCTTATGGTTGATCGCCACGTGGAGTCCTTTTGGCCGTTGGGTGTGACGCTTCATTTTGGCGGGAACGGATTTGGGCCGTTGGATGTTTTCTTGCCGAGTGTATAAATAGGGGATGCTATTCCTTGGCAGATATTTTGCCCTAGTCGTTTCCTGCCGTCTGAAGATTGCCCAGCGTACCTTTGTTTAGGTCGGAAGTTCAGCAAAAACCCCTTCTTCGACCAATCCTTTCTTGAATCGGGTTAGATGTCTTCTTCCGAAGTATCCGTAGATATAGTTGGGGTCGAGTCGGGTGATGAGGCTTCAGGTTCTGAAGCCGAGTCCAGTGGGTCTTCTTTCTCCTTAGCTTCCGATAGCCGAGAAAGTTCTTCCTCGTTATCTTTTGCGTGGGGTCGCCCCCAATGGGGCAATACCCTCGTCCTTTGTCGTCGGGGGGCGAAGAGGGCCCCCAAGGCGCACATCGAAAATACTTGCGATGCGCCCTCGATTTTGAATCGCTTTGATGAGCTTTTCGATATCCGGACTTGTTTCCACATTTCCCTTGGCTATTCACTACGTCTGCCTAGGGAAGGTGAGCGGGCAGATCAGGTGCAGGGCAATGAGATTGCCCTGTACCTGGAAGCGTTCCGGGTAGGGATGCGTCTGCCTTTCTCACCTGAAGTTTGCGCCGTACTCCATTACTTCCGTCTCGCTCCGGATCAGCTAGCGCTGAATTCGTGGAGAATTCTCCTTAGGTTTTTGGTCCGGTTGAAGATTGATCGGATCCTTTTTGAGTTGAGTCTTCTCCTCTCCTTCCTTTGTTATAAGAACCATCTCGGAACCTGCAAGGACGAATCGAGCTGGGTGTACCTTTCTTTTAAAAAACATCAGGGTAGGACGACCGGGTCTAGGGTAGTGGTCGTCCTTTCTTCCATTTATGAATGGAAGGAGAAGTTTATCTTCGTCGGGCCTCCGGAGGGTGAGGATTGGATCGTGTCCATCAAGTGGCATAGGGCCGAATTCCTTAGGGTCAAATAATTGAATTCTCCAGAAGCGAGGGTGGTGTCACAGTGGGGACCAATCCAGCGGGCCGATGTCCTGCTTTTCGAGCAGGCTTTGAGCTGGGCTGGATTCAGTCCTGCGCGCTTTAGGGGTAAGTTAGGACTTCGCCGATCTATTTAGACTTAGCATAATTTTATTATAATTTGCTTTTTTTGTCGCCGACCCCCTCTTTTCTTTTTTTGTGTGTGTTCCGCAGAGCCGATGGATCGCTCGAAGATCATGGCCGCCATGACCGCTAAGGCACAGGGAAGGAAGGGCGGTGGCACGAGCTTGTCCCGATCCGCACCGAGTACAGCTCCTCGGTAAGCCCCTCCGCTAGGGTCCCCGCAGCTCCTTCCGTTCCGGAGAAACGCCGCGGTGGAGGGCAGAAACATGCACGAGATTCGGTGCTCCAGGCCAGGGCTGAGGTCCTCTGGTAAATCTCCACTTAAGAGGCAGAAGAGAGTGGTTTCCTGGCCACCCCCAGCCGGGATACAGGTGCAGGAGAGCGACTTCTGCATCGAGGTGCCTTCGGGGCTTTCCGTGGCTGACAGTTTACTGGTGGACATGGAGAAAGCGGCGGGGGCCAAGATTCCCCGAGGCACCTTGAAGGCCCAAGTGGCGGCGATAGCTTAAGAGGCCGTTCAGGTCGGTAGCTTTCCCAAAATTTCTCTAAGTGTTTTTTCTCTGTTTAGCTCATAAAACGGTTCATGTTTTCCGCAATTCCTCCAGTATTGCGCCCTTCTTGCCGACATTGAGGCCGAGGAGGTGGCCCCGGTGATGATGGCCGGTGAATCTTCTTCGCTAGAGGAAGAGCTCCTCGCTCAGCTGAAACTGGCGGAGGATAATATGGCCCTCCTAGACTCGAGATTGGTCGTGGAGGGCTTGACGGTCGCCAAATTGAAGGAGTCCCATCGACTCCTGATTGACTCTAACCGGGCTATGCAGGCCCAGATGGAGGAGGTTAATGGGCTCTATGATGCCATGAAAAGATAGAGGGACTAGTTCAAAAGAGATGCCCGAGCGGCCTATGAGGCGGCGAAGCTTGCGGAGGACAGGGCGGAAAAGGCTATGGAGGAGTACAAGGCTTATGATCATTTCTACATTGACCTTGCCGACTCCGCGGCCGTCGGGTGGCACAATGCTCTTGATGCCATCAAGAAAGCTAGCCTGGGTTCGACGGCCAGGAGCTTCATGCAAGGTATCCCCTTATCGAGGAAGTGCCCCAGGGAGGCGGCGTCGAGCCAGCAGGAGGAGGCGAGTTTGTGGGGGGAAAAGCCGAGCCGGAGGTCGCCACCGAAGCTCCTGACGGAAGCGCCTAGCAGATAGAAGCGGCGGCTGAGAAGGCAGCTTGAGCTTTCCCTGCTTTGTTATTAAAATTTTGTAAGCCTCTGGGCATCTTGTAAGGCTGGGGAGCCCATAATACCTTGTACATAGTTCGGAATATAAATAAAATAATTTTAGACGTTTTTACTTTTGCAAGTGTGGATGGACTGGCGTCCCGCGGACGCCAAGTATATATAGTGTCGAGTGTCGAGAGAGCGTGACATGCGAACGAGTGAACGCTTAGTATAGGTAAGCCGGGCGTCCCTTCTCACTCCGGAATCGAGGCAACGGTCGAGCGCGACATACGAACGAGCGAACACCAAGTATAGGTAGGCCGGGCGCCCCTCCTCATCCTGGAGTCGAGGTAGCGGTCGAGCGCGACATACGAACAAGCGATCGCCAAGTATAGATAGGCCGGGCGCCTCTCCTCACCCCGGAATCGAGGCAGCGGTCGAACGCGACATACGAAAGAGCGAACGCCAAGTATAGATAGGCCGTGCGCCCCTCCTCACCCCGGAATCGATGCAGCGGTCGAGCGCGACGTATAAACGAGCGATCGCCAAGTATAGGTAGATCGGCGTCCCTGGATTCGGTCTTGGATGAGCAGAGTTGGAAACTACTCCATCGCCTCGTGACGAGGGCTTTGGATCCGTGGAGTGGCCGGACAGGGAGCTGCTCTCAGCGAATGAGCCGAGCAGGAAACTACTTGGTCATCTCGTAATGAAGGTTTTGGATCCGCAGAGTGGACGGGCAGGTAGCTGCCCTTAGCGAATGAACCGAGCAGGAAACTATTCGGGCGTTTCGTGACGAGGATTTTGGATCCGCAGAGTAGCTGGGCCGAAAGCTGCTTTCAGTGGACGATCCGAGCAGGAAACTACTCGGCCGTCTCATGACGAGGGCCTTGGATCCGCAGAGTGGTCGGACAGGAAGCCGCCCTCAGCGGATGATCCGAGCAGGAAACTATCCGGCCGTCTCGTGATGAGGGCCTTGGATCCGCAGAGTGGTCGGGAATGAAGCTGCTCTCAGCGGATGATCCGAGTAGGAAACTACTCGGCCGTCTCGTGACGAGGGCCTTGGATCCGCAGAGTGGCCGGGCAGGAAGCCGCTCTCAGCGGATGAGCCGAGCAGGAAACTACTCAGCCGCCTCGTAACGAGGGCTTTCGTATCTTGGCCTCCTTGATCCTCGTGATTTCTTAGAGATGTCGTTCAACCTTCCTTGACCCGCATGGGGGAGCGGGCCTGTAATCGGACACCACATGGCCGCGCCTTATCGGGAAGATGCGATATTTCGTGATTCGCGCTGTGGCGTGAGCAGATCTCGACCATTAGAAGACTTTTTTTGAGGCTATAAATATCGAAAGTATGGCCTCGCCTTTAGGCATCCACGTTGATTTCCTTCTAGCCACTTCCTCTCTTCCTGATGATGAGCCGCGCGTACATTATCCGGGAGATCGTATCTCGAGACGTGTATTTTTATGGTCTCGATCGTTCCGAGGTGACGTATGAGGCCGTGATTGGTCATCTGGAAGGCCACTGTGGCGTCTTCTTTCTCGTCGATCCCTTTTCCTGCAGGTGCTAATCTATGCGATATGGAGGTTTTCCCCGGGTCTTTACAAGGCCCTGTCCCCGCAGGCAATGGATAAGGCATTTGATAAGATGCACACGACCTACGGGCTGGGTCTGATCTTGAAGAGCAGGCGGGATCGCTCAATGGATATTCTTTTCGAATGTTTTCAGCAGAGGTTGATCATGGTGTTGTGTTCAGCGGCGGGAATCCCCGGCGAATCCGTGGCTTCTAGGGTCCATGGGTAATGCCAGAGGGAGCGGACGGAGGCCGTTTGGGCTCAGCTGGAGGAACTCTCCTTCGAGTATCATCGTCAATGTTTTCTTATCCCACTTCCTCCTTTGTTGTAATAGTTTAGGGATTATATGCTTTTTCTTTTGTTAGTTATATGTATGCCCTGGAGGCCATTACTGTACATGGGATGTATATTGTAGTGGATGCTGGGACATATATAGGGAGGACTTTCTTGCTCGACATGATAGTACGCTATCTGATTGCTCTTTATCTTAACATGTACACTTATTGTCTCTCTGTTACATGTTGATAAAGCCTTTAGGATGTGTACTCGACTTCCAGGATTATGATGCAGATCATACTAGTGGGGCCTGGGTAGTCTATGAGTACATCCTTCAATGTTCCTAGTCGTGGGAATATCGAGACGGGGCATCGATATTCCAGAGTAGACTAGCGTATATCTTCTCGACCCATGTGATGGGCGATGGATGATTCCATATCCATTGGTGTTTGACATCAGAGATGGTATACGTGTGCTCAGTGGAGACTGGGTACACTGAACGGACTCGCCGAGAACTCCCAGATGGTATTATACCTCACGTCAGATGGCAGTTCTCTGGTGACACTGGTAGAGCTTAGTCTGTCGACCCGAGATCGTCATAGAGCCTTGTGTGTCTCCCACTGTGCTTTGATTTCCACCCTACCACGGCTCTACTGAGTCATGCAAACAGGTGGTTTTTGGGTACAGTCCCGATTCACATGGAGTCAATGAGCGATAGGAGGGGATTCGTCTCTCCCGGTATTGGGGGTTGATGTGCTCGACTGGCCATAACTGGAAATCCCTGGCCAGGGTTGATGTGATTTACTGGTAAGTGTTATCAGTAATTTCACGCTCGTTATGGACCTTACATCGGCATGACTTATCAAGCTATTGGGGTCTGACGTTTACCACCCCTGGGCGAGATATGCGACATATCAGACGAACAGACCGGATTGTGCGGTAAGTGTTACTGATTGGATTCGCAGGAGTGTGAGCAGGTTTGCTCGTTGATCTTCTAATCGCTCAATACCCGGGTGACCGTTACGTTTAGCAGTCCGCTTGCGGCTTGTGGATGGCTGATATGATCACCACCTGCTGCCGGCGTATTGACGAGTCTTTAGAGTCCTACACAGAGGTTTCCTGGCTCAAGCGAAACGAAATAGGAGCGCATATGAGATATGTGCGGGACCGAGAATAATACTAGTATGTAATACTGTATTCTATTCTCGCGATTTGTATCATCGGTCGGTTATATGCGATATAGCCGGATTACCGAATCAAGTGTTGATTCGATATATTGATACACTAGATATTAGTCGGTTATATGCGATATGACCGGATCATTAAATCAAGTATTGATTTAATGATTTAATGTATAATTATATATTTGATATATTACTTTACATTAACTAGTATTTGTTTACTTAAGATTGATTTTCTCACTTAATGTGCACATGTTGTATATGTGATATATGCTTGTGCACTAGATTGTATCATGCTTGATGATACAGGCAAACTTGGGTGTATGAGTGACTTATACCATATTTAAGTTAGTGGAAAAGGTTTATATTTATTTTGTAATTCAAAATTAGTGTGCACTTTGTCATGCTTGAAGCTTCATGAAGCTTTTAGCATCATTTGACCAAGTCCACTAATTTTGTCTCACTAAAGATATTTATTAACCAAACCACTAACTTAAACTATGGTTTAGTCTCTACAAAGGTTAGTGGATGATTATAACTCACCCATGGTTGCATAATTGATCATTATCTTCACTTGAGTTTCATTCTCATTCTTTCTTCTTCTTCTTCATCAAGAAGAAAACCTTGCTAGATTTTTCTAAGTGAAGAAATAAAGTGAGAAATCAAAATCTAAAGTGAACCCATTTCCTATTTTATCATCCTCTATTACTTGCCATTTAGTTTAGGGTGTTCTCTTCACAAAGTTCTAGACCTAGTGAAGTGGAAGCTTGAGTTTGAGTCTCCTCAACGTAGATCATCTTCGGCCTCGAAGTCAACGAGCTAGCCCGTTCATTTCTCCGAGGAAACCATCACTAGAGTCCGGGATCTCGATAATCGCAGCGAAGGGACGTCAACACGGAGCTTTAGAAGTGAAGCACCGGATCTACAAAGATTGTATTTTCATTCACTTCTCTTTGTAATGTTAGATTACTAGTTATGTTACCCTAGTTTTCTAGTTCGATTCGTAGTTTGATTGCTTAGCACTCCCTAAAATTCTTGTTGTGGCATGTGTGATGCTTGCAAACCCTAGGCTAGGTGCTAAGGAATCCTAACATGGTATCAGAGCCTAACTAGAAATTTAGACGATGTTAAGACAATGCGAAACCGAAAACTCCGCAAAAACACGATTTTAGGAACCTTGAAAATTGCTCTCTGGAATTTTTTTAAAAAGTGGTTTAAAAATTATTTCAGCAACTGCAGAGTGGTGTACTGGAGACTTGATGAACACAGGTGAAATACGAGGGGGGTGCTCGGTTTTCATCCGGCGACGAAGCCTCCATTTCCGGCGACGCCGGACTTTTGTGCTCCCCTCCTCCTCGTATTGCTCCAGTGCTCTAGTATTAATATTTTGGGGTTTCTGGTATTGTATGTTTAGTTTAGATTTTCATGTGATGATAATTGTGTTATGGACTCTTTACGGAGTATTTCGTATTCGTATTTTTTAGCATCGTAACGGTAACCTAGGCCGTGTTTAACAGTTCGAACAAAATTCAAACAGCACCCCATGACCCCCCGAAATTTCCAAGTGTTGGAATTTTTCTAAGTTAATTATATTCAATGTTCGTGCAAGTAACTCTATGGACCCTTTAGAAGAACATAAACCTTAACTCGATTCTATGCCTTCGGAACCGCGGTTTGAACCTTAGGGTTTGGCATGGTTCCGCGGTGTCATAGGTGAGACGTTGGTTTGACCCTTCTACGGCTGGATCATAGGTACTGTGGCACGTTTTGGGTCTTTAATTTCGCTCAAGTGTTGAGCTCATTGGAAGTTGTGGGGATTTGTTGATTCGCTCGAAATGTTTAACATTGTCTAGTATATAATGTGATACAATACTTGGAATCAACAACATTTGAATTTTATAAGTCTAGCAATTTAGTCTCATTTGATTGGTTGCCACGGGATTTTGATGCGATCAAAAGTCCGTCGCAATCACTCTGTGTATTCGGATACTCGCCGGATAACATTACTAGATAGCCACGCCCCATAACCCCGACCAAGTGACTGTAGGAGAACTCCGTTGCCAAAAAGCATCCGTCCGGGTGCTCGCGGCCGCGGTGTTCCGCCTAAGTGCACTTCGTCGTCGGTATCGGGGGTGCGGCCGTCAACTAAAGTTTCCGACGAGCATTCGATCGGGATGTCGGGAATCTTGTTGGATTGCCCGACTGATTATTGGAAAGTGTTTTCAATATTGAGACTAAAATACGGGATTTATAATTGTTAGGCATGCGATGTCTAAGGAATTCCTGTTGTTAGGCATGTGATGTCTAAGGTGGTTGCGGATTCCAACTGTTGTAGTTTTCACTTTTTTTCTGCGACCGTAAGTGTAATATGTGGAGTATTGCCGGTTTCGTTGCTATACGTCAACGGCAATTGGGATACGCATATTTACTTACGTTGATGACATGTGATGTTATGTGTTGCTGGATATGTTATATTGGATTGTCGTGTTTGAATAGCCGGGTTTTTTTAATGTGAGATGAGTGTTTTTTATTTTCATTCATGTAAAAACTTGTATGTAATATTCTTTTATTGGGGCACTTCCGGGTTGAGGAAGATGACACAGTTGATGTATATTATTTACTTTTCCGCATTAGGATAGACCCAGGAGGGTAGCACGAGTAATCGGGTTCTAGGGTCCAGTGAGAGACCATCTTGAGGAGTCGAGTCCGGGTCTCCTAACTCTAGAATTGGTAGGGTTGCTTGCCGCTCTCGTAGGGGTCTTGGGATGTGGGTTTGGCTATTCATCACGATCGTGGAATCCGTGTTTTATACAGGCTCAAAATAAAACACGGACATCCTGGTATATCCAATATTTCATATGTTGTTTTCTGCTGCGTTATCTGTGATGTGATCATGTGATATGTTCAGATAGATACTATATATAGTATATATGATATATTATATAGACGTTGATTATGTTTTACACCCGCGCTAGCCCTGCCCCGCTCTGCTGTTAGTTATCTAACTTAACGGTGCATGACGGGACATCGAGGCGAATGCGGATGGCATAAGCGTACGTTGTATTTATCTGTGATGTTTAGGTAAATTTAAATGATGGGACATTCATTAATGAGATTAATGAAAGAAAATAAACCTAAAAGATATTGTGGAATCGAATTTTAAAGTTAGGTAGCTCTAGTTATTGCTTTGCATAGCGGTATTCCTTGTAGAATATCCAGCACCTCATTCGATGAGGAAAGAGCCGAGATCATTTCACCGGGAATGACCTCTTTAACAATAATTAGCAGATGCTACAACCTTCGGTTTGTCTTTTGACTGTTTTTCTAGTTCTTGCTTTGCATAGTGGTATTGTGAATATGCTGCACCTCATTCGATGAGGAAAGAGCCGAGATCCCTTCACCGGGAGTGACCTCTTTAGCGAAGCTAGCAAAACCCTAAAAAACACTCCATTTAAAATCATTTGATTCTGCAACGAGATCAAGTTCAAAGCGTTAAAGGTTTTCTTAAAAACCATCTGCAACCCTCCGTCATTTTAGGAAGTAGAGTACTTAGTATTCGTACTCTGTTTGTTGACCTTAGTTAAGGCACAGTGTACGGTAGCTAAGTGATGTCTTCCTACATAGCATATGATGTGATTAGTTAGGACAGTCATGTGATTTTGTTGACCTTAGTTAAGGGTCATTTGGGTGGGTCTAATTAATCACGAAATGACGGGTAGAGCTTGACTAGTACTTATAATTTGTTGACCATAGTTAAGGTCATAAGTACTAGGGGTAAAAACCAATATCGGGAGTTTCAAGTGTTGAAACTTGCAATGAGATTGCATACCTTCTATATGATAGTTGGATCCTGATACCCACTGCGAGTAATTGTTACTCCTGGGAGAGTTTTGCACTTTACAATTAGCCGATCAAGTAGGTGTCTAGAAAAATGTCAACGGGGTTACGCCCCTGGGAAAACGAGGTTTATTTTAATTAGGTCCGTGCGAAAGCACGGGGAACCTCCCTCAAAGTACCGGCACTGGCATGGCTGAAAGATTGGCGAACTTGTAGGGTGTAATTAATCCCGGCTAGTCTTTCCTTTTAAGATTTGAAGGAAGATTTGATAAAAACAGTGGGAGCCATCCTGATTAGATAAAATATATAACCAATCTAATTTTGCAAGAGCGCACGCAGAGTATTTTCTTCTCTCTCTTTAGGTAGCGACCATGTCACGTCTTAATCAAGATAATAATATAGATGTATTGACCGAACCCGTTTGTTATACTGAGCTGGGGAACGTTGGTCCCGCTCCAACTTATAATTGTTATAAGATCGAGCAGGAAATAGGGGAATACCAGGATTCTCATGCCGTCCAAATGAAGAAAATGCATGATGATACATCTCCTTCGGGTGTGTTCATTACAAAGAACTGTTTCTCAGTATCCTCTACGTCCTGGGTAATTGATACCGGATCAGGATCCCGGATATGTAATCTGTTACATGGGCTAGAGATAGGTAGAGAACTGAGAACGGGTGATAAGTTTCAAGAGTAGTAAATGGTGCAATTGTTGCAGCCAAGGTGTTGGCAGTTATCACCCTGTATTACCAAATAGATTGATTCTGAACGAATACTATTAGATACCGAACCTGATATACAACATCATATCAGTCTCTTTATTTACTAAAGAAGGATATAATTTTGTATTGTTGGATAATGTTTTGAACATTTCCTGTATCAAGTGTTGATCGGTTCAGGCACGTTATCTAATAGCATATACATTCTAAATCAAACCACAGTTCTTAATGTACATAACACACACAAGAGGAAGAGTTCAGAAATGAACGTATCCTTCTTGAGGCATTGTAGACTAGGTCATATCAATGCGACCCGACTAGCTAAGTTATATTTAGATGCATATTTAAATCAGTTTGAATTTGCATCTTGTGAAACTTGCCAGTCATGTCACAAAGATAAGATGACAATAGCTCCGTTTATTAGAAACAGAGAAAGAGTTAGTGAGCTCTTGGGATGATACATGATGATGTATGAAGGTCCCCTGTCTACAAATGCCAGGACTGGTTCTTTGTATCCTTACATTCATTGATGATCTTTCAAGATTCGAACACGTGTTCCTGTTGAAACACATGTCTGAATCTTCTGAGAAATTCAAAGAATATAAGTCAGAAGTAGAGAACCATAACCGGATATAAGTATTATGTCCTTTGATGTGATCAGGGAGGAGAATACTTAGGCATGGAGATCCTGGACTATTCTAAAGGAGAATGAGATTCTCTCTCAGCATTACTCCTCCGTATACACCACATCACAACGGTGTATCAGGGCGGAGCAATTGCACCCTATGAGATATGGTGCGCTCTATGATGAGTACTACTGAGTTACCTGTTTCCTTTTGGGAGTTATGCACTTGAGAAGTTGCATACCTATTGAATTGGGTTCCAATCAAATCAGTGCCTACCACTCCATATAAGATATGGTATGGGAAGAGCCCATCTCTTAAGCAAGTTAAGATTTGGGTTGTCCGGCCTATGTCTAAAAGCAAAATCCGGACACGCTCGAGGCAAAATCAGTTCTGTAGAACTGGAAGGAGTTCCAGCTATACAAACTACAGCTGATGATTTGGTAGAATCGAAGGATTCAATAGTCCCCGACGAACCTCAGCCTCTCAGCCGATCGGTAGGGTTCCTCATCCGCCTGAGAGATACTTTGGTTTCTCGATGACAGTAGGAGCGAGGATTGCATCATAAGATGATGACCCAACCAGTTTCGAGCAGGCCATCAAGAGTGGGGACTCCGTAAGAATGGCTGGATGCTTAGCGATCTGAGATGGAATCCATGTACACCAACAAAGTATGGACTTTGGTTGCTATAACTGAAGGGTTAAATCCCCATCAGGAGCAAGTATATCTTGAGAAGATTACTTGGTGTAAATGGAAAAGTTGAGACTTTCAAAACTAGACTTGTTAAAGGTTCTCGTCATTGACCAGGCGTGGATAATGATGAAACCTTTTCCAGTGGTTGTGCTTAAGTCCATCCGGATCCTGCTTGCCATTGCTACATACCATGACTACGATATCTGGTGGTTGGGTGTCATGACTGCTAATCTAAATAATAATTTAGGAGAGAACATCTATAAGTACACAGCCGGAGGGTTTCGTAGACAGTAGGAGCAGCGGAAACGTGTGCAAGTTGCTTTAAAAGTTAAAACAGGCATCGCGGAGTTGGAACATCTGTTTTGATGTGGTAGTCAAAGAGTTTGACTTCATCAAAATGGTAGATGAACCTTGTATATACAAACAAGGTAGTAGAGAGTAAGTTGGCCATCCTCGTATTGTATGTGGACGACATACTCTTGATAGGAAAAGAGTTTCCTATGCTACGCACGGTCAATCTTCTCTTATCACAAGGATCCTCCATATAGGATCAAGGTGATACCTCTTAAATCCTGAGTTTTGGATCTTTGAGATAGATCTAAATGGATGTTAGGATTCTTACTAGGTGCAGTGAGATGGTATCAATCGATTCTGGGGAGAATCACCGGATAGCTTCTAGGGTGGTAAGAACGACTGAATGTCAGTCACAGGCATTGTCTTTACCCTCAGTGGAGGGGCGGTATGTTGGAA
Organism: Agapanthus africanus; assembly: GCA_030015575.1. Classification (NCBI taxonomy): domain Eukaryota; kingdom Viridiplantae; phylum Streptophyta; class Magnoliopsida; order Asparagales; family Amaryllidaceae; genus Agapanthus; species Agapanthus africanus. Next base: position 931,924,232 of record CM057338.1, read on the forward strand.
GAGTTCCAAGCTAGATACAGTGGCAGACTAGACGATAAAGGCTGGTGACATCGCTATCAAAGATACTACCAAAGAGGCAGTTTGGGTGTATATTAGTTCATGAGATGAACTAGGTTCCTACCATTGTGTGACAATGGAGGTGAAGCTTTGGTCCAGGAACCACGGTCCCATCAGTGACCCAGACATATTCTGTGGCAGTATCATCTGATCATGGAGATGGCTGATCTCCAGGGAGATAGAGGTTAGAAGAGTAGACTCAGAGGACAACACGGCGGATCCACTCACAAAGGCCTTTTCCCAGAGAGAGACTTTTATGGGATGGTTGAGTATGATATACTGTAACCACTGCTACAATGGCCCTAGTGCATGTGGGAGATTGTTAGTTATATGTATGCCCTAGAGGCCATTACTGTACATGGGATGTATATTGTAGTGGATGCTGGGACATATATAGGGAGGACTTTCTTGCTCGACATGATAGTACGCTATCTGATTGCTCTTTATCTTAACATGTACACTTATTGTCTCTTTGTTACATGTTGATAAAGCCCATAGGATGTATACTCGACTTCCAGGATTATGATGCAGATCATACTAGTAGGGCCTGAGTAGTCCATGAGTACATCCTTCAATGTTCCTAGTCATAGGAATATCGAGACGGGGTATCGATATTCCAGAGTAGACTAGTGTATATCTTCTCGACCCATATGATGGACGATGGATGATCCTATATCCATTGGTGTTTGACATCAGAGATGGTATACGGGTGCTCAGTGGAGACTGGGTACACTGAACGAACTCGTCGAGAACTCCCAGATGGTATTATACCTCACGTTAGATGGCAGTTCTCTGGTGACACTGGTACAGCTTAGTCTGTCGACCCGAGATCGTCATAGAGTCTTGTGTGTCTCCTACTGTGTTTTGATTTCCACCCTACCACGGCTCTACTGAGTCGTGCAAACATGTGGTTTTTGGGTACAGTCCCGATTCACATGGAGGCAATGAGCGATAGGAGGGGATTCGTCTCTCCCGGTATTGGGGGTTGATGTTGCGCTATGCTCGACTGGCCATAACTGGAAATCCCTGGCCAGGGTTGATGTGATTTACTGGTAAGTGTTATCAGTAGTTTCACGCTCGTTATGGACCTTATATCGGCATGACTTATCAAGCTACTGGGGTCTGACGTTTACCACTCCTGGGCGAGATATGCGACATATCAGACGAACAGACCGGACTGTGCGGTAAGTGTTACTGATTGGATTCGCAGGAGTGAGCAGGCTTGCTCGTTGATCTTCTGATCGCTCAATACCCGGATGGCCGTTACGTTTAGCAGACCGCTTGCGGCTTGTGGGTGGCTGATATGATCACCACCTACTTCCGGCGTATTGACGAGTCTTTAGAGTCCTACACAGAGGTTTCCTGGCTCAAGCGAAACGAAATAGGAGCGCATATGAGATATGTGCGGGACCGAGAATAATACTAGTATGTAATACTGTATTCTATTCTCGCGATTTGTATCATCGGTCGGTTATATGCGATATAGCCGGGTTACTGAATCAAGTGTTGATTCGATATATTGATACACTAGATATTAGTCGGTTATATGCGATATGACCGGATCATTAAATTAAGTATTGATTTAATGATTTAATGTATAATTATATATTTGATATATTGCTTTACATTAACTAGTATTTGTTCACTTAAGATTGATTTTCTCACTTAATGTGTACATGTTGTATATGTGATATATGTTTGTACACTAGATTGTATCATGCTTGATGATACATGCAAACTTGGGTGTATGAGTGACTTATACCATATTTAAATTAGTGGAAAAGGTTTATATTTATTTTGTAATTCAAAATTAGTGTGCACTTTGTCATGCTTGAAGCTTCATGAAGCTTTTAGCATCATTTGACCAAGTCTACTAATTTTGTCTCACTAAAGATATTTATTAACCAAACCACTAACTTAAACTATGGTTTAGTCTCTACAAAGGTTAGTGAATGATTATAACTCACCCATGGTTGCATAATTGATCATTATCTTCACTTGAGTTTCATTCTCATTCTTTCTTCTTCTTCTTCATCAAGAAGAAAACCTTGCTAGATTTTTCTAAGTGAAGAAATAAAATGAGAAATCAAAATCTAAAGTGAACCCATTTCCTATTTTATCATCCTCTACTACTTGCCATTTAGTTTAGGGTGTTCTCTTCACAAAGTTCTTGACCTAGTGAAGTGGAAGCTTGAGTTTGATCTTCTCGACGTAGATCATTTTCGGCCTCGAAGTCAACGAGCTAGCCCGTTCATTTCTCCGAGGAAACCATCACTAGAGTCCGGGATCTCGATGGTCGCAGCGAAGGAACGTCAACACGGAGCTTTAGAAGTGAAGGACCGGATCTACAAAGGTTGTATTTTCATTCACTTCTCTTTGTAATGTTAGATTACTAGTTATGTTACCCTAGTTTTCTAGTTCGATTCGTAGTTTGATTGCTTAGCACTCCCTAAAATTCTTGTTGTGGCATGTGTGATGCTTGCAAACCCTAGGTTAGGTTATAAGGAATCCCAACATCTTTTGCTCTTTAAGGCTGAGGAGCCGAGAATACCTCTGAATAAATTCTTAATAAATTTTCTTTGGCTTAAAGATCTCTCATTGCTCGTGTTTACAGAGCATCGAACTTCGTTACCCGTGGGCGCCCTGGGGAAGAGTTAGACTCAGGTCGGCTGCTCTTTGAGCGTGCCTGGGTACTTGTCCGGGGAAAGCCCGTGACCGGATGCTACAAAGTCCTTGTTTTGTCGGGTGGGGGAGTGCCTATTTTGAGTGAGTGCGGCGGGTAGGGACTACCCGTTGGCCTTAGGATGGAGCAGGAATCTACTCGCGTGAGAACTCGGTTTAGAAATTATAGTCGACACAAAAGGGAATTTTATTATTGAAAGGGTACAAGTTCATCTGTACAATTTAAACTTTTCGGCGTTATATGCCCGAGGAAAATCATGCCCTCGGAGTTTTGGAGACGGTAGGCTCCGCCGGGTAATGTCTCCGTCACGAGAAATGGCACGTCCTACTTCGTGGAGAACTTATGTAGCTTCCTTTGGTCCACGAATTCGTTTCGCCGTAAGACCAAGTCTCCTGTCTTGAAGGCTTGATGTTTAACTCGGGTGTTGTAGTAGCGGGCGGTTTGCTGCTGTAAAGCGGCCATCTTGATTTGTGCCCGATCTTTTTTTCCAATAAGATGTCTAGCTTGCTTCGTAGCGCCAAAGTGTTAGCATCGTCGTTGGAGTGCTCGACTCGATAACTGGGCAATCCAATTTCCGCAGTAACCATCACCTCGGTGCCGTAACAGAGGCTAAACGGGGTTCCCCTATGGGTGTTTTTCTTGACATCCTCAACGCCCACAGTACCCGGGGCAGTTCATCGACCTAGCTGCCATGTCTTCCCTCGTGGCGGGCTCTGAGCCCACAGATGAGTTCGCTATTTCGGCTTGCCCGTTACATTGGGGATGCACGACCGCGGAGAACTTCATTAATATGTGATAGTCGTTGCAAAATTCTCTGACTTTGTTATTTTCGAAGTTGGTTCCATGGTCGGTGACGATGCATCTCGGGATTTTGAATCGGATGATTATATTATTTTGCAAGAATTTTATCGTAGAGGTGGCATCCGGTTTCCTGATCGAGACGGCTTCTATCCATTTTGTAAAGTAGTCTACAGCGACAAGAATGTATTTATGTCCGTCCGTGCCGGTGGGATGCTGGCCCACCATATCCATCTCCCATTGTGCAAACGGCCAAAGGGAACTTAGTGGCATTAGTTCGGTGGTGGGAGCCGAGGGACGCTGCCAAAGAGTTGGCAGTTTTTGCATCTTCTGACCAGCTTTCCTGCATCTTAGTGTATTGTCGGCCATTAATACCCATACAACAGTGTCTTTTGAACTAGCTGTGAGCCCCTTGATGTGCCCCTCCGACCCCTTCGTGTATCTCTCGTAAGACGTAGTCTGTTTCGTCGGGATCGATGCATCGGAGTAGAGATTGGGTGTATAACTTTTTGTATAGGTTTCCTTTGCTCCACATGAAGTGACAAGCTTTCGTTTGAAGCCGGCGAGCCTCGACCCGGTCTTCAGGAAGTACTCCGTTCTTTAGAAATTCTACAATGGGTTTCCTCCAATCCGTGACATCCCCTCGAGTTGTGTAGATATGGAGTGTTGCCTTTTCATCTTCCATGCTGGGCCTTGGCATGACTTCGAAGAGAATGTTTCTTTTGTGATTGGCCGAATAGGAAGAGGCGAGTTTGCTCAGAGCGTTGGTCTCGGCGTTCAAGTTTCTGGGAATCTGTTCCATTTGGACCTCGTCGAAATTTCTCCGAAGTCTTTTTACCTCCGCCGGGTACTTTATCATTAGTGGTTCCCGAGTTTCGAAACGCCTGGTCACTTGGCCGACGACTAGTGCGGAGTCGCTGCGTATCCTGATCGTCATTAGCCCCACGCCGGAAGCGATTCATAGCTTAGCCAATAAGGCCTTGTATTGTGCTGCGTTGTTTGACGCCTTAAAGCCAAGCCTCGGAGAGTATCCCATCTCCGCCTCATTCGGGCCGCGGATGATTAAACCGGCCTTACTCCCTTTCTTTGTGGAGGATTCGTCCATATAGAGTACCCAATCCGGGATCGGGCCGAGCGCCTCCTCGACTGAGGGTCGTGGGTTAGGGCCCTGCGCCGATGTTCCTTCCTTAATGGGAATAGTGCATTGGGCCACGAAATCAGCTAAGGCCTGTGCTTTGATAGCTTGTCTTGATCGGTACTTTATGTCGAATTAAGACAACTCTCACCTTCATTTCTCTAAGCGGCCTGACGATTCGGGGGAGCTGAGGATATTCCCCAAGGGTCGTTCAGTGAGGACGGGGATCGTGTGCGCCTGGAAATAGTGCCGCAGTTTCCTGGAGGTGACGACGAGCGCAAGGACTATTTTTTCTATGGCCGGGTATTTAGTCTCTGCGTCCTTGAAAACATGCCTGACGTAGTAGACCGGTCTTTGTATACTTTTGAATTCTCTGATGAGCACTGTGCCGGCAGCCTGGTCGGAGACGGCTAGATATAGTAACAGCTCGTCTCCCTCAACCGGTCGGGTGAGAAGTAGCAGGGTCGCCAGGTGTGCCTTGAGTTGTTTGAAAGCGTTTTGGCACTCCTCGGACAATTCGAACCTGTAAATCTTCTTTAAGGATTTGAAGAAAGGCATGTATTTTTTTCCGGATCTGTACATAAAGCGACTCAAAGCCGCCATCCTACCGGTGAGTCGCATGATATCAACATTGCTCTTGGGTGTCGCCATGTTGATGATGGCCCTGTTTTTCTCCGAGTTCGCTTCGATTCCTCGGTGGGTACTCATGAATCCAAGGAATTTCCCGCTTGTGACGCCGAATACACATTTGGCCGGATTCAGCTTCATCTTGTACTTCCGCAGAACGTCGAATGTTTCGCCGAGATCTGTAGTATGCCCGGCTGATGAGGCGGACTTTACGAGGTCGACTTCCATGTTTCTCCTAATTTGTAGTTTGCACAGCTTGTTGACCAGCCGCTGGTACGTGGCCCCGGCGTTTTTGAAACCGAAAGGTATTACCCTACAGCAGTAGACCCCCGGTCGGAGGTGAAGGCGGTTAGCTCTTCGTCGGCCGGATTCATCCGGATCTGATTATAACCGGAGAAAGCGTCCATGAAGCTTAGTAATTTGTGACCGGCCGAGCTTTCTACTACCTGATCTATTCAAGAGAGTGGGTAGTTGTCTTTAGGGCATGCCTTGTTTAGATCAGTGAAATCGACGCACATGCGCCATTTCCCGTTCGCTTTCTTGATCATGACCACGTTCGCCAGCCAATTCGAGTAGTCCAGGTTCCTGATGAAGTCAGCCATGAGCCGTCGGTCCACTTCCTACTCTATCGTTTTTTGCTTCATTGGCGTGAAACTTTTTTTCTTTTATCGGATTGGCCGGGCTTTCGGGTCGACCCCGAGCTTGTGGGAGATCACTTTAGGATCGATCCCGGGTATGCTCGCTGGGGTCCAAACGAACACATCGGAGTTGTTTCGGAGGAACTGGATCATGTTGTCGCGAGCGCCTCTTGTCAAGAGAGAGCCGATCTGAACAGTCTGGCCGTCAACTCCCTCTTTGAGAGGAACTTCTACTAAACCTTCCACCGAAGCGTCTCGAATTTCTTTTCGGTCATCGCGTATGTCCAGGTACCCCTAAGGATCGTGCATGTCTTCAAAATCGTCAACCTTTTCCTCGGCAGGAGACGTTGAGGCGAGACAGATTATGGCTGGTTTCTGTAGGCCCAGCCTACCCTCGTTGTCCAAAGATAACTAAGCGCGAAGTGATAGGTTGAGTTCTGGACCCGGAGGGCGTTTAGGGTGGGGCGTCCCAGAGGATGTTATAGGACGACCGGATCTTTGCAACGAGGAAGTTCACCAGTATGGTTCGCATTTTGCCTGCTTCCCTGATATTGAGAGGGAGGGTGATCGATCTCTCGGCCAAGACGGAATGGTTCGTGAACCCGAAGAGGACGTGGGAGGTCGGACGGATTTAACCTCATACGATGGAAACAGTCGTAAAACAGGATATCCACCGAGCTCCCCGAGTCGACCAACATTCTCCGGATCTCGTATCGGTTAACCCAGGCAGTTATCACAAGAGGATCATTGTGCGGGAGTGATATGCTATGGAGGTTCTCATCGGTGAAGGTGATCCGATCGTCTTTCTTACACTTCTTATAGGGCGGATCATTCAAGGCCATGACCGGCCGGAGGAGGCGGGGCCCCCCGTTGGCCGGAGTCGAACCTACTAAGATGGCCATGATCTGCCTGATTGTCAACTCCCCGGGAGGGGGTTGGTCCGTTTGCTCCCGATCTGCCTGCTGCTTGTCTCGCAGGTATTTCACCAGGTGACTGGAGCGAATCAGTTCCTCAATATAGTCACGGAGTTGTTTGTAGCTCTCGGTCGGGTGTCCCTGCGACCTATGGTAGGCGCAGTACGGGCCGCGTAGTCGCTTGCCCGGCTTCTGAGTAGCCGGTGGGAGTTTAAAAAACCTTTCGCCCTTAGTCTCCTCTAGTAGCTCGGTTTGGGAGACGTTCAGAAGAGTGTACTTGTGAAACTTTAGAGAATAATGTTTTGGACGGTCGGTTTTCTTTTTCTCTTCTCCGTCCCGTCTTTTTCGGTCCGTTCGGTCGCCGTGGTGTAGGTTGGTGTTCATCTCCGATTCGAGTTGGATTTCTCGCTCGGTCCAGGCTTTTACTTCGGCCATGGTTTTAGGTTGCGCCAATACAAAAGAGCGGAGCCACTCTGTGCCTAAGACCCGACCTTAAGGCGGTGATGATCGTTTCATCGTGGTGCTTGGGGACTTTCAGGAGGGCATTATAAAAGCGGGTGACGTAACCCTTGAATGATTTCCTGTCCTTACTCTTGATGGTGAACAAGTAATCGACCGTCTTTTTCTGCCGTCGGTTACCGATGAAGTGATCGAGAAATTGAGTGGCCGGCTCGTCAAAGGTCAAGATCGAGCGTGGCGCAAGCCCATGGAACCAATCCCGACCGGCCTGTATGAGGGTGGTGGGGAAGGCTCGGCATTGAGCTGCATTTGAGTTGTCTTGGAAGCTCATACCCGCCGTAAACGCGTCCAAGTGGTCCTTCGGGTCGGACTTCCTGTCGAAAAGGGCTACTTTGGACGGTTTGTTTCTGGACAAGACCCGCTCACCTAGTAGTTGCTCTGTAAAGGGCCTCGTGAGCGAATCAGCGGAGTACCTCACCACTCGCCCGACCGAACGGGTATCATGTCACATGTCTTCAATTTTCTTTTCGAAGGCCTCGATCCGCTGTTGGTACCCCGAGAATTCTCCATAGTCGGAGCGCCTGCTATCTCTGCTCCGGATTTGTGCGATGGAGAAGTTTCGGCTTCGCTCTGTCACGTTCCTCAAATTTTCGGGATGGACCTTTCGAGGATGGCTCCGATGAGTGTGTAGACGTCGGTTTTGCCTGGAATCAGGCGCCCTGACCGATGTCTCTTCAGGGGGCGAGAGAGCGCGGCGGGCGTTGAAGCGATAATCCGGTCTCCCCTCAGTTCTCGGTGTCGAACTGTCCGGTGCCCAACGGGTCATAGAATCATTCCCCGTATGTGGGCCGCGACTGCCGGAATCGGCACGCCTGTGTCCGGTGTCACCAAGATGGGCATGAGCGAGATCGAGGGCCTGAACGTGCTTTTCCGTCGTCTTACGCACGCCGTCATTCCGGGAGTAGAGACAGCGGTTTGCCGGGCGAGGCCGGCCGTATGAACACAAGTGAGCGTGGTCACCATCGTCATGAGCCTGTCGATCCGCGCTGATAAGACGTCAATGGTGTTGGGAGGTAGAGTGGAACCGTCCCCGCCTCCGTTATGGAGGATGGTACGGCTTGTGCCGGGATCGTTACGGTTATTGCTGGTCATTGAATCGAAGGCGGAGGGTCAACTTTTTGGGTGGAAAAATTAGAAACTCTTTCCACAGACGGCGCCAACTGATAGAGGTCGGAATCTCTCTCAGATGTTGTCCTCCGTCGATCTTGCGGCCAGCGGGGCTGAACGGTTGAGATTGGGTATGAGGATGAATGCGTGGATCTCAGTGGGTCGTTGGATATTGTTTACGCCGAGCTATCTGCAAGAGAAGTCCCGGGGTGGGAAACCACTGTAGGACCCTCCTACGATCAAGCAAGTACCGAGAAATATTGAGGCAGAATAGCGACGTATTGGATTGAGTTCGACGTATCCGAGTCGTCTGGAAGAAGGGTTTATATAGTAACCGCTTAGAGCGAGCCGATGCGAGATTCTCGCCGTCCGTTACGCCCCTGCGTCATGTTCGCGTTGATGGCGGGATATGCCCATTAACGGCGAGATACGCTAGCGTGGGATGCGAAACGTGGAGCAGCGGAGCTCTCGTCGTGGCGAGATACATAGAGCCGTTATGGGGCCGCTCAGGCTCCGTGCTCTCGGCCAAACAGGGACGCTGAGGAATCTCGGATATAGGATAGCTCAGAGACGAGCAAGTGAGCTGGCGGTCAGTCAAAGGGGGAACGTACTCCGGAGAGGTCTTCTAAATGGTCGGGTGCAAGTTCGGAGGCGAGGCGCCGAGGGATGTCCCCAACGCATCACATTTATTCCAGCTACGTAGCTCTCAGGAATCTAGCGAGCTTACGTGGAAGACACGTCATCCGCTACGTATCGTGATCTGGGAAATTCCCACTTATGAGTAGCAGCATAGGGAAATTATTATCCGATGTTACAAACACATAAATTAAAGTGTTGAAAAATCCATTAAACAGACCGTTATGAATCATACTCTATACAAAGGGCGTGCCATTAGCATATTCGAACAATTTTGAGATAGAGAGAGATAAACCAAACACAAACCAGAGAAAAGCTATCGTTTAGAGAGACATACATAATTTTACGTGGAAAACCCAAATTGGGAAAAACAACGGGCAGAGGCAAAAGATCGTATTCACTATTTTAATGTAGAGATTACAGATTTTTAAATGGCGTCTCTTAAACCTCCCTAAACTCTTAAATAGCACTTAGGGTTGTTTACAGACAGAATTCCGAAAATACCCCTCAACAAATTATGGTACAAATATAGATAACACCAAATAACAGATTCAGGTACGGGTACAAAAAATTCAGGTCGTGGGCGCTGCCCTCAAACCCCCGAAATAACTGTGTAGTACACGTGCCAGGTTAAAACTACGCGGGGCCTTTCCTTGCTACGCTTTGGAAAGACCTTGAACGGTTGGTGCCTGAGCCATTTTGAGATACATAACAAAGTTAGGATTCGGGACCTCCCAACATCATGAAGGATAAACTCACCTTGCAACGTTGTGCGTGGAACTCAAGTCATGACTGAGTCATACCTCGATTATCTGTACACCTCAAAAACTTCAGGACGAAGTCATCTTTCGTGGAGATGGCTCAACAAACCACACATACCTGACTGGAAAATCGTCAATGAATTTCATGAACTCTTTCAATAGTTTAAGAAATTCTCAACTTCTTTTGATTATTGCATAATATATATTGTTCTTTCAATACCATTCAATTTACCAAATTATGCAACAGGTTCATCGGATGTACATACGGAATTACCCTGCTGCTGTTTACAAGACGGGAAAAAATTGTTTTGATTTGAGATTGGAGCTGGAAGAGCCAGAGAGATTAGTTCCTTGGTGCAGTGTAGATCGGTATTCGAGATCAGCAGAAGAAATGAAGAGGCAGAGGAAAGAGTTTCCAATGTGTTTTGAGGGGCCGAAGCCATTTGAGGTTACTGTAAAGGCTGGCGAGATTCTTTATTTGCCGAGCATGTGGTTTCATCATGTAAGGAAAAGTCCTGATGAAAATGGAAGAACAATCGCTATCAATTACTGTAAGTTTCTTTAGATTTTGTGTTTTTGAGTTGAGATTGGTATTCAAAGTTGTCGGTTGATTTGGTTTGCATTTGTTTTGACAGGGTATGATATGCAGTTTGATATAAAATACGCGTACTTCAATTCCTTCAATCGGCTGACTGTCGTCCTACTGCTACTCTTGCCAATGGGTCTGCAGAGGACGCTTGCGAGGATGATTCTGAGTCGAACATGAGCAGTTAGGCATCGCGAAGCCATTTTTTCCATCGGCATTGCTTTCGCCCTTGCTTGTATTGAGATATATGGAATTAGTTAGATACAATGAATGCAAACAATAACAGGTTTTTCCCAACTCTAATGCTTAGTTTCAATTGTGCAGATTGGATATTGAATTCTAAATGCTATATTTGGTTCTTTTTAGCAAGAAAAAGAAAAATAATGAACAAACCAAAGAGAAAAGGTGCATTAAGATGCAGAAAATCTTCATGCAAATTGCTGAAGAACCTCAGGTTATTATTATTTTGTTTTTTTTAGCACCAAGCTTATGTCACCTGCAATTTATACACCAGTAGTAAAATAAACAAACAATATTCGATAAAAATGAAGACACACACACTCACTCAGGGCTCGACCGTGTATCATTGAATAAAATCGTGAAGCACAGACTATACAATTTTTTCAACATCAGGCGCTACATCTTGAACACCAAACTACAATTCAAAGACACGAAAGTAAAAAAATCATAAAAATGAATTAAGTAAACACTGGTTTACGAGCATAAACCATAAGTTCTTGTTGAGTGAAGAATGCTCGAATGCATTGTAAACCTGTAGCTGCCATATAGCTGTGTATTCGTCGACGTGTTTTTCATGTTCAACATCAAGCTTACCTGCTACCTCCTCCAAACCTGATGGATCTCTGGATCTCCTTCAGATGTTACCTTTCGTTGATCTGCAGCGAGCGCTGATGGATGGCTGAGATTGAGTTGGAGGGTTGCCTCCTGAAGCGTGTGGATCTCAATGGGTTTTATGTGGTTGAGGCCGAGCTACCTGCAAGGAAGTCCCGGGATGGTTGTGCCACCGAGGACCCTCCGACGATCAAGTTAGACGGGCTATTTTGGCAGAGTAACGGGGTATTGGGGTGAAATTGGCTTACTTGAGTCATCTGGGAGAGGGGTTTATATAGTGGCAGCAATGGGCAGGCGGGCGCGAGATCTACGCCGATCGTTACGCCCTTGGCGCTACGCCCGCGTGATAGGCAGGATTCTCCATTAATGACGAGATATGCTCGTTAATGGGGGATCGTGATGGCGTGGAACGCGGGAGCATAGGCGGCGGATATCTCGCGCCTGGTGAGATTCGCGGAGCCGTGGTGATCGGTGCTGTGAGTCGGTCGGTGAGACCAAGGAAGATAAGCTCGGCGGGAGGCTCGGGAACGAGCGGGAGGCCGAGGCATCTTGGTTCTGTGATAGCTCGGAGGTGAGCTGGGGGTGATTTGGAAGGCCACCGAAGGTCGGTAACATCCCCGGGTCGCAGGCTCGGGGTATGCTTCCATCGTACCGTTCTTAATCCTTTCTTGTAAGCTCTGGGGCATGTCATCTGCCACGTGTCATGATCTGCGGAGTCACCGATATCGAGTATCATCATTAGCCCCCCACTTTCGTCTCGACCCGTTCCTGGGTCGGGTCGAGAGTGGTCTGACCGGCCACCCTGGGTGAGCTCTTATTTGAAGATATCGTCGGTGTGTATTCTCGGGCAGTTAATCGTATTTTCCTGATGACGTTAGCGGATCAGGGGAGAGATCTCGCATTAAAGGGGAAGCACCGGTTTGTGTATACGTTCGTCGAAGCGACAGCCTACGTGTCTGGCGCTGGTTGGCTGACGATACGGGTCGCAGGTGTTCCTTCACCCGATGGGACACGCCCAATGTGAGTGCGACAGGTGGAATGTTGTCGGCCGTTGGTTGCGAAGCGTTATTTTGGCGGGAGGCGATCGGAGCCGTAGGATGTGTACGCCGGCATCTATAAATAGAGGTGGGATCCCCATTAGGGCCCATACCTCACCATAATTTTCTCGTCCTTAGTCGTGTTAGCTCGGCGCTCTTCTCCTCAGGCCGGATTCCTCGCGTTTTCTCTCTCGATGACTCATCCCTTTGATCATGTTAGATGTCTTCTATCGAGAAGTCTGTAGAAATAGTCCGTGTAGAGTCTTCTGCAGCTTCCTCTTCTTCTTCCTCTGCTTCTTCCTCGTCTGAGTCGGAGTCCCTCCGGGAAGTCAGGGTTAGTCATGCTTCCCGGGGTCATGCGACGGGGGCGGTCCCCAGAGCGCAGGTCATGGATGCTCTTGGCGCGTCATCCATGCTGAGACATGCGGATGAGCTTGCCACCATCCGGACTCGTTTCCACATTCCTCTCGGCCACTTGCTTCGTCTGGCCGAGGAGGGGGAAAGGGCAGACCAGGTACGAGATAAGGAGATTGCCTTGTACTTGGAAGCCTTTTGGGCTGGGATGCGCCTGCCCTTCTCCCCCGAGATGAGTGCGGCGTTGAACTGTTTTGAGTTAGCCCCGGGCCAGTTAGTGCCGAACTCAAGGAGGATTCTCCTTGGGTTCCTGGTCCGGTTGAAATTACGTCTGATCCCTTTCAGCCGGAGCCTTCTCGTTTCTTCTCTTTGCTACAAAAACCACCCCGGCACTCGCAGGGGCGAGCCGAGCTGGGTATACATCTCTTTTAGAAAACACCGTGGAGATGCTACCGGGTCGGGGGTCGTCGTAGTACCTTCTTCCATTCACGAATAGAAGATGAAGTTTTTGTTTGTTGGGCCGCCCGAGGGTGAGGATTGGCTTGTGCCCATCCAGTGGCACAGGGCCAACTTCCCGCGGGTGAGTTGGTCGAATGATCCCGACGTGGTGGCGGTGTCGGAGTGGGAGCCCCTCCCCCGGGCTGATGTGTTGCTGTCTGAGCGGGCCCTCGGTTGGGCCGGGCTCAGCCCCGCCCAGTTCGCGGGTAAGTTAGGAGTTTTCAGGCGACCTGTTTTAGACTTGTGTATCCTTTCACTTTTTTTGGCATTGCTGACTCCTTTGTGCTTTTGTCCTATGCAGAACCTATGGACCTAGGCAAATTTCGGACAGCCCAGGTCGAACAGCAGAAGGGAAAGAAGGCTGGAGGTGCCGGCCCTTCTCGCCCATCATCAGCTCCGGCTCCGGCTCCACCAGCGGCCGCTCCATCCAGGCGTGCAAGCGCGCCCCAGGCCCCGGAGTCCAGCCGTGCGTCGAGCCGAAAACGTGCTCGGCAGTAAGAGCCCCGAGCTCCGGAGGTGGGAGGTGAGACTGGTTCCCCTGCGTCTCTCCTCAAGAGGTTCCATAGGACGGCGCCCCGCTCCCCAGCTTCCCCGATCATCGTGGACGATGGGGAGCTTCGCTTCGAGGTGCCCTCGGGGCTTTCCATCGCCGACAACCTGCTCTCGGAGATGGAAAGGTCGGCCGGGGGCAGAATCACTCGGGGGACCTCCGGGCCCAAATGGCGGCTGATTGTTGGTGGTTTAGTGTATGCGTTTTAAATTTAAGAATACCGCAATCAAGACGGTGTCGCTTGGTAGTTAGCCGGTTGAGTACGAGTAGATCTACGGGGAAATGGTGTTCGTTTTTTTAAGTTCTAACGAGTTAAGTCCTAACTTTGGTAGGTTTTGTTTTAAGATCTAAGAATGAGAATAAATTGATTTAAACGCTTGCTAGGGTTAGGATTAGGTTAGTTCGAAATAGGGATTCTTCTCACTTCTTTCAATGGCCTAATTAAGAATGTAGGTGTTAGGGTAATAGTCAACAACGGGGATTAGCGCGACTAGGAAGAAACTAAGTTTCTTCCTTTTGGTCCTTATCCGTCCGTTCTTGTCTCTTAGCCCTAACATCTAGTTAATTCAACCACAACCAGTCTAATTAGGGAATCACCGGTATCATGTAGGATAGGGTGCCATAGTGAGCGGATTATGGTTGATTTAAAGGGAGTCCGTATTTTAAAATTATTTGGGTAAAGAAAGGAGAGAGAGATTTCCTTTTCTCAAACCTTCCCTATCCTACCCCTAACAAGTGAGGAATTACTCACTCATTAGAAAGGTGACAATAAAATTCATTTTTATATTTTTTGTATTAGACAAACTAAATTGCAGATAAATAAAGAACAGATAAAAATTGCAGGAATTAAAATATGCAAAGAAGAATGCGAGATAAAAAAAACTTGCTTTATTGATGTTCTCTCAACAACGCATTACAATGGAATTAAAAATCTAGATCTAAGAATTAAAAAGAGTAAAAACTAAAGAGAGGCATGCCTTCATTTGGCATTCAACTTTCCTATTTATAGATAGAAAAAACCCTAGATTACATTCTGATCCACACTTGAATTTACAAGACTACCCTGAGAAAGCCGGGTCAAAGCACCGACACCCACCGACACATGCACCGACACGTGCACTATATGGCCGTTGTTACGCGGCAGAAAGGCATGTTTGGCCGCGGTTCCGCGGCCGTATTGTGGGATCTTGGTCTCAATCTTTCACGGTTGCTTCATGTTGCTTTTTCCTTCTGTTTTCTTCACTTGGTTCCACAGAATCTCTTCTATTTCTTCCAGATTTTCAACAGTGCAGAATGATGTGGACTTTCGCCGTGAGCTTCGTGTTGAAGTCTTGAATCTTTTGCTGCCCTTGTGCTTTGTCCATTGAACTGTCTAATGATTTTCATTTATTCCTTGAACTGGTAGGTGGCATCATATGGATTCATCTATTGTTGGTCGTAGTTTCACATTTGTAGCGATTTTTTCATGCATTTCACTGTAACGATCTGAGAACCTGTAACCTGTAACTATTTAGCAGACATGGATCAAAAACACCTATTTATATGTAATGTGATTAAGAATGGGCGATATAATAATGCAAAATTCTGATATGAACAAATGCCCCCAAACTTATCTTTTGCTCGTCCCGAGCAAAACCAATTTTATTCTCGAAAAATCCTAACCTCACTTTCGCAGGGAACACTATTGCACTGAGCTTGTGTAACAAGCCGTTAAACCTCTAGGTGTCCCTAATAGGAGGAGTGTTGTCTCCTGAGGGTTTTCAGCGAATACTACCCACAAAATCCGATCAATTTGGCATGTTGACTCTCATTCTTCAATTCAGTATTCTAGTAAGAAATTCTATTATCTTCAACTTAGAAATCATCAACCTGTATTTTTCACACTCACGTTTCATTTAACTTAAGATCGTATATGTTCTGCAAATTTATTAAGCTTTCAGCATCTTTTGAATTTTCCTTCTAAGGTTCAATCCCAACTCAAGAATTTTTATCATCTTTATTGAAGATATAAGGTCTATCTTTCATTCCTATCTCTCATCCAAATCCCAATCATATACCCTTACATGTGTGTCATTATCCCCCCTACACTTGGAAATTCAATTTAAGCTATCATACTCTTGTCCATTGTCCAAAGTGCTTTTAGTTGGTGAATTTTAGATGAAATTGCTTACACATTCTTCATACGACCGTTAATACTTCTTGAGATACTAACGACCGATTATAAAATGTGTTTGCGCATTTAGGCGTAATTTCTCGTCTTGTAATACCTAAGGCTTAGCAGTGACTCCCAAACCAGTTGGTCTAAGGCACTAGGTGATAAAGCACCCTTGCTATATTTTTTATTTATGCTGCCTTAAGTAACTACAAAACCAGTGTTCATTCATTTTTTTTATTATCTCTTTATTCACCACTTATACTTTTATTTTATTTTTCTTCATACTAAGGTTTTTAGATAAGAGCATTTCAAGGTATCCTCTACTATCCCAAGTTTCAAGGTGCGTGTACGTGCAAGTTGTAGGGGATATATTTTCAGAATTTAGATTTAAGGTTCGGAATTATTTTTCAGACTTACACTTCAGATAAAAATTTCAATACTCTTCCCTTATTTTGACTTAGCCTAAGAAATGAACTCAAAATTTGCCTATTTCCAAATAAACTATAAGGACATATATTTTCTACAGTTAAACTTTAAGAAAGGCTATTTTTAGGGTTTTTAATTTACTAAGTTTAGGATGTAGTTTTTTCCTACTATTCAACCGTCATGTTGAACTTAAGTCAAATATGACCAAAATTGAACATTTCAATTTTTATAATTTTTAAAAATTTTCAATTTTTTATTGATTTTATTTTTTAATATATTTTTTAATGTTTTTATTTTATTTTATTTTTTATATTTTTATAAAGATGCAATGCAGAATTAAATATGCAAAGAAAGAAAAAACAAATATGTACAAAAATAAAAATATGCAGATGCAATGCAAAGATAACTATTTACAATCCAACTCCACCCCCAAACTTATTAAAAACAGTGCCCTCACTGCTCATAGCCTCGCCGTCCTCTCGATCGTGAGCGTCGTTCCTCTCTGGCTAGTAGGGTAGTCATGCCCTGCTCCAACCCTGTGACTCGCTGACCAAGGTTGGTCACCATCCCTATCAACCTTTCTACCCCCTATTGGTTCTTGGCATCAAGCGCGCTTGCGCAGCTGGGGTAAGCTCTTCATCGCTCGCGGTCGAGCTCGAGCTGGGTGTCTTGGTGGGCACGTCCTCGGTCGGCTCGGTGCGCGACCATACATCATGTAAGCGTATGTAGGACGTGGATACGCTCTCAAGAAGATGTCTAATGGGGATCCCTCCATGCATATAAAATTCGAATTCCTCCACAGGGAGGAAATGGCGACATAGTTGTGTCACCAACATAGGGCATGGATAGTTGGCAGCCCTCTTGCCCGCACCAATTGAATAAAGTAATACAGTGCACATTTCATAGCTGGGGTTTCTAATTATCAAAGTGTGCACGATATGAAGGGATGGTGTGAAAAATGTCATGTTGTGCGAACAACCAAAAATATTATTTTGTGCCCAACGACACACAGTCAATACGTTCGCAAAAAGGGTTCTAGCCTGGATGCCTTTTCGTGGATCCCTCGAACAATCATTACCCATCAAGGATAAGTAGTTCTCGAATTGGAGGGGTTGGTCATGAATAGGTAGTATAGGTATTAAGGTGACTTCATGGATGAAGTCCCTATCGATTATTTCCCTATCCCTCCACATTAACCTAATGTAACCGTGTTGTGAGAGGCAACCATCCTCCATGCACTCGTAAAATAGGGTGATAAGATCCAGAAGCGCGAAGGCATTCGGATGATTAAAGAGTAAAAAATTCCAACCGCGCCTTCGGATCTCCTCACCGAAGTAACTTCCAAAGACCGCGTGTGCAAAGATTTGTGAGAAATCTCTTTCAAACTGCAGAGTTGGTGCCATCACAGAGAGCAAATTGAAAAAAATTTAATTTTAACAGAGAGGGAAAGGTAGTGCAAACCTCCTCTGAAGATTTCAGAGGGCAACGACACCAACAAGCGGCGGAAGCGCGGCAGGAATGGGCTTCGGCGGCGGAAGCGCGGCGGGATGAAGGGATCTCCTTGCTCTGGCTGCTGCGGCGGTTAGGGTTTTGAGGAAATGAAAATTAGGGTTATGAAAGTTCAGAGGAGGGGTCGGGTTCTTTTTATAGGGGTTATTTTTGGTTATTTGCAATAAAGACCTCTTAAAAAGAGGAATTTATTTGTAAATAATTTTTTTTATTTTTATTATTTATTAAAACTGAAAATTTACAAAAAGACCCCCAAAATTTTTTAATTTTTTTAATATATTTTTTATAATTACAAATTGTACATACCCCCAAACTTATTTGAAACAGTGTTTCCACTGTCTATGGCTGGATAACCGAAATTTTGGGGTAGATGGAGGAAGATCAGTCAATATAAATCGGCTCCTGCAACATCAGGAGCTCCTCCGATGGGTCTGCGGTGAAGAACGGTTTAAGTCTATGTCCGTTCACTTTAAATAGTGAACCGTTCTCAGGATTTTCTAAATCGACCGCACCGTGCGGATATACAGTGCGTACCAAAAATGGCTTTTTCCATCGAGATCTAAGCTTGCCGGGATGGAAATGTAACCGGGTATCGTAAAGTAAAACCTGTTGACCAGGTTTGAATGTTTTGCGCATAAGGTGTTTATCATGAGACACCTTCGTTTTGTTTTTGACGACAACCGCGTTCTCGTAAGTTTCATCCCAAACCTCGTTCAATTCATTTAACTGCAGCTTTCTATGGCTGCCCGCATTTTCGATAGATAGATTCAGCTGTTTTATCGCCCAAAATGCACGATGCTCAATTTCAACTGGAAGGTGGCAAGCCTTTCCATAAACAAGTCTATAAGGAGACATACCAAGGTCGGTCTTATAGGCAGTTCGAAATGCCTAAAGGACATCAGTAAGTTTTGAAGACCAATTCTTACGGTTTTTGAAACCGTCTTCTCTAAAATCTGTTTAATTTGCCGATTTGAAATCTCGGCTTGCCTACAAGTTTGAGGATGATAGAGCGTTGATAGCTTATGATTAATGGAATATTTCCGCATTAAGGACTCGAAAGTCCTATTACAGAAATGAGTTCCATTATCGCTGACGATTGCGCGGGGGTGCCCAAACTGGGAGAAAATATTTTCTTTGAGGAATCTAACGACAACCTTGTTATCGTTAGTCTGACTGGGCACAATCTCGACCCATTTAGATACATAATCAACAGCAAAAAGAATATACACGTTCCCAAAAGAATTGGGAAACGGTCCCATAAAATCAATCCCCCAACCATCAAAAATTTCCACAACCAATATTGGTTGGAGCGGCATTTCGTTTCTCCTAAATATCCGGCCCAAGTGTTGGCACCGGGAGCCTGTCTTGCAGTAATCATGTGCGTCTTTAAAAAGTTATGGCCAGTAGAAGCCACACTGCAAGATCTTTTCTGCTATCTTTTTAGGGCCAAAATGCCCGCCACACGCTTGATCATGGCAAAATGACAGCACGCTCTTAAATTCATTGTCGGGGACACACCGACGAATAATTTGGTCGGGACAGTATTTGAATAGATAAGGTTCATCCCAGTAAAAATGTTTTACCTGGGATAGAAATCGGAGTCTGTCCTGATTCGACCATTCATTTGGTATAAGTCCGGTGGCCAAATAATTCACAATATCTGCGAACCAAGGTTCACATGATACAGTCAAGAGCTGCTCATCAGGAAAAACGTTTTTTATAGGAAATTGAAGCGTCGACGAAGAAGGGAGACGTGAAAGATGGTCGGCGTCTACATTTTTGCATCCTCTTTTGTCTTTGATGAACTCTTGTAGTAAGAGGATCCAACGTATCAGCCGAGATTTAGCATCTTTCTTCGCAAAAAGATGGCGAAGAGCTGAATGATCAGTGCATACGATGACTGGAGAGCCGATTAAATAGGGCCTGAACTTTTCTAATGCAAACACAACAGCTAAGAATTCCTTCTCGGTTGTTGTGTAATTTAATTGGGCCTCGTTCAAGGTTCGGCTAGCGTAATAAATTATATGCGGCATCTTATTGATGTGCTGTCCAAGGACATCACCAATGGCAAAATCAGATGCATCGCACATAATTTCAAATGGATGCGTCCAGTCAAGAGACGAAAGAATGGGAGCAGAAGTAAGTGAGTTTTTCAATGATTCGAACGCCTTCATACAGCACGAGTCGAAATCAAAAGTGGTGTCCTTGTCCAACAAAAGAGTCAAGGGTCTAGTAATCTTGCTAAAATCCTTGATGGACCGTCTATAGAAACCGGTATGGCCAAGGAAGGCTCGAATTTCTCGGACGCATTTGGGAGGAGGGAGATTGGAAATGACTTCAATCTTCGCTTTATCTACCTCGATGCCATTTTGCGAGATGATATGTCCTAAGACAATACCTTCTCGTACCATGAAGTGACACTTCTCCCAATTTAAAGTAAGATTCTTATCCTTACACCGGGTAAGGACTGCGTCGAGATGTAGCAAACACTCATCAAAGGAGTCGCCGAAAATGGAGAAATCATCCATGAAGATCTCCAAGAATTTTTCCACCATGTCTGAAAATATTCCCATCATACACCGCTGGAAAGTAGCGGGTGCATTGCATAACCTAAAGGGCATGTGACGGTAAGCAAACGTACCAAAAGGACAAGTGAAAGTGGTCTTGTCTTGGTCTTTTTCGGTGATGGGAATTTGATTATAGCCGGAGTAGCTATCCAAAAAGCAATAATATTCATGCCCAACCAATTGTTCTAGCATTTGGTCAATGAAAGGTAATGGAAAGTGGTCTTTCTGTGTCGCGGCGTTGAGTTTTCTATAATTGATGCATACTCGCCACCCAGTTTGGGTGCGAGTAGGTATTAACTCATTCGCCTAATTAGTTATGACCGTTATGCCCGATTTCTTTGGGACAACGTGAATGGGGCTAACCCACTGGCTATCAGAGATAGGGTAAATGATACTATTATCAAGACATTTTACGATCTCCTTTTTAACAGCCTCCTTCATGACTGGGTTGAGTTGTCTCTGTGGATCCCTTGCTGGCTTGGCATCATTCATCATATGAATATGATGTTTAACTATTAGGGGACTAATCCCCTTGATGTCCGCCATAGTCCAGCCAAAATCTTGCCGATTGCTTTGCAAGACCGTCAAAAGGGTTTTCTCTTGCTCTGAGGCTAGAGAAGCCGAGATGATAACAGGAAGGGTCTTATTCTCACCTAAGTAAGCGTATTTAAGGTGAGACGGCAATAGCTTGAGTTCGAGTTTTGGAGGTGAAACAATTGAAGGTAAAATCGGTGAAATTGTCTCAAACTCAACGGATTCCAACAGAGGTTCAAACGAGTGTAAGCAACCGAGTCAGATGGTTCAGCTAACTCATCCGAAAATTCAAAGGATTCAAACTCGGGTGGTGATTGTTCAAGATCGTTTGAGAAAGTGAAACACTCGTAGTCATTATCGGGCGTGAAAACAGTATCTGATTCGAGGAGGAACGCACTAGTGGCGTCAAAATTGCTGTGATCGAACAGAAATTTTTCAAGCTCACAGTCCTCCTGGGTGATCTCTTGGATCGAGAAAATATCAAGTATATTAGTATTAGGTTCGGAGGGCTGATTTCCCAACTTAAAAATATTGAGTTCAATTGTCATGTTTTCAAAAGATAGGTTCATCGAACCATTTCGACAATTGATCACCGCATTAGAAGTTGCAAGGAATGGACGACCGAGTATCACCGGAATTTGATTCCGGGGGTTAGCTACAGGCTGTGTGTCCAAAACAATGAAATCAACGGGGAATATGAAGTCCCCTACTTTAATCAACACATCCTCTAACTCACCCCTAGGATGGGTGATAGATCGGTCGGCCATTTGGAGAGTACAGTGTGTGGGTTTCAGCTCTCCTATACCTAATTGTTCATATACCGAATAAGGAAGCAGGTTAACACTGGCACCAAGATTTAAAAGTGCGCGGTTGATATTCTTATCCCCAATAGTTATTGAAATTGTAGGACAGCCAAGGTTCTTTCGTTTTTGGGGTAAAGGTTGGGTAAGAGCATCGCTCACGGCACCAGCTAAGAACCCTTTCTTTGGTACCTGTGATTTTCTCTTCTTGGTGCACAAGTCCTTCAAGATCTTTGCATAAGAAGGGACTTGTTGAATTGCATCCAAGAGGGGAATATTAATGCTAACCTGTTTAAATAACTCCACAATCTTCTCTATTTATGGGTTTTGTTTATTGGATCTTGTTTATTGGATCTCAACCGGTTTAGAAATGGAATATTTTGAAAATTGGTTGAGTCCAATGCTTGTGGAGGAGATTGCGGAGTTGGAACGGACCCTAGAACCGGTGTTTTCATGGAGTGAGAAATGGGTACGTTCGGAATAGTAGAAGAAGTAGAGCCTTGTGAAGAATGGAGAACAGGCTCTGAAGAAGAAGAAGTGGCGGCCAGGGTGTCATCATCAGTGCCAATATTGTTGTGCATCATCCTTCCAGATCTCAATGTAGTCACGGCACTCACATTATGGTTTTGTTGTTCAAGAGCAGTATGTGCATTTTGTGGATGACCAGGATTTGGGAGTGGTTGAGATGGAAGCTTCCCTTTCTCTCGCTCGCTTAAAGCTGCATTCAGTTGTGCAATCTGGGCTTCGATGGTTTTGATACTTTGCCCGTGTGATGCAGTGTGTTGCACCAAAGACTGAATGGAAGATTGGATGTTGGCCGAGAATTGAGTTGATTGTTTTAAAAATTCCTCCAGACTTTGTTCTAACGAGGAAACTTTATCGTTATTTGGTGGAACAAAATTGTTTTGAGGAAAAGAATTGTTGGGTGCATAATTGTTCATTTGATTTTGGTATGGTTGGGGTTGGAAAGGTTGCTGATATTGAGTTTGTTGAGGAGCTTGTTGTTGAGGAGGAGGCCTCTGAAAATTTTTATTGCCTTGGAATTGTTGTTGATTTTGATTCTAAGCAAAATTGGGGTGGTTTCTCCAACCAGGATTGTACGTTGAAGAGTATGGATCATTTCTTTGTCTTTACTGAAAGGCAGCATTGAATTTATCCTGTCCTTGAGCAGGTGGGTTGTAAGGACACTCTTCAGTCAAATGGGATGGATCCGAACAACAAGCGCATATAGTGCGAGGGGGTAAAGCTGGTGCAGGAGAAGGCGATGAGAATTTGCTCTCAATTGCTTCTAGTTTTCGTGTACTTGCTGCCATTTCGGCTTTCATTGCAATTGACATATCAAGTTGATGAACGCCTGCCCTAGACGGACCGGAGGAAGTAGATGAAGTGGACGAAGCGGTCTGTCTAGTGCTTTCCTACTAAAGCGTTTGTTCAGCAAGATCGTCGAGAAATTGCCAAACTTCCTTGTCAGATTTGGTTAAAAAGTGGCCTTGACAAATGGTTTCCAACAACTGCTTAGTTGCTGGGTTCAGTCCTTCGTATAAAGTCTGGCAAAGTTGCCATCTCTCAATACCTTGATGAGGGCACTGAATAAGAAGGTCTTTGAATCATTCGAAACACTTCCAAAAAGGTTCGGAAGGAAGCTGGGAAAATTGGTTAATTTCATTGCATATTCTCGCGGTCTTGTGATGTGGGTAAAACTTTTTAAGAAATGCTTTAACAAACTCTTCCCAACTGTTTATGGAATGTGATGCGGTGTTATACAGCCACTTTTCAGTTAGGCCACACAAAGTGAAAGGAATGACTCGTAGCCGTATAGCATCATCGGACAGTTGGGTGGTCTTCATCATTGCACAAACATTCTGGAATTTGTTAATGAAGATATATGCATTTTCGGATTCCAGCCCGTGAAATTTGGGCAACATATTGATGAAGTGGGGCTTAATTTTGAAATTATCCACATTTGCCGGCGGAAGTGAAAGACAGGTAGGAAGTGCGGAGCGGGTAGGATAGAAACGATCCCGGAGCGCTATTCGCTGTGGCGCTTCAACAGGAGGATGTTGCAGGTTATTCGCATCCAGTTGAGGTGGAATCAGTCCCGAGGTAGGTAAAGGGTTGTTAGGATTGAATCCTGATATCTCTTTAGAAGATGATGAATGTGAAGATGAAGGTGAATGGACAGAATTCCGGTCAACGTCGGAGTTGGCCGGCAAAGGTAAGGATGAAAAAGAAGTGGAGGGAGTTTCGACTTCGGAGTCGATCGCGTAGTCGGTAGCGACTAACAAAACACGGACTAAGCGGGCGCTAGTTCTCGAGTCCAACCGGACATACACTAAACGAGTTTAGTGTAGTCAAAACGTAGAATGTGAGGGTAAGAAAACGTCCATGGAGAAATGCGAGGATGAAATGTGGGTGCAATGGGATTCTAGCGACAAATGACAAGTTTTTATAAAAAAAATTTGTTTTGTGTTTTTTTAAAGAGTTTTGCAAAAATTTGTACGGAACTACGACACACTTTTAAACAATCACAATTTAAATATGCACAATCAAACCTAGAGCTAGGGTCTCCCAAGTCAACTAGTCTGCTCCTAATTGGTCCAAAGTGACAAGTTGTGAGATATTCCTCAAATCGCCTCTTCATCGCCAATTGTGGCCAGGTAAGCACAAATGAAGAAAGGAGGGTTCCGCTCACGAATCACCGTGAGACGAGCCTTTTAAAGTTACCTTTTTCACTTGTCTAGCCTAGGCACCACAAAATCAGGTTTAGATAAGCGACTAAATGCCCACAACATTCCTCTGTCCTAATGAGCGTGTCAGTCCTTAATTGGCTGAGTCTAGATATTTTTTAATTAACTCAAGATTGATGCATATGCTTTTTGTGATTTCTGAGGTCTTAGGAAGGGTAATGAAATCCCCATCCAATCTTAATTGGTGTTCGAGCCCCTTAGATTCCGTTTTAAATATGCAAAGCAGTAATACACAAAATCTAAAACACTTGCTAAAAAAAATTTCTTTTTATTTGCGGCGCAAAGAATTCTGCATAAAATGATTTATTGGAGAGGGAGAAAGATTGCTGTGCAAAGAATACCTGCAGGAAAATTATTTCAATGGATTACAGAGGAGAGAAGGAGAAAAAATATACTCACAGAGAGTTTTTAAACAGCTGACGTCACCTGTTTGATCGCGGTTCCGCGGTCAAACCCCTTCTTATGCCGCGGTTCCGCGGTGGATCAGTAGGTTCAGATCTTCAAAATTTTTCTTCGTGCTGATTTGGTTCTCCGCTGTTTGTTCAGATCCTCTGTTTCTTGATTTGTTCACTGGGCTTGCTCCAGATCTGAATCAGTCCGTCTTCTTTTCCTGCACAATTCACACAAAAACCAATCAAAAATAACAAGATGATCTTTTTAATTTTTTTTAAATTTTTTAGTTTTTATATATATATATTTTATTTAATTAACCCGAAATTACAAAAAGAAATAAACTACCGTTTCCCCGGCAACGACGCCATTTGATTGTTGGTGGTTTAGTGTATGCGTTTTAAATTTAAGAATACCGC
This sequence comes from Agapanthus africanus, assembly GCA_030015575.1. NCBI lineage: Eukaryota > Viridiplantae > Streptophyta > Magnoliopsida > Asparagales > Amaryllidaceae > Agapanthus > Agapanthus africanus. The sequence goes on from CM057338.1 coordinate 931,949,531, forward strand.
AATCAAGACGGTGTCGCTTGGTAGCTAGCCGGTTGAGTACGAGTCGATCCATAGGAAAATGGTGTTCGTTTCTTTAAGTTCTAACGAGTTAAGTCCTAACTTTGGTAAGTTTTGTTTTAAGATCTAAGAATGAGAATAAATTGATTTAAAGGCTTGTAGGGTTAGGATTAGCTTAGTTCGAAATAGGGATTCTTCTCACTTCTTTCAATGCCTTAATTAAGAATGTCGGTGTTAGGGTAATAGTCAACAACGTGGATTAGCACGTTAAGAAGAAACTAAGTTTCTTCCTTTTGGTCCTTGTCCATCCATTCTTGTCTCTTAGCCCTAACCTCTAGTTAATTCAACCACAACTGGTATAACCAGGGAATCACCGCTATCATGTAGGATAGGGTGTCGTGGTGAGCGGATTATGGTTGATTTGAAGGGAGTCCGTATTTTAAAATTATTTGGTCAAAGAAAGGAGAGAGAGAGATTTCCTTCTCTCAAACCTTCCCTATTCTACCCCTAACAAGTGAGGAATTACTCACTCATTAGGAAGGTGACAATAAAATTCATTTATATATTTTTTGTATTAGACAAACTAAATTGCAGATAAATAAAGAATAAATAAAAATTGCAGGAATTAAAATATGCAAAGAAGAATGCGAGATAAAAAAAAACTTATTTTATTGATGTCCTCTCAACAACGCATTACAATGGAATTAAAAATCTAGATCTAAGAATTAAAAAGAGTAAAAACTAAAGAGAGGCATGCCTTCATTTGGCATTCAACTTTCCTATTTATAGATAGAAAAAACCTTAAGTTACATTCTGATCCACACTTGAATTTACAAGACTACCCTAAGAAAGCCGGGTCAAAGCACCGACACCCACCGACACATGCACCGACAAGTGCACCATATGGCCGCGGTTACGCGGCAGAAAGACATGTTTGACCGCGGTTCCGCGGCCGTATTGTGGGATCTTGGTCTCAATCTTTCAGGGTTGCTTCATGTTGCTTTTTCCTTCTGTTTTCTTCACCCGGTTCCACAGAATCTCTTCTATTTTCTTCCAGATTTCCAATAGTGCAGAATGGTGTGGACTTTCGCCGTGAGCTTCGTGTTGAAGTCTTGAATCTTGTGCTGCCCTTGTGCTTTGTGTATTGAACCGTTTAATGATTTTCATTTATTCCTTGAACTGGTAGGTGGCATCATACGGATTCATTTATTGTTGGTCGTAGTCTCACATTTGTAGCGATTTTTTCATGCATTTCACTGTAACGATCTGAGAACCTGTAACCTGCAACAATTTAGCAGACATGGATCAAAAGCACCTATTTATATGTAATGTGATTAAGAATGTGCGATATAATAATGCAAAATTCTGATATGAACAGCGGCCATAGCCCAAGAGGCCGTGCAGGTTAGTATTCGCACCCCACTCGGGTCTTCATTTAGCATATTTGTTCGCGAGATTGGGTGCCCCCTTTTCTTTGTAACCCTCCTTTGTTTTCTTCAGGTGCTCCAGCATGTCGCCCTTGTCGTCAACATGGAGGACGAGGAAATTGCCCCAGCGATGCGGGCCGCGGGCGAGTTCTCCTCATAAAAGGAGAGCTCAAGACTGGAGCTGGAGGCGACGATGGAGAGGGTCGCTGCCCTAGAAGACCGGGTGGCGGCCGGGGATCGGGAGATTGCCAAGTGCCGAGAGGCCGCCCGAGCCGCCGAGGCCAAGTTGGAGGATTCCAAGGTGCTTGTCACCACCCTGAAGAAGACAGCAAACACCCTCCGGAGGGAGAACGATGCGGCGAAGGAGGGAACGAGGCGTACTGAGCTCCGAGCGTCGAAGGCGGTGGAGAGCTATAAGAAGTCGGACCAGTACTACACCGACCTCGTTGGAGCCACTGCCGTCGTTTGGCATGATGCCCTCGACGCCATCAAGGCCCTGATGCCGGAGTTTCCTGATGGCGAGCTCCGGGGTGAGTACCTTCTCGGGGATGACGCGCAGGGGAATGCCCCCGGAAGCGCTGCACGGGGAGAGGCCCCCGATGGGAGCGTTGGGGAGAAGTCGGTCCCCCCGGCTCCCGGTGCCGAGGCCCCTACGATGGGCGCCGACCTTCAAGACGCAACCCCGATCGTGGTGGTGGATGCGGAGCTCATCTAGGCTATCCCCGGCCCCGAGGCCTGAACCTCCTCACCCTCTTTTTTTCTTTATTGCGCTGAAATTTTGTAAGCCTCCGGGCGTATTTGTAAGGCTGGGGAGCCCATAACCTCTGTAAAGACTTCCGACTTTATGAATAAAAATCTTTTTGCTGTGTTCTTTGCGTGCACATTTTCCCTTTGTTTGTGGTAAACATTTTTATTTGCGCGGTACTGCTTTCATGTTAGGTCGGTTTTTCATCTAGCGATCGCACGTCGAGTTGAATTCGACAATTTGCCAAGTGTGCAAAGACCGGTGAAAGGTCGGCATCTTCATGGCCCCAAAGTCGAGGTTGAGACCGCTTAATAAAGACTTGTAGGAAGTTGAACATTGAATCTGCTCGGTGGCCTCTTGATGAGGGCTTTGATCCTTGGCGTTGCGGGGTAAGAGATTACCAGCCAAGGATGGACCGAGCAGGGCAGCTGCTCGGTGGCCTCTTGATGAGGGCTTTGATCCTTGGCGTCGTGGGGTAAGAGATTACCAGCCAAGGATGGACCGAGCAGGGTAGCTGCTCGGTGGCCTCTTGATGAGGGCTTTGATCCTTGGCGTCGTGGGGTAAGAGATTACCAGCCAAGGATGGACCGAGCAGGGTAGTTGCTCGGTTTTGCGAGGTTCGGTCTAACCTCCCTTGGTTCGTGAACATTGGGAGGAGCGACCGTCACAGGCGGCACGCGTCAAGAATGCTTGGGGGAGGCATAACGTTTCGGGGAGCCGCGTCAGTTCTGCCACGTGGCGGTGCGGTATTGGAGTAATCTTGGTGGATCCCAGGATTCGCGTCCATACGCGCGCGAGTCTGGGTCCTTAAGGAATCTGTTTGAGATTATAAATAGAGAAGGGGACGGAAACTTCTTCGGCATCGCTTTTTGAGATGATTGGGCGCATGTATTCGATCGAAGAGATCATTACCTTCGACGACGTCTTCGTGTATGACTAATCCCTTGCTGAGGATGGGTACCGGGGAGTGCTTTAGCGCCTCGAGGGTCACATTGGCCGGCTTCTCCCTCGGTGATCGTCCCTCCTACAGTTGTTGATGTACGCAATTTGGAGGAGGTCCCCAGGGTTGTACAACCCTTTCTCCGAGGAGTTGCTGGACGAGGCGCTCGACAAGGTGCGCTCGATCTACCTGCTCGGCCTCATCTCGAAGGCCAGGCACGACCGATCCTTGGCCCTCATTTTGGAGTGCTTCAAAAAGAGGTACATCGTGAGCCAATGCGCGGAGGGCGGAGCGCCGGGTGCTTCCGTGGCGTCCCGGGTTTGCGTGCAGCATCGGCGGGAGCGGGCTGCAGAGGCTAAGGCCAGGCTAGCGGAAATCTACTCTGAGTATCACCAGGAATACTTCCTCGATCCCGCCCCCTCTGTTGTAAATTTTTCCTTTTCTGTAAAACTGATGAGCCCATAATACCTTTTGAATAAATAAAATTCTCCTTTTTGCGATGCCCCATTGTTCCCTTCTTATTATTTAAATAGAAAGAACTTTAGAGAGGTTTACATCGCCTTTGTGAAAGAAGAAATATATATTCGTAGATATTCTTTTCAGAGGTACAACTTGAGCTTCTCAGCGTTGTAAGGCCATGGAAATTTGCGACCATTCACGTCTTGTAGACGGTAGGCTCCGCCGGGAAGGACCTCGGAGATGAGAAAGGGACCGTCCCATTTTGGGGAAAACTTATGCAGCTTGCCTTGATCGACGAACTCGTTCCGTCTTAGGACTAAATCTCCGGTCTTGAAGAAGCGACGCTTGACTCGCGCGTTGTAGTAACGGGCAGTTTGCTGTTGATAGGCGACAGCTCTGATCTGAGCCCGGTCCCGTTTCTTTAACAAGATGTCCAGGTTAGTTCGGAGGGCCGAGGTGTTCGCTTCGTCGTCGAAGTGCTCGACCCGGTAACTGGGGAGCCCGATCTCCGCTGGGACCATCGCCTCGGTACCGTAGCAGAGGGTGAAAGGGGTCTCCCCAGTAGGGGTTTTCTTCGACGTGCACAGGGCCCATAAGACCCGGGGTAATTCTTCGACCCAACTGCCTTGGTGTCCTTCTAGGCGCGTCCGAAGACCCCGGAGGACATCCCGGCCAGCGACCTCTGCTTGCCCATTGCATTGGGGATGTGCGATCGTGGCAAACTTCATGAGGACACGATATTCGTTGCAGAATTCCTTAACATTTTTGTTTTCGAAATTTTTCCCATGGTCGGTGATGATACACCTTGGGATGCCGAACCGGAGTATCACGTTGTTCTGCAGGAACATGATAGTCGTGGTGGCATCCGGTTTCCTGATGGGATTGGCCTCGATCCACTTCGTGAAGTAGTCCACCGCGATGAGGACATACTTGTACCCACCCGTACCGGTAGGGAACTGACCTATCATGTCCATTCCCCACTGGGCAAATGGCCACGGGGAGGTTAGGGCGGTTAGCTTGGTAGCCGAAAGGCAAGGTATGCTTCCATGGAGTTGGCAGCTTTTGCATCTCCTGACGAGCTTCTGGGCGTCCTGATGAATCGTCGGCCAGTAGTACCCCTGGAGCAGTGCCTTCTGGATTAAGGTACGGGCCCCTTGGTGCGCGCCGCCGACCCCTTCGTGGATCTCACGGAGGACATAGTCGGCTTCGTGGGGGTCGACGCACCGGAGCAGGGGCTGAGTGAAGGACTTCTTGTAGAGGTTCCCATTGCTCCAGACGAAATGGCGAGCTTTGGCTCAGAGACGGCGGGCTTCTCCCCGATCTTTCGGGAGCGTACCTTCCCTCAGGAATTCTACGAGTGGCTTTCTCCAATCCCGGTATTCTTCCCGGGCTGTGCACACTTGAAGTGGCGTTGCCCCGTTTTCCACGCTGGGCCGTGGCAAGACCTCGAAGAGGATGTTCCTCTTGTTGTTGGTCGTATAAGATGAAGCCAGCTTACTCGGTATCGGCTTGGGCGTTTAGCTGTCTGGGGATCTGCTCTACCTGGACTTCGTGGAAGTCCTTTCGCAATCTTCTTACCTCGGCCAGATACTTCACCATCAGAGGGTCCCATGCCTCGAATCGGCCGGTCACTTGGCCAACGACTAGGGCGGAGTCGCTGCGGATCCGGATCGTTTTCAGCCCCAGTCCGAAGGCTATGCACAGTCTGGCCAGTAAGGCCTCTTATTCCGCCGTGTTATTTGAGGCTTTGAACCCGAGCTTCAGAGAATACTCCATTTCTGCCTCGTTCGGGCCCCGAATGATGAGGCCGGCACCACAGCCTTCCTCGGTCGAGGACCCGTTGACGTAAAGGATCCAATTAGGGACGGAGTCGGGCTTCCCATCGACTGAGGGTTGAGCTGCGGGGGCCGGCGTGGACTCCGGCCCTTTGCCGGGGATGGTGCACTCGACGATAAAATCGACCAGGGCTTGCGTCTTGATAGCCTACCTCGAGCGGTATTTTATATCGAACCGGGACAACTCTCACCTCCATTTCTCCAAGCGGCCAGAGGACTCGGGGGAGACGATAATAGCCCCTAAAGGCCGCTCGGTAAGAACGAGGATGGTGTGCGCCTGGAAATAGTATCGTAGTTTCCTTGAGGCCATAATGAGTGCCAAGAGGATCTTCTCTATGGCTGGGTACCTCGTTTCCGCGTCCTTGAAGACGTGGCTCACATAGTATACTGGCTTCTGGACTCCCTCGACCTCTCGGACGAGCACCGAGCCTGCAGCTTGGTTGGATACCGCTAGATATAGCGATAGCTCATCCCCTTCAACTGGCCGGGTGAGCAGCGGGGGAGTCGCAAGGTGACTCTTTAATTGCTCAAAGGCGGTCTGGCACTCCTCCGACCACTCGAACCTTGGTATCTTCCTTAGAGCATTGAAGAACGGGAGACACTTCTCTCCAGACCTCGACATGAAATGACTCAGAGCGGCTACCCACCCTGTCAGCTGCATGATTTCGACGTTAGTTTTGGGCACGGTCATGTTAAGGATGGCGCTGATTTCCTCCGGGTTAGCTTCGATCCCACGGTGGGTGACCATGAAACCGAGGAACTTTCCACCGGTGACCCCGAATGCGCACTTGGCGGGGTTCAGTTTCATCTTGTATTTGCGGAAGACGTCGAAAGCCTCGCCGAGATCCTTGGTGCGTTCGTCCGATGAGACCGATTTGACGAGCATGTCGTCGACGTAAACTTCCATGTTCCTGCCGATCTGCGGCTTGAACATGCGATTGACCAAGTGTTGGTATGTAACTCCGGCGTTTTTGAGGTCGAAAGGCATCACCTTGTAGCAGTATACCCCCGGTCCGTTGTGAATGCGGTGAGATCCTCGTCTGTCGGATTCATACGGATCTAATTGTAGACGAAGAAAGCATCCATGAAGCTAAGTAGCTCATGGCCTACCGAGCTGTCAACGAGCTGATCTATCCGAGGGAGGGGATAGTTGTTTTTCGGGCAGGTCTTGTTGAGGTCGGTGAAGTCGATGCACATGCGCCACTTCCCGCTTGATTTTTTAACCATGACTACGTTCGCCAACCATTTCGAGCAAGGCACGTTCCGAATGAAGTTGGCGGCGAGAAGCTGTCTATCTCGTCCTCGATCTCCTTTTGCTTGATCGGGGCGAAACTTCGTTTTTTCTGCCGGACGGGTCGGACCGTAGGGTCCACCCCGAGCTTGTGAGATATGATTTTGGGGTCGATCACAGGCATGTCGGCAGGCGCCCAGGCGAACACGTCAGAGTTGTTTCTAAGGAAGTGAACCAGGTCGTCGCGCTGAGTCCCCATCAAAAGCGACCCGATCTGAACGGTTCATTCGTCGTCCCCTTCTACGAGAAGGACCTCTGTTAGTGGCTCCACCGGGGTCCCTCAGACCTTTTTTTGCTCGTCTCGAGTGTCCAAAGAACCCTTGATGTCACCCTCGCGGCTCAGATGTAGATGCTGCGGTGAAGCAAACCTTTGCGGTTCGTTGGTCTCCATAGGCCCGACCTATCCTGTCTTGGTCGAGCGGGAATTTCATCGCTAGGTGGTAGGTCGATATCTGGGCCCGAAGGGAGTTCAGTGTCGGGCGACCGAGCAGGACGTCGTAGGCCGATGGGATTCTCGCAACAATAAACTCCACAGGCACGGTGCGCGTACGGCCTGCCTCCCCGATGTTAAATTGGAGAGTGATTACCCCTTCCGCCGGGATGGAGTGGTTAGTGAACCCTGACAGGACGTGGGCGGTCGGCCTTAGGTCCGACGGGGTGAGTCCCATACGCAGAAAGCAGTCATAAAAGAGAATGTCTGTCGAGCTTCCCGAGTCGATGTTCATATCAGAATTTTGCATTATTAAATTCCCCATTCTTAATCATATTGCAAATAAATAGGTGCTTTTGATCCATGTCTGCTAAATAGTTGCAGGTTACAGGTTCTTAGAACAATACAGTGAAAATGGTGAAAAGACACTACAAATGTGAGACTACGACCAACAAATAGATGAATCTGCAAGATGCCGCCTACAGTTTAAGAAACAAATGAAGATCAATGAACAGTTCGATTGCACAACGTATAAGGGCAGCACAAGATTCAAGACTTCAACACGAAGCTAACGGTAAAAGTCCACAATATTCTGCACTGTGGAAATCTGGAAGAACATAGAAGATATTCTGAGAAACCAAGTGAAGAAAACAGATGGAAAAAGCAACTTGAATCATCACAGAAAAACAGAGCCCAAGAGCCCATCAAACGGCCGCGGATCCGCGGCCGTACAGAGCACGTGTCGGTGGGAGTCGGTGCATTGACCCGGTTTTCTTAGGGTAGTCTTGTAATTTCAGATGTGGATCAGATATAAACCCTAGGGTTTTCCTATCTATAAATAGGAAAGCCTACAGCTCTTTTGGAGCATGCCTCTTTTTAATTCTAGATTAAATTCAATTCCTTGTAATCGTCAAGAGTGCATCAATAAAGTAAGTTAATTTTTTTTATCTTGTATTATTAATTGCAATTTTATTTCTCTGCATTTTTATCTGTATTTTATTATCCGCACGTTAATTAGGTAATTAAATGAAAATTATAAAAATGAATTTCATCATAATATCCCTAATGAGTGAGTAGTTCCTCACTTGTTAGGGTTAGGTTTGGGGAAGATTTGAGAGATGAAAATCTCTCACTCCTTTCTTGCCTGTATAATACTATAAATTAGGGCTCTATATTAATCAAACACACACCGCTCACTACGACACCCTATCCCAAAAGATAGCGGTGATTCCCTAGTTAGATCAGTTGTGGTTGGTTTACATAGAGGTTAGGGTTAAGAATTAAGAAAGGACGGACAAGGACCAAAAGGAAGAAACTATGTTTCTTCCTACTCGTGCTAATCCCCTTTGTTAATTATCACCCTAACACCTATGTTCTTAATTAGGGCAAAAGAAGCAGTGAGAGAATTAACTTTCCAAACTAACCTAATCCTAACCCTAGCAAGGTTCTAATCCAAATCAAATTCAATTTTAGATTTTATAAAAATCAAAACCTACCGCAAATAGGAATTGACTCGTTAGAACAATTAGAAAAGAACACGTTTTCCCTGTAGACCGACCCGTACTCAATCGGCTAGCTACCAAGCGACACCGTTATTGATTGCGGTATTCTATTCTTTGATTTCAAAACGCATACACAAAGCACGAACAATCAAATGGCGGCGTTGCCGGGGATAACGGTAGTTATTTCTTCTTGTAATTTCGGGTTAATTAAAAATTAAAAAATTATAAAAACTGAAAAATATAAAAACAAAAAAATTATCATCTTGTTATTTTTTGAAGGGTTTTTGTGCGAATTGTGCAGGAACAGAAAGATGAACAGATTCAGACCTGGAGCAAGCTCAGTGAACAAAACAGCAAACAACAGATCTGAACATACAGAGGAGAACCACAACAGATAACAGAAGAATTTTGGAGGATTGAACCAGCTTTTCGACCGCGGAACCGCCACAGTTTGCTACATCTGACCGCGGATCCGCGGCTACTTACTGACGTCAGCACTCCAGAAACCTCTGTGAGTATTTCTTTTCCTCTTTTCTGCCCTCTGTAGTCCACTGAAAAAATTTTCCCGCAGGGTTCTTTGCGCAAAACTTCTTCCCCTTCTCCAATAAATCAATCTTGTGCAGGATTCTTTGCGCTGCAAATAAAAGAAAAATTTTTGGCAAGTGTTTTGGAATTTTGTGTGTTTACTGCTTTGCATTTTTTAAAAACGGACTTTTAAGGGGCTATAACACCAATCCAGATTGGATGGGGATTTCATTACCCTTCCTAGGACCCCAAAAATCATAAAAAGCATTTGCATCAACTCTCGAGTTAATTAAAAAATATTTAGACTCAGCCAATAAGGACTGTCGCGCTCATTAGGACAAAGGAAGGTTGTGGGCAATTGGTCGTTTATCTAAACCTGAATTTGTGGTGCCTAGGATAGACAAGTAGGAAAGGTAATTTTAAAAGGCCCGTCTCACGGTGATTTGTGAGCGGATTCCTCCTTTCTTTACTTGTGCTTACCTGGCCACAATTGGCGGTGAAGAGGCGATTTGAGGGATATCTCATAACTTGTCCTTTGGAATAGTTAGGAGCAGTCTAATTGATTTAGGAGACCCTGGCTCTAGGCTTGATTGTGCATATTGTGATTGCTTGAAAGTGTGTCGTAGTTCCTTATATAAAAAATCGTTTGCAAAACTCCTTATAAAAAAAACCACAAAACAAAATTTTTACAAAAACTTGCCATTTTGTCGCTAGAAATCCATTGCACCCCACTCGCACCCACATTCTCTCATTGACGTTTTCTTACCCCCACCTTCTATTTTTTTTTACTTTTTGACTACACTACACCTCGTTAGTGTATGTCCGGTTGGACTAGGGACACTACCGTCCATTTAGTCCGTGTCTCGTTAGTGCCTACTGACGACGCGTTCGACTCCGAAGTCGAAACTCCTTCCACTTCTTTACCTTCATCTTCAAATTCATCATCTTCTAAGAAGATGTCGGGATTCAATCCTAATAACCCCTTACCTACGGGACTGATTCCACTTCAACTGGGTGCGAATAACCCACCACACCCTCCTGTCGAAGTGCCCCAACGAATCGCGCTCCCGGATCTTTTCTATCCAACCCGCACCGCACTTCCCACTTGTCTTTCACTTCCACCGGCTAATGGGGATAACTTCGAAATTAAACCCCACTTCATCAATATGTTGTCCAAATTTCACGGGTTGGAATCCGAAGATGCCTACATCTTCATTAACAAATTCCAGAATGTTTGCGCAATGATGAAGACCGCCCAACTTTCCGATGATGCTATAAGGCCACGTGTCATTCCATTCACTTTATGTGACCTAACTGAAAAGTGGTTATATAGCATAACATCGCACTCTATAAAAAATTGGGAAGAGTTTGTTAAGGGTTTTCTTAAAAAGTTTTACCCACATCACAAGACCGCGAGAATTCGAAATGAAATTAATCAATTTTCACAGCTTCCTTCCGAACCTTTTTGGAAGTGTTTCGAACGATTTAAGGACCTTCATGTTCAGTGTCCTCACCACGGTATCGAGAAATGGCAACTTTGCCAAACTTTATACGAAGGACTGAACCCATCAACTAAGCAGTTGTTGGAAACCAGTTGTCAATGTCACTTTCTTACAAAATCGAGCGAGGAAGCTTGCAATTTCTCGACGATCTTGCTGAACAAACACTTCAGTGGGAAAGCACTAAGACTACTTCATCTACTTCATCAGGTCAGTCTAGGGCAAGCATACATCAACTTGATATGTCGATTGCAATGAAGGCCGAAATGGCTACACTCACGAAAAAACTAGAAGCAATTGAGAGCAAATTCTCATCTCCTTCTCCTGCCCCAGCTTTACCCCCATGCACTATTTGTGCTTGTTGTTCGGATCCGTCCCATCTAACCGAAGAGTGTCCTTACAACCTGCCAGTTCAAGGACAAGATCAAGTCAATGCTGCCTTTCAGCAAAGACAAAGAAATGATCCATACTCTTCAACTTATAATCCTGGTTGGAGGAGCCACCCAAATTTCTCCTGGAATCAAAATCAACAACAATTCCAAGGCAATAACAACTTTCAGAGGCCTCCTCTACAACAACAAGCCTCTCAACAAACTCAATATCAGCAACCTTTCTAACCCCAACCTTACCAAAACCAAATGAACAATTTTGTACCAAACAACTCTTATCCTCAAAACAATTTTGTTCAGCCAAATAACGATAAGGTTTCCTCGCTAGAACAAAGTCTGGATGCGTTTTCAAAACAATCTACGTAATCCTCAGCCAGCATCCAATCTTCCATTCAGTCTTTGGTGCAACACACTGCTTCACATGATCAGAGCATCAAAACAATTGAAGCCCAAATTGCACAACTGAATGCTGCGTTAAGCGAGCGAGAAAAGGGAAAACTTCCATCTCAACCAGTACCAAATCTCGGTCATACACAAAATACATATGTTGCTCATGAACAACAAAATCATAATGTGAGTGCCGTGACTACATTGAGATCTGGAAAGGTATTGCACAACAACGTTGGCAATAATGATGACACCCCGGCTGCCGCTTCTTCTTCTTCATCTTCTTCAGAGCCTGTTCTTCATTCTTCACAAGGCTCTACTTCTTTTAATTCGAACGGACCCACATCTCACTCCACGAAAACACCAACATTGGGATCCGTTCCAACTCCGCAATCTACTCCACAAACATTGGACTCAACAAATTTTCAAAATATTCCATTTCCAAACAGGTTGAGATCCAATAAACCTACTCCACAAATGGAGAAAATTGTGGAGTTATTCAAACAGGTTAGCATTAACATACCTCTCTTGGATGCAATCCAACAAGTCCCTTCTTACGCTAAAATCTTAAAGGACTTATCCACCAAGAAGAGGAAATCGCAGGTTCCTAAGAAAGTTTTCTTGGCTAGCGCAGTAAGTGATGCTCTTACCCAACCTTTACCCAAAAAATGCAAGGACCCTGGCTGTCCTACAATTTCAATAACAATTGGGGATAAGAACATCAATCGCGTACTTTTAGATCTTGGTGCCAGTGTTAATTTTCTTCCCTATTCAGTATATGAACAATTAGGCGTTGGAGAGCTGAAACCCACACATTGTACTCTCTAAATGGCCGACCGATCCATAACCCATCCTATGGGTGAGTTAGAGGATGTGTTGATTAAAGTAGGGGACTTCATTTTTCCCGTTGATTTCATTGTTATGGACACACAGCCTGTAGCTAACCCCCGGAGTCAAATTCCGGTGATACTTGGTTGACCATTCCTTGCAACTTCTAATGCGGTAATCAATTGTCGAAATGGTTCGATGAACCTATCTTTTAGAAACATGACAATTGAGCTCAACATTTTTAAGTTAGGGAATCAGTCCTCCGAGCTTAATGCTAATATACTTGATATTTGCTCGATCCAAGAGATCACTCAGGAGGACTGTGGGCTCGAAAAATTTCTGTTCGATCACAGCAGTTTTGACGCCACTAGTGCGTTCCTCCTTGAATCTGACACAGTTTTCACAACCGATAACGATTACGAGTGTTTCACTTTTTCGAACGATTTTGAAGAATCACCACCCGAGTTTGAGTCCTTTGAATTTTCGGATGAGTTAGCTGAACCATCCGACTCGGTTGCTTACACTCGCTTCGAACCTTTGTTGGAATCCTTCGAGTTTGAGACAGTTTCACCAATTTTACCTTCAATTGTTTCGCCTCCAAAACTCGAACTCAAGCTATTTCCGTCTCACCTTGAATACGCCTACTTAGGTGAGAATGAGACCCTTCCTATTATCATCTCGGCATCTCTAGCCCCCGAGCAAGAGACAGCCCTTTTAACGGTCTTACAAAATAATCAGCAAGCTTTTGGCTGGATTATGGCGGACATCAAGGGGATTAGTCCCCTCATAGTTGAACATCGTATTTATATGATGGATGATACCAAGCCAGTAAGGGATCCACAAAGACGCCTCAATCCTGTAATGAAGGAGGCTGTTAAAAAGGAGATTGTAAAATGTCTTGATAGTGGTATCATTTACCCTATCTCTGATAGCCAGTGGGTTAGCCCCATTCACGTTGTCCCAAAGAAATCGGGCATAACGGTTATAACTAATGAGGCGAATGAGTTAATACCTACTCGCACCCAAACTGGGTGGCGAGTATGTATCGATTATAGAAAACTCAACGCCGTGACACGGAAAGACCACTTTCCATTACCTTTCATTGACCAAATGCTAGAACGATTGGCTGGGCATGAATTTTACTGCTTTTTGGATGGCTACGCCGGCTATAATCAAGTTCCCATCGCCGAAAAGGACCAAGACAAAACCACATTTATTTGTCCCTTCGGTACATTCGCTTACCGTCGCATGCCCTTTGGGTTATGCAATGCACCCGCTACTTTCCAGCGGTGTATGATGGGCATTTTTTCAGACATGGTGGAAAAATTCTTGGAGATTTTTATGGATGTTTTCTCCATTTTCGGCGACTCCTTTGATGAGTGTTTACTACATTTAGACGCAGTTCTTACCCGGTGTAGGGATAAGAACCTCACTTTAAATTGGGAGAAATGCCACTTTATGGTATGAGAAGGTATTGTCTTAGGACATATCATCTCGCAAAATGGCATTGAGGTTGATAAAGCTAAGATTGATGTTATTTCCAATCTTCCTCCTCCCAAGTGCGTCAAAGACATCTGAGCCTTCCTTGGCCATGCCGATTTCTATAGACGGTTCATCAAGGATTTTAGCAAGATAGCTAGACCCTTGACTCTTTTGTTGGCCAAGGACACCACTTTTGATTTCGACTCAACTTGCATGAAGGCGTTTGAATCGTTGAAAAACTCACTTATTTCCGCTCCCATTCTTTCATCTCCTGACTGGACGCATCCATTTGAAATTATGTGCGATATATCTGATTTCGCCATTGGTGCTGTCCTTGGACATCACATAAATAAGATGCCGCTTGTAATTTATTACGCTAGCCGAACCTTAAATGAGGCCCAATTGAATTACACAACAACTGAAAAAGAGTTCTTAGCTGTTGTGTTTGCACTAGAAAAGTTCAGGCTCTATTTAATCGGCTCTCCAGTCATCGTTTACACGGACCACTTAGCCCTTCGCCATCTTTTCGTGAAGAAGGATGCTAAATCTCGGCTGATACGTTGGATCCTTTTACTACAAGAGTTTGACCTTGTCATCAGAGACAAGAGAGGATGCGAAAACGTAGTCGCCGACCATCTTTCACGCCTTCCTTCTTCGCCTACACTTCAAATTCCTATTAAAGACGTTTTTCCAGATGAGCAGCTCTTAACTGTGTCATGCGAACCTTGGTTCGCAGATATCGTAAATTATTTGGGCACCGGACTGATACCAAACGAATGGTCGAATCAGGACAGACTCAGATTTCTATCTCAAGTAAAACATTTTTACTGGGATGAACCGTATCTCTTCAAATACTGTTCCGACCAAATCATTCGTCGTTGTGTCCCCGATAATGAGTTTAAGAGCGTGCTGTCATTCTGCCATGATCAAGCGTGTGGCGGGCATTTTGGCCCCAAAAAGACAGCAGAAAAAATCTTGCAGTGTGGCTTCTACTGGCCACGACTTTTTAAAGACGCATACGAATACTGCAAGACATGCTCCCGGTGCCAACACTTGGGCCGGATATCTCGGAGAAATGAAATGCCGCTCCAACCAATTTTGGTTGTTGAAATTTTTGATATTTGGGGGATAGACTTTATGGGGCCATTTCCCAATTCTTTTGGGAACATGTATATTCTACTCGCTGTTGACTATGTTTCAAAATGGGTCTAGGCTGTGCCCAGCCGAACTAATGACAACAAGGTTGTCGTTAGATTTCTCAAAGAAAACATTTTTCTTGGTTTGGGCATCCTCGCGCGATTATCAGTGATAATGAATCTCACTTTTGTAATAGGAATTTCGAGTCCTTAATGCGGAAATACTCCATTACTCACAAGCTGTCAACGCCCTATCATCCCCAAACTTGTGGGCAAGCCGAGATTTCGAATCGGCAGATTAAACAGATATTGGAGAAAACGGTTTCCAAAAACCGTAAAGATTGGTCATCAAAACTTATTGATGCCTTTTGGGCATTCCGAACTACCTATAAGACCGATCTTGGCATGTCTCCATATAGGCTTGTTTATGGAAAGGCTTGTCACCTTCCAGTTGAAATAGAGCATAAGGCATTTTGGGCAATTAAAGAGTTGAATCTATCTTTAGGAGATGCGGGCGGCAATAGAAAGCTGCAGTTGAACGAATTAGACGAGCTGCGGGATGAAGCTTATGAGAACGCAGTAGTTGTTAAAAACCGGACGAAGGTGTTCCACGATAAACACCTTATGCGCAAGACGTTCAAATCTGGTCAACAGGTTTTACTTTACGATACTCGGTTACATTTCCATCCCGGCAAGCTCAGATCTTGATGGAAAGGGCCATTTTTGATACGCACCGTATATCCGTACGGTGCGGTCGATCTAGAAAATCCAGAGGACGGTTCACCGTTTAAAGTGAACAGACATCGACTTAAACCGTTGCTCACTGCGGACCTTTCGGAAGAGCTCCTGTTTTTACAGGAGCCAATTTATATTGACTGATCTTCCTCCATTTACCCTTAAATTTCGACTATCTAGCCAAAACACTGTTTCAAACAAGTTTGGGGGTATGTATCATTTGCAATTATATAAAAACAAAATAAAAAAATGAAAATTTGAAAATAAATTTTTTTGGGTATTTTTTTAAATTTCCAGTTTTAATAAAATAAAAATAAAAATTTTTATTTACAAATAATTTCCTCTTTTTAATAGGGGCTTTTTGCAAATAACCAACACACTCCCCTATAAATAAATCCCGACCCCTCTCTGTTTTCTTAACCTTAATTTTTCACCTCTCTGCAAACCCTAGCCTCCGCTCAAGATTTTCCAGCGAGATTTCTCTACACCGCCGCCCAACCTCCGCAGAAACCCCCATTCGGCCGTGTTTCCGCCGCGCCCCTGCCACTTCTCCCTCTGAATTTTCTCAGAGGAGCTTTGCATCTCTTTGTCCTCTCTGTTAAATATTTTTAGAAGATCTGAACTTTCTGTGATGGCACCAAATATGCAATTAGAACGTGATTTCTCACAAATCTTTTCACACACAATTTACGGAAGTTATTTTCGTGATGAAATTATATGGAGGGGGTGGAACTTTTTAATTTACAATCATCCCAATACTTACGCCCTTCCAGATCTAGTCACTCGTTTTTACGAGTGCATGGAAGAAGGCTGCCTTACACAATACGGTTTTATTAAATTACTGTGGGGGCGATAGGGAGATAATCATTGACAGAGACTTCATCCATGAAGTCACTTTAATCCCTAAATTACCTGTTTACGACCAACCCATTCAATTTGAAGATTACATGCCCTTAATGGGTAATGACTGCTCGAGAGAACCTAGGAAGGGAATACAGGCTAGAACCCTCTTCGCCAATGTTTTAACCGTGTGCCGGTGTGCACAAAGCAATATTTTTGGTAGTTCACATAATACCACTTTTTTCACCCCGTCTCTTCATATTGTGCACACCCTAATGACTAGGAACCCTAGATTTGACATGTGCACGGTTTTGCTTAATTCAATTGGTGCTGGCAAAAGGGCCGCAAATTACCCATGCCCTATCTTAGTGACACAACTGTGTCGCTATTTCCTCCCTGTGGAGGAATTTGAATTCCACATGCATGGAGGTATACCCATTAGGCCTCTTATTGAGGGCGTATCCACGTCTTATACCCGCTTGACTGATATATGGTCACAAAGAGAACCGGCCGAATATATACCGGCCAGGACACCCATCTCCAACTCAACCGCGAGCGATGAAGAGCTAACCCCTGCTGCGCAAGCGCGCTTACTTCGAAGAGCCATTAGGGGGATTGATAATTTGGTAGGGATGGTGACCAACTTGGATCACCGGGTAACTGAGATTGAACATGGCGTATCTACGCTGCTAGCGCGAGAGGAGCGTTCCCGTTCACGTTTAAGGGGATGCCGAGGGCCTGAGCAGTGAGGGCACTGCTTTTGGTAAGTTTGGGGAGGAGGTGGTTTGTAAATAGTTATCATTGCATTGCATATTTTTAATTTTTTTTACATATTTTTTCTTTTCTTTCTTTGCATGTTTAATTCTGCATTGCATCTTTATCAAAAAAATTATTAAAAAATCAAATAAAAAAAATATAAAAGAAAAAAAATCAAATAAAAATTGAAAAGACTAAAAAGATAAAAAAAAAATTCAACTTGGCATTATTTGACTTAAGTTTGACAAGACGGCAAACTAGTTAGAACAACTAAATCCTAAATTTAGTAAATTAAAACCCTAAAAATAACCTTTCTTAAAGTTTAACGGTAGAAAATATATGTCCTTATAGTTTATTTAGAAATAGGCAAATTCTGAGTTCAGTTCTTGGGCTAAGTCAAAATAAGGGAAGAGTATTGAAATTTTTATTGAAGTGTAAATTTGAAAAATAATCCCGAACCTTTAGTCTAAATTCTGAAAATATATACCCTACAACTCGCACATACACGCATCTTGAAACTTGGGATAGTAGATGATACCTTGAATTTCTCTTGTCTAAAATCCTTAGTATGAAAAAAAAATTAAAAGTATAAGTGTGAATAAAGAGATAAAAAAAAATGAACACTAGTTTTGTAATTATTTAAGGCTGCGTAAAATAAAAAATATATAGCGAGGGTGCTTTATCACCTAGTGCCTTAGACCAACTGGTTTGGGAGTCACTGCTAAGCCTTAGGTATTACAAGACGAGGAATTACGCCTAAATGCGCAAACACATTTTGTAATCGGTCGTTAGTATCTCAAGAAGTACTAACGGTCGCATGAAGAATGTGTGAGCAATTTCATCTAAAATTCTCCAACTAAAAGTACTTTGGACAATGGAAAAGAGTAAGGGTATATGATTGGGTTTGGATGAGAGATAGGAATGAAAAATAGGACTTATATCTTCAGTAGAGATGATAAAAATTCCTAAGTTGAGATGGAACCTTAGAAGGAAAACTCAAAAGATACTAAAAGCTAAATAAATTTACAGAACATATACAATCTTAAGTTAAATGATAAGTGAGTGTGAAAAATACGGGTTGATGATTTCTAAGTTGAAAATAATAGAATTTCTTGCTAGAACATCGAATTGAAGAATGAAAGTCAATTGGCCAAATTGATCGGATTTTGTGGGTAGTATCCGCTGAAAACCCTCAGGAGACAACACTCCTCCTACTAGGGACACCTAGAGGTTTAACGGCTTGTTGCACGAGCTCAGTGTAATCGCGATTCCCTGCGAAAGTGAGGTTAGGTTTTTTCGAGAATAAATTGGTTTTGCTCGGGACGAGCAAAAGATAAGTTTGGGGGTATTTGTTCATATCAGAATTTTGCATTATTATATTCCCCATTATTAATCATATTGCAAATAAATAGGTGCTTTTGATCCATGTCTGCTAAATAGTTGCAGGTTACAGGTTCTCAGATCAATACAGTGAAAATGGTGAAAAGACGCTACAAATGTGAGACTACGACCAATAAATAGATGAATCTGCAAGATGCCGCCTACAGTTTAAGAAACAAATGAAGATCAATGAACAGTTCGATTGCACAACGTATAAGGGCAGCACAAGATTCAAGTCTTCAACACGAAACTAACTGTAAAAATCCACAACATTCTGCACTGTGGAAATCTGGAAGAACATAGAAGATATTCTGAGAAACCAAGTGAAGAAAACAGATGGAAAAAGCAACTTGAAGTATCACAGAAAAATAGAGCCCAAGAGCCCATCAAACGACCGCGGATCCGCGGCCAAACAAGGCATTCCGCGGCGGATCCGCGGCCGTGCAGAGTACGTATCGGTGGGAGTCGGTGCATTGACCCGGTTTTCTTAGGGTAGTCTTGTAATTTCAGATGTGGATCAGATGTAAACCCTAGGGTTTCTCCTATCTATAAATAGGAAAGCCTACAGCTCTTTTGGAGCATGCCTCTTTTTAATTCTAGATTAAATTCAATTCCTTGTAATCGTCAAGAGTGCATCGATAAAGTAAGTTAATTTTTTTATCTTGTATTCTTAATTGCAATTTTATTTCTCTGCATTTTTATCTGTATTTTATTATCCGCACGTTAATTAGGTAATTAAATGAAAATTATAAAAATGAATTTCATCATAATATCCCTAATGAGTGAGTAGTTCCTCACTTGTTAGGGTTAGGTTTGGGGAAGATTTGAGAGATGAAAATCTCTCATTCCTTTCTTTCCCGTATAATACTATAAATTAGGGCTCTATGTTAATCAAAAACACACCGCTCACTACGGCACCTTATCCAAAGAGATAGCGGTGATTCCCTAGTTAGACCGGTTGTGGTTGGTTTACATAGAGGTTAGGGCTAAGAATTAAGAAAGGACGGATAAGGACCAAAGGGAAGAAACTATGTTTCTTTCTAGTCGTGCTAATCCCCTTTGTTAATTATTACCCTAACACCTATGTTCTTAATTAGGGCAAAGAAAGCAGTGAGAGAATTAACTTTCCAAACTATCCTAATCCTAACCCTAGCAAGGTTCTAATCCAAATCAAATTCAATTTTAGATTTAATAGAAATCAAAACCTACCACAGATAGGAATTGACTCGTTAGAACAATTAAAAAAGAACACGTTTTCCCTGTGGACCGACCCGTACTCAATCGGCTAGCTACCAAGCGACACCGTTATTGATTGCGGTATTCTATTCTTTGATTTCAAAACGCATACGGAAAGCACGAACAATCAGTCGACCAATATCCTCTGCACTTCGTAGCGGTGGACCCGAGCTGTGATCACCAGCGGGCCGTTGTGTGGCAGGGATATACCATGGAGGTCCTCGTCGGTAAAAACGATCGGCTCGGCTGCTTTGGCCTTCTTCCTCGGGTGGCTGCCAGTCCCTTCGATCGGTGAGGGACGCTGAGTCTCGTCGGTATTCGTTGTACCTTTCGCTGATATGGCCATGATTTGGCCGATTGTCAATTCGCCGGGAGGGGGACGTTGCTCTTGCAACGGTCGGCCTGCCGCTTGTTTCACAAGTACGTTGCCAGGTGCCCCGAGCGGATTAGCTCCTCGATGTAGTCTCGGAGCTGTTTGCAGTTCTCAGTGGAGTGGCCCTGCGACCTGTGGAAACCGCAGTACGGGACCCAGGTCCGCTTTGCCATCCTATTCGAGACTGGGGGAGTTTGAAGAACCTCTTGCCCTTAGCCTCCTCCAATAGTACCGTCTGGGAGACATTGAGCGGGGTGTACTCCTGAAACTTCGAGGAGTAGGGCTTTTGCCGCTCAATCTTCTTTTTTCCTCCCGAACCCTTTTCTTCTGATCAGCTTGTTCTTTCCGGGGCAGGTTGGCGTTCACCTCGGACTCAAGCTGGATTTTACGTTCGGTCCATGCCTTTACCTCAGCTATGGTCTTAGGTTGCGCTAATGCAAAAGAGCGTAGCCACTCCTTGTGCCTAAGACCCGACCTAAGGGCCGTAATGACCGTTTCGTCCTGGTGTTCTGGGACCTCAAGGAGGGCGTTGTAGAAGCGGGTGACGTACCTTTTGAAGGATTCTTTGTCCCCATTCTTTATGGTGAAGAGATGATCGACGGTCCGCTTCTGCCATCTGTTCCCGACGAAGTGGCCGAGGAATTGGGTGGCCAGCTCATCGAAGGTAGAGATTGAACATGGCATGAGTCCTCAGAACCAGTCTCGTCCGGAGCGGATGAGAGTGGTAGGGAAAGCGCGGCATTGAGCGGCGTTGGAACAGTCCTGGAAACTCATCCCGGCTGTGAACGCGTCCAAATGGTCCTTCGGGTCGGACTTCCCATCAAAGAGAGAGTTTCGGGGGCTTGTTCTGGGAGGAGACGTGGACGACGAGTAGCTCTTTCGTGAAGGGTTTCGTGAGAGAGTCGGCGGCATATTTAGCCCCGTCGCATGAAAGATGATTTTCCTGATGCATGTCTTCGATCTTCTTTTCGAGGGCGTCGAGTTAACTGTGGTATCCTGATGATTCGGCTCATTATGATTTTTGACCTCTGCTGCCGGAGACTTGTGCCTGGCCACGGCCCCGGTTCCGTTCGATGAGGTTCCTTAGGTCCTCTGGCGAGGTCGTCTTCGAGCTTCCGTGGCGAGTCCCGTCCGCGCGACCCTGTTGAGGGAGGGGGTGCCGGTCATGCATGGGCGCAGGCGAGCTGACCGACACCTCCTCGGGAAGGACATGGGCATGATGGGGCTCGGGGAGAGGCGCTCTGGCGAAAGACCTCGGTGTTGAGCTGTGCGGCGCCCAGCGGGTCATTGAATACGTCTGCCCGGGGGATCTGCGGCCGCTGGAGACAGCGAGGTGGTGTCCGGTCGTGCCGACGCGGGCAGAGTCTTCTCTCCTTCTGTAGGGTTTCCGGTCCCGAAGTGGGGGAGCGACGACCTGGGGAGTTTGCCCGGCCATTTGGACACGGACGAGTGAATCCACGACGGATGCGAGCCGATCTATCCGAGCGGATAAGGCGTGAATGGCGTTCAGGGGAGAAGGGGATTCTCCCTCGTCTCCACTGCGGGGAGGACGACGACTGGTGCTGGATCGTCGCGGTGACCGCTCGCCATGAAGTCGAGATCGGAAGATGAACTTTCATTGAGTGGAACTAGTGTTTCCCACAGACGGCGCTAACTGATGGATCTCTGGATCTCTTTCAGATGTTACCTTCCGTTGATTTGCAGCGAGCGCTGATGGATGGCTGAGATTGAGTTGGAGGGTTGCCTCCTGAAGCATGTGGATCTCAATAGGTTTTATATGGTTGAGACTGAGCTACATGCAAGGAAGTCCCGGGGTAGTTGTGCCACCGAGGACCCTCCGACGATCAAGTTAGACGCGGTATTTTGGCAGAGTAACGACCTATTGGGGTGAAATTGGCTTACCTGAGTTGTCTGGGAGAGGGGTTTATATAGTGGCAGCAACGGGCAGGCGGGAGCGAGATCCACGCCGGCCGTTACGCCCCTGGCGTTATGCCCGCGTGATAGGCGGGATTCCCTATTAATGACGAGATATGCTCGTTAATATGGGATCGTGATGGCGTGGAACGCGGGAGCATGGGCGGCGGATATCTCGCGCCTGGCGAGATTCGCGGAGCCGTGGCGGAGGCGCCTGTGATCGATGCTGTGAGTCGGTCGGTGAGACTGAGGAAAATAAGCTCGGCGGGAAGCTCGGGAACGAGCGGGAGGCCGAGGCATCTTGGTTCTGTGATAGCTCGGAGGCGAGCTGGGGGTGGTCTGGAAGGCCACTGAAGGTCGGTAACATCCCCGGGTCGCAGGCTCGGGGTATGCTTCCATCGTACCATTCTTGATCCTTTCTTGTAAGCTCTGGGACACGTCATCTGCTACGTGTCATGATCTGCGGAGTCACAGATATCAAGCATCATCAAAACCTAATAAAGCCTGCCGATCTTTCGGAGAACCATCAGAAGTTCTCCCTGCAACGAAAGAGAACAGAATCATAAAGATTCACACTTCTTTCTCCAGTTTACCATTAAGCTTGTTCGATTATGTGCAATGCAAAACTAGCATCATGGAAAGTATTAAGTTAGCTTAAACGACTAAATGTTTGAATGACTTCGTTCAAAAGAGCGAAACATATCGATTTAGTGTTCTTAGACCGCTCTAGAAGGTGTACTAAGGTAGGAGCTAGAACTAGCTTAGGGTTTGAGAATAGTGATGGAAATGATGCAGATGATTGGTAAAGGATATAGAGTCAAAAAGTTGTGATTAATTAATATTGGGAGAAAATTAAGAGTAAAATAATTTCAAAATATAAAATCTAGTGCACACGAAAATTGTGATATTTTCAAAATATCCCAAAATTTTCTGTTTTTTTTTAAATTTTAAATATTTTGCAGTACATGAAAATTCAGAAATTTTCAAACATCAATTTTTTTTGTTTTATTGCGTTTTTCCAATATTTTTCTATAGCAATCGAAAATTATGAAATTTTCGAAATTTCCAAATATTTTTTGTTTTCTTCGATATTTCAATATTTTGCCTGCTATACCACATGAAAATCGAGAAATTTCTATTTTCTATCATTTTTCAATATTTTGCATCGTGAAATTTTCAAAATCTCAAAATTTTCATTTGAGCTATTAACTAAAACACCCTTTATACTCCGCTAATTACTAAAAAAACCCCGCCATACTTTGTTTTTACTTATAAAAAAATCCATACATTTAAGTTGCTCTAAAAAGACTCATTCGTTTAAATTCTTTCCTATAAAAACCTACAAATTTGTTCAATTAAAGATTGGGATTTAGGGCAACTAAAAATCGCTCTGCTTTCGGATGAGATTGCTAACTAACTCAAAGCTTGCAATTGAAGGGGAAACGATACTCGGCAAGCTCGTTGCTGGAGAAGTTTGAGAAAGACGAGCTGGTTTTCATGATCTATTTGAGATATCTTTGATCGAAACCCTAATTCTAAAGCTAATTTTGGAAGGAAAAAAATTAAGAATAATGGAAAAGGAAGAGGGACTGGAGGGTTTAAAACCCTATCATGATTCTCACTATTAACCCCTTTGTTGGGGTCAAAATTTGCACCCCAGTTGACCAAGTTAAAGTCAAGATCAACCCCAAGTAAGCGGACCCAAGCCCAAGCAGGTGGGTCCATGCCCAAGTCGAGCCCCGCGGCCGGCCTCCCCATGTCGAAATTAAAAATCATGTAATAAATAATTTTGATGTAATTTTTTATGCATGAATGTAAGCAAAATGGGTATAAACCCAAATTTTTGTAAAGCTCATGGCTTATGTGCGAAAGAAATGAGCACATGAGGCATGGGATGGGCAAAATGCCATCTTGTAAAGCCCAAGAGGCTATATGTAAATGTATAAGTTTATATAAGGTAACATGACGATGAATAAAGCATACACTTTTCATTTCTCTAAAAACTCTAGGGTTTTTGCGCCTCCTTCTCTTTCCTCATGGTTCTAAACCTTCTCCTTTTGTTTGAATTAAATTAAGAGTTTAACTCTTCCTTTTCCAAAACTAAATAATTTTTCACCACAAAACCCACAAAGGGGAATTCAGATCTCCCATCAGATCTCAAAAAGAAGAGATTTTTAAAATCTCATACTTCTTTTTCTTCAAGATCCGGCCAACAAAGGAGGAAGAAGGAGACCCATCTCCAAAGATCCCATTTTGGGAAAGATCCAAGGCTCAAGGGAGAAGAAATGAGTCCCCTTGAGCATTTACAAAGATCCCTTGGAGTTTAACTCCATAAATCGAAGTTTCTGGGAGTTTAACTCCATAAGAATAAATTGACAACAATAATACATCGCTTTTTAAAGGAGTTTAACTCCCAAATGTCAATTGGAGTACAACTCCCGGTACGGGAGGCTGAGCCCCCCTTTTACCTTTCGCTAGCGCCCAGCACTCAAGCGTCCCACGTGCCGGGCACGTGGCGCTCGCACCAGTGCCCAAGCGCCCACGTGCCGGGCACGTGAGGCGCTAGCGCCCGAGCGCCCAAAGCACCTAGCGCTAACCCAAGCACTAGCGCCAGCACCCAGCGCCAGCATGCTAGGCACGTGAGGCGCTGGCGGACCCCCGTAAAAACTTTTCGGGGCCTCCGATATATCCAAAACCCCTTCAAAACACAACACACGCACACTGCACATTGAGTTCGCATGACCTGTTTGAACCGTCAATCGGAGGTTCCCTCGCTCCAAAAGTGAGGGGTAATTAACGGCAGTTTAGTCCGTGGCTGCCGGAGATTCAGATCCCCACAATCATTAAACCCCCACCTATCCTAGGCAGGGGAATTTGTAGTACGCCTGACAAGCACGCGTGTATTCCCATCTCAATGGGGTGACGAAAAACACCCTATAGATTCTGGTACGCCCGGTGGGACATCTCTCTCCTCCTATATTTTGGGTCAAAGTTCATGCGAACTTAATCAATATACATATCGATTGACTGTACTGAAATCATGCTTCTTTGTGCAGGTTAACAAATTTCGAATTGCAATCTCCGAACGCAACAAAATGTCTCTGAGGATCTGCTCAGCTCTCGACATAGCTCCCATCTCCTACGCGATGAAGATGGATGCCAGGACGGTGCTCCCGGCCAGTCTCGGGCGACAATGGGAGGAGCCGCCGCTATCATTTGGCTCTATTCTGTTCGTGTCAGCTAACGCCATCCCAGCTTTTCAAACTCCAGTAACAGATAGACCGGCCTCGAAAGGCAGGAGGCCAAATGTGGTGGTCTCGAAGGCGCCCCAACCCAAACGCAAGTCGGCGTTTGAACTACTTTCCTTGGCCCCAGCTGGGGGCAAGGCCATCAACACCAACAAAACAGCAAGGCATCTCGGCCAAGCTCCAGCGGCGCCCCTGACAACTTCTCAATTGGGTATCTTCTCTAAGCTCCCCGTTAATCAGCTCACGATGGCTTCCTGGATGACGGATGCCCGTCAAGCCCTCAAAATTGAGAAGCTAAGACAGAAAAGGCTCAGATACAGAGCCAACAAAAGGGCTGAGGCTCTGGCCATGTTAAAATTTATGAATTTCCAAAGCCCAGTCCGCTCTACAAAATCAACCGCCAAAGATAAAGAGATGGCTGAATATGTGGTCCACATTGTCTATATGGTGGGCAAGCGCAACAAGAGTAAGGACGGGGCCACCACATCTCCAATCCAATCTGATGTGAATGTGGCTGTCACATCCCAAGACCAGCATCCTCCGGAAGGTAATGAAAATCCTCCCAGTGAAACTGATAAGCAGAGAGATCCCTCGGTTCATGAGGAGTCGAGCTCGGAAAGCGAAAATGAGCCAATCTTCCGTCCCAAGAACGCAGAGCAACAACTTCTACAAGTGCTCCGAAAATAGCTCAGAAGTAAAGACAAGGAGATGGCCAAACTTTACTCCAAAATTGATGACTTGACGAATGTCGTGATGCAGCTCACGGCCTAAGTTGCCTCTCAGCCGCTCAATCAAGCGCAGAGCTCTGCTCATGAACCGGGAAACGGTGTTCCGAGACAGCTGAAACCTATTCCCTCAAATCCAAAGGTGAGCGGACCGCATGAAAGTCAGTTGCATCCTATCTCGGGAAATGTCTTGGCTACCGATGACAGTAGCCCGCTAACTCAAGATCAAATCATGGATTTGGTTGCCAACAAAGACAAAACATTGGTAGCCGAAGCCGAATCGCAAAAAGATGTTAGGAGTAGCGGGAGACCATATCCTGCTCAGTATGATCTGGTAGAATTTCCTAGCGGCTATGTCATCCCTAAATTCGGAAGATTCGATGGGATGAGAAATGCGAATCAGCACATCGCCTACTTTAAAGCCTCATGCGGGAATACTGGGGGCAATGATGCGCTTCTCCTCCGCCAGTTCGTTAATAGCTTGACCGATGTTGCTTTCGACTGGTACACGAGCATACCGGACGGCTCCGTCACAACTTTCGTCCCAATGAAATCTCTGTTTTGGCAGAGGTTCATGAGCGTCAGCGATAAGATCACCATTGCCGACCTCATAAGGACCAAGCCAAAGAACAAAGAAAGCAGCACGGATTTTATAACCCGGTGGCGCAATCTCTCCGTCAAATGTGAACAGCCGATAGAGCAGGACCAATCTGTTAGTCTCCTCGTCAGAAATCTCAACAATTGGATGGCCCCGCTTCTATGCACCACGGGTCTCAAAACATTCCAATAGCTGACCAGGAAAGTCCAGATGTTGGAGCGCTCAAAGCAGGAGTCCTCCTCTGATTCCCAAAATAACAATAGGTCCTGAAGAAACCGAAAGGACGATAATCGCAAAGGCGGAAATTCCTACGATTCTGAATCTTTCAACACCTCGGCTAACCGAAATAAGCAAGGGATGAGCGGGCCTAATGCCAACCGGCCTCGGAAGCCAGTATTCGGAGAGGGAGGAGAATCTCCACTGAAAGGGAAGCTGGATAAAGTTTATTCCTTCAGAAGGGATAAAGTCCACAAGATATTCAAGGACGCCCTAAAAACGGTCTACAATTGCCAGAATCAAAAAGACCGTAAGAAGCGAATATGACCGACGACCCCAAATACTGCCCCTATCACAGAGTGATAGGTCATGCCATTGAGGACTGCTTCGTCTTCAAAGATTGGGTCGAAGAGCAATATAAGGCAGGCGAGATAGAACTGTCTAAAGGCGTGTTAACAAACAGTCAAGCTGCGACCGCCAATTTCATACAAACGGAGACCGAAGTCCTTCGTGAAACTGATTCTCTCGGACATCTTCCTTTCTCTAAGAACATTTGACCACCACGTCGCTAAACTGGGAACAGTCGACCTCTAAGTCATTAAACTGTGGATGTAAAAATGTGTAAATAAAACAAAAATAAAAAATAAAAAGCCGAAATGATGGAGCAGCCGCGAATAAATAGCCGAAATGATAGGGCAATCGCGACCTTCGCGATAAGAAAAGCTGAAATGATAGAGCAATCACGGTAATAAAAAAATAAAAAAAACAAAAAAAAAACGGCGATTGATGAGTCGCTCCTGGTACCATATTCTAGTGCGGCGATGCAGACGCCAACCAAAATCTAATTTCCCAAAATTCTCCCAGCCCTACGGTCGGTCCCCAAACTGGCTACCGTATACAATCCATGGGCTCAAATAATTCTCATCATACCCATGCCCCACCGCAATCACTAGTCACGCGGCCGGTCTCCGCCCTTGGAATTATGCTCCATTTGGGAAGACCCACTCATGTGTCCTCACGATACATGAGGAGAACAAACTTACGAGATCCTATCGACTCGTAAGAAAACACCTTCGTGGGATCCTTACGACTCACAAAGGAAAAACACACTTGGGAGTCCCCACGACTCCTAAGGAGAAATGCACTTACGGGATCCTTACAACTCGTAGGGAGAAAATGCTTTTATAGGACCCTTACGGCCCATAAAATTGAAAGCCTTAGGTGATAGGGATCTAAACCTGTCTCCTAAGCCATTGCTTCCCAACAGGGAACGACGAATGATGAGTCGCTCCTGGTACCATATTCCAGTGCAGCGATGCAGACGCCAACCAAATTCCAAATTTCATACCCCAACGGCGGATGATGATGTAGGGTTACTAGGCACTCTCACAAGGGTCTACAAGGCATCAACCATGCCCGATTTAAAATTTAGACGTGCCGAACAACCCTAACCAAGATCTTTAAACTAGAGATTAGGCGAAACAAAGCATGTTAAACACTTTAACATCTAAGAGTTTGGGATTACAACCTTTGTAGTCCGGTCCTTCGCTTCATAAGCTCCGTGTTGAGGTCCCTTCGCTGCGATCATCGAGTATCTGGACTCTAGAGAGGCTCCACGAAGAGAAAGATGCATGCTTGCTTCCGATCTTCGATAACAAAGATGATCTACCTTGAAGTTTCATTAACACAAGCTCTCACTTACTAATCAAGTGAACACCCTAATCTAAATGGCTAGGATAGATTAGGATGATGAAGTAGGAATTTAGCTCTCATTTGTTTTCTTAATCTCACTCAAAATCATCACTAATGAAAAAGCTAGTAAGCTTTTCCATTGAAAATGAGAAGGAAGAAGAAGAACCATTTCTTTTGTGATGAATAATGAAAGTGTAATGTGGTTAGAAATGCAACCATGGGTTAAGTATGATAACTTAACCCATGTAGAGAGTGAACCATGGTCAAGGGTTGAGTTGGGTTAACAAATATCATAACTAAATATCTTTACAAAATATGTTTGCAAAAACAAAAAGCAAAGTTTCTAGAAACTTCTAGAAAAGCTTAACCCAAATCAATCCCTAACCATGTTTAATCTCCACTAAACATGTTGCATTAATAACCCTAACATGTTACAATATTATATATCACATATACAATATTTATTGTAACAAAATAAAATAATACAATTAACATATATCGCATATATATCAATGTATTACCCGAGTGAGAAAAAGAATCTTTTAGTGAGCTTATATTAGTTAATGTAATTTAATATATCAAATATATTATTATACATTAAATTATCAAATCAACACTTGATCCGATAATCCGGCTATTTCACAAATAACCGACTAATATAATCTGTATCAGTTCATCGAATCAACACTTGATCCGATGACCCGGCTATATCACATATACCCGGCCAATATCTCATATCGTGAGAATCTAATACGGTATCACATACACGTATTGTTCTCGGTCCCGCACATATCATATATGTGCTCCTACTCCATTTTGCCTGAGTCAAGAAACCTCTGTGTAGGACTCTAAAGAATCGTCAATACGCCGGCAGTAGGTGATGATCATATCAAACACCCACAAGCTGCAAGCGGTCAGCTAAACGTAACAGCCACCCAGGTATTAAGCGATCATAAGATCAACAAACAAGCCTGTACATTCTCCTGCGAATCCAATCAGTAACACTCCCGTACAGTCCGGTCTCTTCGTCTGATATGTCGCATATCTCGCCTAGGGGTGGTAAATGTCAGACCCCAGTAGGTTGATAAGTCATGTCGATATGAGGTCTATAACAGTTCGAGAAACTACTGATAACACTTACCAGTAAATCTCAGCAACCTTGGCCAGGGATTTCCAGTTATAGCCAATCGAATACAGCACAACATCAACTCCCTATACCGGGAGAGACGAATCCCCTCCTATCGCTCATTGCCTCCATGTGATTCGGGACTGTACCCAAAAGCCACCTTTTTGCACGCCCTCTTGGATGTGGTATGATGGAAATCAAAGCACAGTGGGAATCACACAAGACTCTATGACGATCTCGGGTCTACAGACTAACCTGTACCAGTGTCACCAGAGAACTACCATCTGACGTAAGGTATAATACCATCTGGGAGTTCTCGGCGAGTCCGTCCAGTGTACCCAGTCTCTACTGAGCACCCGTACACCATCCTTGATGTCAAACACCGATGGATATGGGATCATCTATTGCCCATCATATGGGTCAAGATGCGTATACGCTAGTCTACTCTGGTGCATCGATATCCTGTCTCGATACACCCTCGACTAGGAACAGTTATAGGATGTACTCATCGACTACCGTGGCCTCACCAGTATGATCTCATCATAGTCTCAGTAGTCGAATACATATCCTAAGGGCTTTATCAACATGTAACATAGAGACAATCAGAGTACATGTTAAGATAAAGAGCAACCAGATAGCGTACTATCATGTCGAGCAAGAAAGTCCTCCCTATATATGTCCAAGCATCCACTACAATATACATCGTATGTACAGTAATGGCCTCTAGGGCATACATATAACTAACAATTTTCCACTTGCACTAGGGCCATCTGTTGTGGTATCACATACCCAATAATTACCTGTGGTTGAAGTATCTCATACTCAACCATCCCATAAAAGTCTCCACTGGGAAAAAGGCCTTTGTGAGTGGATCAGCGCTGTTGTCCTCTGTGTCTACTCTCCTAACCTCGATCTCCCTAGAGATCAACTATCTCCATGATCAGGTGATACTGCTTAAGAATTATATCTGGATTTCTGATGGGACGGGTGTTTCTAGGCCAAAACCATAACTCCAATGTCACACAATGGTTGGAACGAAGTTCATCTCATGAACTTATATATATCCAGACTGCCTCTTTGGTAGCATCCTTGGTAACGATGTATCTTGCCTTTAATCGTCTAGTATGTCACGGTATCTAGCTTGGAACTCTTCCAACATACCGTTCCTCCACTGAGAGTATAGACAAAGCCTGTAACTGACATTCAGTCGTCCTTATAACTCTGGAACCTTTCCAGTGATTCTCCCCAGGATCGTTTGATACCATCTCACTACAACTAGTGAGATTCCTAACATCCAATTAGATCTATCCCATATATCCATAACCCAGGATTTAGGAGATATCACCTTGATCCTATATGGAGAATCATTGTGATAAGAGGAGATTGACTGAGCGTAGCATAGGAAACTCCTTCCATATCAAGAGTATGTCATCCACATACTCTACGAGGATCACCACCATACTCTCTACTACCTTTTTGTATATACTTGGTTCATCTACCATTTTGATGAAGTCAAACTCTTTGACTACCACATCAAAACAGACTGTAACACTCGAGCCCAATACTACTATTTTCTGTTACTGTTTGAGCATTAATGTGATACTCATTTCATTTAGCCTGTCTGTTTGTCACTTACCGTAAAATTTTATCTGGCAAGGTCATTTCTGCATATAACAAATTTTAGCATCTAAAGTGAAATTAAAAATCCATATTGGCCTACTCGACACCCCTAGCCTTGTGGTAGCGTTCGTGCCTCGAGTTCTCGTCCCGTTCGGTGAAACGGGCGAGTTTGGACGGCTACGTGCGCGTACGGGTGTCTGTCTTAGGGGTATGCTTTTTAATCTTAAAACACTCAATTTCAAAATTTGGAACCCGCTTAAAATCCTATTATTTAAATTTCGAATTTTTGGACCCAACCCGGGCGCGATTTGGAAATGTTTTATTTGGCACCAAAATCCCAAATTTAATAATATTTTAACCATAGTATATTTCCTTGTTATAAATATATATTTCACTGTTTATGTAATCTGGGAAATCTTTTAATATATTTTTTATACTTCTCCAGCCAATCGCAAGGGATTTAACCCCGTGGGCCCCTCTTCTTTATCTCTCTCTCTCTCTCTCTCTCTCTAACTCTCTCTCTCTCTCCCCTATATATATATATTCCCCTTTCCTTCATCTCTTTCAAACGCGAGCACAGAAACCCACCGCGAACCTCAACCCTAGCTACCTTCACCGTCGCCGCCGCAGCCCCGACGCCGGCGCCAACGTCACCGTCACCCTCGCCTCCGCCTCCTCCTCTCAACCTCAACCCTTGTCTTCTTGCCCCCGCGCACCCTGCACGGCAGCGGCCACCTGCAGAATTCCCTGCAGTCGCCTGAGACGTCACCCGTGACCACCTGCGCCGCCCGGTCGTCGCCGACGATCACCAGACCCCTCCAGTGATAGCCTCTATCGCCGGAGACGCCGTTCTCGCTGCCGTCGATCTCGCCGTCGTTGCTAGTGCCCTCTGGACCAAGTACTCTGATCCGTGTGGTTCCTTGGTTCGTTGTTTGGGTTCAATCCATGAACCGTGCGTCCGTCGCGTGTTTCCCCGCCGACGTTCCGTTCCGTTTTTCCCGGTTCGCGACCCGTCGAGGCAAGTACCCCTTGTTACATGCTATACAATATATTTATATATGTATTGACACCCTAAACCTGTAAAACTTAACTTGGTATAGTCGTTTCCCATTTTTGGTTGCATTATGGCATTATATCATTTTACCGTTAAAATGGAATTTACAGTTTGCCAATTTAAACCTAATAATCAAGTCTACCTATTTAATCACATTTTACTGTTTAATAGATGGTAGCACTTATCCATGTAGTTCTATTACATTCGGACATTCGTATTCAAAGGCTTGATATAACTGTATTGCACCGATACCTAAACTATTGCACCGCTAAGGGTGCTAAAACCTGTTAATATAATTAAACGGCTGCATTGTATTACTGCACTCTTGTGATGGAATGAAACTGTTGTTATTATTTAATTCATTGCTTATTTCCTGTTGTTAATACCCACGTGTGATTATATATCTGATTGGGAGCACACTCACGATATTGTTTACATCTTGACCTGACATGGGTACACATGTATATATTGATACACCTGACATGGTACCGTATACTGTTGACTTGACCTGATGTACCATGACCCGACCTGTTACCTGATCTCATGCCTAATGCCAACAAACCTGACATGTAGTCCTCATGGACCGTTCCTGTTGTCTATCCAGACAAACCTGCTTTTACCTGATCCTGTGTTGGCATTAGTTCTAGATTACTGAATACCTGACTCGACACATATAACTTAGGGGTATGGGGAAATCAAAGGTGAAATCTGACTTGTAACTCGACAGTTCACTACCTGTATTGAGTGTACACATTCCTGTTTTGTGCCTAGCGGCATGTCTCGGTTTTAGCCGAGAATATTGTGGCCGTGGTCCCGGGTATGTACGGGATACTATCGAGTGTACACATTCCTGTTTTGTGCCTAGCGGCATGTCTCGGCTGCAGCCGAGAATATTGTAGCCGTGGTCCCGGGTATGTACGGGATACTATTGAGTTATATCGACGATTCATCAATTGATTTCAAAGACTTGAGAATAGAAAACCTGATAGAACAGTTTAGTTACCGACTGCACACTACCCTGCACTGCTTGTTTCACATTATTGCTTTATTCATGTTTATTTTGCATGGCATGTTACATTGTTCATATTATATTACTTGTTGACATGACGCGCTGACGTCTGGGTTTTGCATGGCCCAGATTCTGTACCGCTGTCGCAGTCCGAGCAGGAGTACTTCAGCCAGCAGGCTGAGCTGTGAGTTCAGTAGTAGTTAGTTTTATTTCCTGCATTCATTTCCTGATGTGAGCCCGCATTATGGGACATACCTTTCAGTTATTTGTATTGGATCATTTGCTTCCGCATTTATTTATTATTGACTCTTGTTATTCTGGATTATGGACATGTTTTTTTAGATTGTTTAGCTTGTTCTTGATATCTCTACAGCCGTAATGTGACTGTGGATGGATACTTCCTACCCACAGGTAGCATGGTTGGCTATGTGACGTGCCCAATCTAGCGTACTCTGGGAAGCGGGGCGTGACATGGTTCTTTTGGTATCAGAGCACATAGGTTAGTTGGGTTGATTCTTTTGTAGTTGGGTATTGTACCCAATACACGAATCAGAATACCCGTGTTAGGAAATATGTCCTGCCACTTTGCCGTTTACCATTCTTGAATCATATTCTTCCTGATTATATCTTTTACGATGTGCAAACTTCCTTTGCATGTCGACTCGAAAACCTGATTTTTGTTATCTCTAGGACTTAGGCGACTTGGGTGGAGTTAAGTAATTGTGGCTATGATACCGCGGCATAGTTACAATGCGGTACTCTATTTAAGTATCTTGGAGTTCTAGCCTTGATCTATATATTGAATCTATCATCATGCTAATGTTGGGTGTTCTTGATTTCAGGAATATGGCAGATAAGAATTTGAAGGCGTACCAAAGGCGTGTGGACGAAGCCGCCATGCTTGGAGTGATAAGGAGAATGCTGGAGAATCAAAAGAGGCAGACCGAGCTGATCCAGCAGCAAGCAGATTTGTTTCAGGAAGGTTTGCAGATCGTTCAGCAGTCTGTAAACAACGTTGGAGCTAAACCAGTTGACCGAGTAGGGACCGTGGCAGATTTCAGACGTTTGGGTCCGTCTATATTCACTGGTTTGGAGGAGCCGTTGCCAGCCGAGCAGTGGCTAGTTGACACGGAGAACTTGCTTATTGCGGCACAGATTCCAGATGACAAAAGAGTTGACGTGGTACGCATTCAGTTAGTGGACTACGCCTGAGAGTGGTGGCTTGTGGAGGAGACCCGCTTGCCCAAGCCGATCAAGTGGGCGGATTTTTCTAAGAGTTTCCTGGAGAAGTTCTTCCCGCGGACTGCACGGGAGGAAATGGAAAAGAAGTTTATTGGGCTAAAGCAGAATGGAGCACCCGTGGACGTGCATGCAGCAGAGTGGACGAGACTCAGCAGATTCGCTGGACCTTTAGTCGCCAACGATGCAGACAGGGCACGAAGGTTCATGCGCAGTTTGGATGTGGACATCCAGAGGCAGATTGTCTCCCTGGGTTTGACCACTTTCTCACAGGTTCTCACGGCAGCTCGGGAACAACAGAGTTTATCTGGGATGAAAGGGAGCTTGCAGCAGACAGAAGTTGCGGCCAGGAAGCCCGCATTTGTACCTAACCGAGCTCATGGTCGCAAGGGTATTCCAGTGGACCGTCGTGGTGTAGCACCAATGAAGAAGCCTGTGATTGTTGATCGAAGAAAGAGCATGAATTGTAACTACTGCAATTTACCTGGCCACATGCAAAAGGATTGTCGAAGGAGGCTGGGACTCTGTTTGGTTTGTGGAGCGGCAGATCACGCCGTTAATGCTTGTCCGTCAAAGCTTCGTACAAGGGACGATAGTCAGAAGCCTCCGCAGAGACCGTTCCAAGGGCAGAAATAGCTGACTCAAGGACCTAATCAGGCTCGAGCTTTTACCTTGACAACTGAGGAAGCCAAGGCATCAGGAGAAGTGGTTTCAGGTACTTTACTCGTTCATGGTTTTCCCGCGTTGGCATTATTTGATTCTGGTGCATCCCACTGTTTTATGTCATCCAAATTTATAACTACACACTCGATTACCTGCACGACCCTGTCTAGTTTCTGGGACATACACACTGAGAAAATCATATGTAGTAGGGAGTGTAAGGATTGTACAGTTGTTGTGTGCGGACGGGAACTCTTTGCAGATTTCTTGGTGATAGATACGGGCAGCTATGAAGTTGTCTTGGGAATGGATTTTCTTGGCACTTTCCACGCTCACATTGACTGTAGGGCAAAGAAAGTAATTTTCCAGATTCCCGGACATCCCGAGTTCACCTTCACTGGAGGAAGCAGTTCTGTCGGGCCAATCGAGTTTAGGGCTAGGCCGACAAACAATATTCTTGCAGCAATGGAAGTTGATAGTGGTGAAGAGCCGGCAGTTGTTCGCGATTTTATGGACGTATTTGAAGATATATCGGGTTTACCGCCAAAGCGAGACGTGGAGTTCGCAATTGATCTTACTCCTGGTGCAGCGCCAGTATCTAAAGCGTATTATCCAATGGCACCAGTAGAATTGGAAGAAGTTAAGAAACAGGTTGCTGAATTGCTTGAGGAGGGTTGGATTCGAAGCAGTAACTCACCTTGGGGAGCTCCAGTTCTTCTAGTAAAGAAGAAGGATGGCACGAGAAGGATGTGCATCGACTATCGAGAATTAAACCGGGTGACTATTAAGAACAAGTACCCGATCCCTCGCATTGGAGAACTCTTTGAGCAGCTTAGTGGCGCGAGGGTATTCTCGAAGCTGGATTTGCGATCCGGATATCATCAGGTTCGAGTGAAAGTTGAAGATATTTGCAAGACAGCGTTCCGAACTCGGTATGGGTATCAGTACCTAGTGATGCCCTTCGGAGTAACGAATGCGCCGACAGTATTCATGGACTTGATGAACCGAATCTTCTCACCGTTCTTGGACCAGTTTATCGTGGTATTCATTGACGATATTCTGGTTTACTCGATGAGTTTTGAGGAGCATGCTGAGCATTTGAAGATCGCACTGCAGACATTGAGACAGGAGAAATTCTATGCGAAGATGAGTAAGTGCGAATTTTGGTTGGAGGAAGTGAAGTTTCTGGGGCATGTTGTGTCTGGCGATGGAATCGCCGTCGATCCCGAAAAGATTGTAGCAGTTCGAGATTGGCCGATTCCAAAGAATGTTGCTGAGATAAGAAGTTTCCTTGGATTAGCCAGATACTACAGGAGATTTGTGGAGAACTTTTCTCGTCTGGCAGAGCCGTTGACCAAGCTTACGCGCAAGGAGGTACCTTTTGTATGGACGGATAAATGTGCGTTAGCTTTTGAGACGTTGAAGCAGAAGTTGATAACCGCCCCTATTCTGACCGTGCCAGACAATTCCGGAGGATTGGTGATTCACAGCGACGTATCTGGGAAAGGATTGGGATGTGTTTTGATGCAGAATGGGAAAGTTGTAGCGTATGCATCAAGACAATTGAAGACCCATGAGAAGAATTATCCGACTCATGACTTGGAGCTTGCGGCTGTGATTTTCTCTTTGAAGATTTGGAGACACTACCTTTTGGGCGAGAGAGTCGAAGTTTTTACAGATCATAAGAGCTTGAAGTATGTGTTTACGCAGAAGGAGCTTAATATGAGGCAGCGTAGATGGTTGGAGCTAATGGCTGACTAGGACCTTGATCTTAAGTACCATCCGGGGAAGGTTAACGTCGTGCCGGATGCGCTTAGTCGGTTACCAGCAATTCAGGTGTTAACTACGCAGAAGGAGATCGTTGCAGATTTTCGAAGATTTGACTTGGAGGTTGTGCTACCACGTTCTACGGGACAGTTGATGCAGTTGCAGGTGCAGTCGTTTTTAATTGAGAAAATTAAAGCAGCACAATCGCAGGATCCTAGACTGCAAAAGTTTCGAGAGCAGGTTGAAGCCGGACTACGAACAGATTTACTGGTCCATGAAGATGGTTCGTTGAGGTATGGTAGCCGTTTGTGTGTGCCAAAGGGAGATGTTCGTGAAGAGCTTATGAAGGAGGCACACAGTTCAGCTTACTCTGTACATCCAGGAGGCACAAAGATGTACCGAGATATTCGACAGCATTTCTGGTGGGAAGGCATGAAACGGGAGATTGCTCGCTTTGTGGCTAATTGCTTGGTGTGTTAGCAGGTTAAAGCTGAACATCAAAGGGTTGCTGGTTTATTGCAACCACTTCCGATTCCTCAGTGGAAGTGGGAACATATAACCATGGATTTCGTGACGGCTTTATCGCGAAGTCCAAAGGGCAACAATGCAGTATGGGTGATTGTTGATCGGTTGACCAAGGCAGCTCACTTTATTCCTTTCCGGGTTGGTCAATCAACGGAGACTTTGGCAGAGCGGTACATGCAGGAGATTGTAAGATTGCATGGAGTACCGGTGAGTATCGTGTCCGATCGGGACACTCGGTTCTTATCACACTTCTGGAGGAGTTTACAGGAAAGTTTGGGGACTTGATTGAAGTTTAGCACAGCTTATCATCCTCAAACTGATGGTCAGTCGGAGAGAACGATCCAAACTCTTGAAGATATGTTGAGAGCATGCGTGTTAGACTTCAAGGGTTCATGGGAGGATCATCTACACTTGGTGGGGTTTTCTTACAACAACAGTTTTCAGGCAACTATCCAGATGGCTCCGTTTGAAGCTTTGTATGGTCGTAAATGCCGTTCACCTGTTTGTTGGGATGATGTCGGTGAACGAAGATTGTTGGGACTAGATTTGGTTGTGCAGACAGTGGAGAAGGTTAACACTATCAGAAATCATATGAAGGCAGCTCAAGACAGACAGAAAAGTTGGGCTGACACGTCAAGAAGAACTCTAGAGTTCGCCGTGGGTGATTTGGTATTCTTGAAGATATCACCGACTAGGGGGGTGATTCGTTTTGGAAGCCGAGGAAAGCTTAGTCCTCGATTCGTTGGACCCTTTGAGATCTTGGAGCATGTTGGAGAGGTAGCGTACCGTTTAGCGTTACCGCAGTCTTTGGCAGGTGTGCACGATGTGTTTCACGTATCTCAACTACGAAGGTATGTTCGAGATGAAATACACGTTTTGGATCATTCGGAGTTAACAGTACGAGAAGATTTGACTTTTGAGGAGCGACCAGTTGAAATCGTGGATCGAAGGGAAAAGGTTCTTAAGAACAAGGTTATCCCCCTTGTGCTTGTTTCTTGGGGTAATCGACCACATGGAGAGTCTACTTGGGAACGAGAAGATGAGATCCGGCAGAAATTTCCTCACCTTTTTCTGTAGTTCTCTATCTTGTATTCTTGGAATTTCGAGGACGAAATTCTTTTGTAGTTGGGTATGATGTAACACCCGAGCCCAATACTACTATTTTCTGTTACTGTTTGAGCATTAATGTGATACTCATTTCATTTAGCCTGTCTGTTTGTCACTTACCGTAAAATTTTATCTGGCAAGGTCATTTCTGCATATAACAAATTTTAGCATCTAAAGTGAAATTAAAATATCCATATTGGCCTACTCGACACCCCTAGCCTTGTGGTAGCGTCCGTGCCTCGAGTTCTCGTCCCGTTCGGTGAAACGGGCGAGTTTGGACGGCTACGCGTGCGTACGTGTGTCCGTCTTGGGGGTATGCTTTTTAATATTAAAACACTCAATTTCAAAATTTGGAACCAGCTTAAAATCCTATTATTTAAATTTCGAATTTTTGGACCCAACCCGGGCGCGATTTGGAAATATTTTATTTGGCGCCAAAATCCCAAATTTAATAATATTTTAACCATAGTATATTTCGTTGTTATAAATATATATTTCACTGTTTATGTAATCTGGGAAATCTTTTAATATATTTTTCATACTTCTCCAGCAAATCGCGAGGGATTTAACCCCGTGGGCCCCTCTTCTTTATCTCTCTCTCTAACTCTCTCTCTCTCTCTCTAACTCTCTCTCTCTCTCTCCCCCATATATATATATTCCCCTTTCCTTCATCTCTTTCAAACGCGAGCACAGAAACCCACCGCGAGCCTCTACCCTAGCCACCTTCGTCGTCGCCGCCGCAGCCCCGACGCCGGCGCCAACGTCACCGTCACCCTCGCCTCCGCCTCCTCCTCTCAACCTCAACCCTTGTCTTCTTCCCCCCGTGCACCCTGCACGGCAGCGGCCACCTGCAGAATTCCCTGCAGTCGCCTGAGACGTCACCCGCGACCACCTGCACCGCCCGGTCGTCGCCGACGATCACCAGACCCCTCCAGTGATAGCCTTTATCGCCGGAGACGCCGTTCTCGCCGCCGTCGATCTCGCCGTCGTTGCTAGTGTCCTCTGGACCAAGTACTCTGACCCGTGTGGTTCCTTGGTTCGTTGTTTAGGTTCAATCCGTGAACCGTGCGTCCGTCGCGTGTTTCCCCGCCGACGTTACGTTCAGTTTTTCCCGGTTCGCGACCCGTCGAGGCAAGTACCCCTTGCTACATGCTATACAATATATTTATATATGTATTGACACCCTAAACCTGTAAAACTTAACTTGGTATAGTCGTTTCCCATTTTTGGTTGCATTATGGCATTATATCATTTTACCGTTAAAATGGAATTTACAGTTTGCCAATTTAAACCTAATAATCAAGTCTACCTGTTTAATCACATTTTACTTTTTAATAGATGGTAGCACTTATCCATGTAGTTCTATTACATTCGGACATTCGTATTCAAAGGCTTGATATAACTGTATTGCACCGATACCTAAACTATTGCACCGCTAAGGGTGCTCAAACCTGTTAATATAATTAAACGGCTGCATTGTATTACTGCACTCTTGTGATGGAATGAAACTATTATTATAATTTAATTCATTGCTTATTTCCTGTTGTTAATACCCACGTGTGATTATATATCTGATTGGGAGCACACTCACGATATTGTTTACATCTTGACCTGACATGGCTACACATGTATATATTGATACACCTGACATGGTACCGTATACTGTTGACTTGAGCTGATGTACCATGACCCGACCTGTTACCTGATCTCGTGCCTAATGCCAACAAACCTGACATGTAGTCCTCATGGACCGTTCCTGTTGTCTATCCAGACAAACCTGCTTTTACCTGATCCTGTGTTGGCATTAGTTCTAGATTACTGAATACGTGACTCGACACATATAACTTGGGGGTATGGGGAAATCAAAGGTGAAATCTGATTTGTAACTCGACAGTTCACTACCTGTATTGAGTGTACACATTCCTGTTTTGTGCCTAGCGGCATGTCTCGGTTTTAGCCGAGAATATTGTGGCCGTGGTCCCGGGTATGTACGGGATACTATCGAG
Organism: Agapanthus africanus; assembly: GCA_030015575.1. NCBI lineage: Eukaryota > Viridiplantae > Streptophyta > Magnoliopsida > Asparagales > Amaryllidaceae > Agapanthus > Agapanthus africanus. Next base: position 931,990,229 of record CM057338.1, read on the forward strand.
TGTACACATTCCTGTTTTGTGCCTAGCGGCATGTCTCGGCTGCAGCCGAGAATATTGTGGCCGTGGTCCCGGGTATGTACGGGATACTATTGAGTTACATCGACGATTCATCAATTGATTTCAAAGACTTTAGAATAGAAAACCTGATAGAACAGTTTAGTTACCGACTGCACTCTACCCTGCACTGCTTGTTTCACATTATTGCTTTATTCATGTTTATTTTGCATGGCATGTTACATTGTTCATATTATATTACTTGTTGACATGACGCGCTGACGTCTGGGTTTTGCATGGCCCAGATTCTGTACCGCTGTCGCAGTCCGAGCAGGAGTACTTCAGCCAGCAGGCTGAGCTGTGAGTTCAGTAGTAGTTAGTTTTATTTCCTGCATTCATTTCCTGATGTGAGCCCGCATTATGGGACATACCTTTCAGTTATTTGTATTGGATCATTTGCTTCCGCATTTATTTATTATTGACTCTTGTTATTCTGGATTATGGACATGTTTTTTTTAGATTGTTTAGCTTGTTCTTGATATCTCTACAGCCGTAATGTGACTGTGGATGGATACTTCCTACCCATAGGTAGCATGGTTGGCTATGTCACGTACCCAATCTAGCGTACTCTGGGAAGCGGGGCGTGACACAGACGTTCCAACTCCGCGATGCCTGATTTATCCTATAAAACATCTTGCTCACGTTTCCGCTGCTCCCACTGTCTACGAGGCCCTCTGGCTGTGTACTTATAGACGCTCTCTTCCAATTCATCATTTAGAAAAGCAGTCATGACACCCAGCCGCCAGATATCATGGTCATGGTATGTAGCCGTAGCAAGTAGGATTTGGATGGACTTAAGCATAGCTTTGAAAGTTTCAACTTTTCCATGTACACCAAGTAATCTTCTCAAGATATACTTGCTTCTGATGGGGATTTAATCCTTCAGATAAAGCAACCAAAGTCCATACTTTATTGGTGTATAAGGATTCCATCTCAGATCGATAAGCATCCAGCCATCTCACAGAGTCCCCACTCCTGATGGCCAGCTCGAAACTAGTTGGGTAATCATCTCATGATGCAATCCTCGTTCCTACCGTCATAGAGAAAACCGAAGTATCTCTCAGGTGGGTGAGGAACCCTACTAGATCGGCGGAGAGGCTGAGGTTCGTTGGAAACTATTGAATCCTTTGGTTCTACCAAATCATCAGCTGCAGTTTGTATTGCTGGAACTCCTTCCAGTTCTACCTCATGACCACTAATTTCTTCACAAGAAATTCCCTTTCACAAAAGTAGCATGCTGAGAAACAAAACATCTTTTGTTCCTCGGTTTGGCAGAAGATATTCCCTTGCTAATGCTTGGAATATCCATCAAACTTCTACAGAACTGACTTTGCCTCGAGCTTATCCGGATTATCTTTTAGACATAGGCCGGACAACCCCAAATCTTAACATACTTAAGATATGGGCTCTTCCCATTCCATATCACATATGAAGTGGTAGGCAACTGATTTAATTTGAACCCTATTCAATAGGTATGCAGCTTCTCAAGTGCATAACTCCCAAAAGGAAATAGGAAACTCAGTAGTATTCATCATAGAGCACACCATATCACATAGGGTGTGATTGCTCTGCCCCGATACACCGACGTGCTGTGGTGTATTCGGAGGAGTAATGCCGAGAGAGAATCTTATTCTCCTTTAGAATAGTCCAGGAATTCTGTGCTCAAGTATTCTCCTCCCTGATCTCATCAAAGGACATAATACTTATACCCGTTTTTGGTTCTCTACTTCTAACTTATATTCTGTGAATATCTCAAAAGGTTCAGACTTGTGTTTCAACAGGAACATATGTCTGAATCTTGAGAGATAAACAGTGAATGTAATGAAGTATAAAGAACCGGTCTTGGTATGTGTAGACAGGGGACCTCATACATCAGCATGTATCAATCCCAAGAGTTCACTAACTCTTTCTCTGTTTCCAATAAACAGAGCTGTGGTCATCTTATCTTTGTGACATGACCGACAAGTTTCACAAGATGTAAATTCAAACTAATTTAAATATGCATCTATATGTAACTTCAGCTAGTCGGGTCGCATTAATATGACCTAGTCTATAATGCCTCAAGAAGGATTCGTTCATTTCTGAACTCTTCCTCTTGTGTGTGTTCTGTACGTTAAGAACTGTGATTTGATTTAGAACGTCTATGCTTTTAGATAACGTGCCTGAACCGATCAACTCTTGATATAGGAAATGTTCAAAACATTATCCAACAATACAAAATTATATCCTTCTTTACTAATAAAGAGATTGATATGATGTTTTATATCAGGTTCGGTATATAATAACATTCGTTCAGAATCAATGTATTCTGATAATACAGGGTGATAACTACCAACAGACTTGGTTGCAACACTTGCACCGTTTCTATCTCATGAAACTTATCAACCGTTCTCAGTTCTCTACCTATCTGTAGCCCATGTAACAAATTACATATGTGGGATCCCGATCCGGTATCAAATACCCAGGACGTAAAGGACATTGAGAAACAGTTCTGTGTAATGAACACACCCGAAGAAGATGCATCAGCATGCACATTCTTCGTTTGGGCGGCACGGGAATTCTGGTAATCCCCTATTTCCTGCTCTGTCTTATAACAATTATAAGTTGGAGCGGGACCAACGTTCCCCAGCTCAGTATAACAAGCGGGTTCGGTCAATACATCCGTATTATTATCTTGATTAAAGCGTGACATGGTCGGTATCAGGAGAGAGATAGAAGAAAACACTCAGCGTATGCTCTTGCAAAATTAGATTGGTTATTAATATATCTAATCAGGATGTCTCCCATTGTTTTAGTCAAATCTTCCTTCAAACCCTAAAAGGAAAGACTAGCCGAGATTAATTACACCCTACAAGTTCGCCAATCTTTCAGTCAGGCCAGTGCCGGTACTTTGAGGGAGGTTCCCCGTGCTTTCGCACGGACCTAATTAAAGTAAACCTCGTTTTCCCAGGGGCGTAACCCCGTTAACACTTTTCTAGACACCTACTTGATCGGCTAATTGTAATGTGTAAAACTCTCTCAGGAGTAACTCTTATTCGCAGCGGGTATCGGGATCCAACTATCTCATAGAAGGTACGCAATCTCATTGCAAATTTCAACACTTGAAATTCCCAATAATATTTTACCCCTAGCGTCCTTTGACCTTGACGAATGCCAAACCACCCATAGTCCGCTAGTCAAGTTCAACCCGTACATTTCCTAATTGAATTAAACCCACCCGCATGACCCTTGACGAATGCCAAACAACGCCGTATGAATACCCTAATCCAATCGCATCGTATGCTAGCAGATAAGCACTAGTTAGCTACCGTACACTACGCCTTGACGAATGCCAAACTACCGCAGCACGAATACTAAGTAGTACTTATCTGAAATGACGAAGGGCTACGACAGTTTTTTAAGAAAACCCTTTGCGCAATGAACTTGATATCGTTGTAGAATCGAGTGATTTTAATGGAATGTTTTTGAGGCATTTTCTAGTTTTGCTAAAGAGGCCACTCCCGGTGAAGGGATCGTCGGCTCTTTCCTCATCGAATAAGGTGCAGGATATTTCACAAATATCACTATGCAAAGCAAAAACTATATAAGCAATCAAAAGACAAACCGTGTTTGTAGCATCTGCCAGTTTCGCTAAAGAGGTCACTCTCGGTGAAGGGATCTCGGCGTTTTCCTTATCGAATAAGGTGCTGGATGTTCTACAAGGAATACCGCTATGCAAAGCAAGAACTAGAGCTACCAGTTTTTGAGACAAGTTTCTACAACATTTTTAGGTTTCTTTTAGTTTCATTAATCTCATTAATGAAGTCCCATTTTATTATGCTTCACAAGCATCACATTTGAAACGAAATCTGCAATATAACATACATCTCATATATATAATATAAACATTCGTCTCAGACAGTAATATGATCTCATCACAGAACATTGCAGGAGAAGCTAACATATGAAATATTGGATATACTAGAATTTCCGTGTTTTATGCGAGCCTGTATAAAACGCGGATTCCACGGTCGCGATGAATAGCCAAACCCACATCCCTAGACCTCTACGAGAGCGGAAAGCAACACTGCCAATTCTAGGGTTAGAAGACCCGGTCTTGACTTCTCGAGATGGTCTCCCACTAGACCCTAAAACCCGGTTACTTGTGCTCCCCGCCTTGGGTCTACCTAATGCGGAAAACTAAATAATATACAATGGTGACATCATCCTCAGCCCGGAAGTGCCCCAATAAAAGAATATTACATACAAATGAATTTTACATGAATGAAAATAAAAACTCTCATCTCACATAAAACCCCCGGCTATTCAGAACACGACGATCCAATATAACATATCACAGCAACACAAAATATCTCATATCATCAACGTAAGCAAGTATGCGTATCCCGGTTGTCGTTGATGTATAGCAACGAAACCGGCGATACACCACATACTACGCTTACGGTCACAGAAAAGAAAGTGTAAAACTACAACAGTTGAAATCCGCAATCTCGTTAGACATCGCATGCCTAACTAAATGAATTCCTTAGACATCGCATGCCTAACAATTATAAACCCCGCATTTTAGTCTCGATCTCGAAAACACTTTTCAATATTGAGTCGGGCAATTCAACAAGATTTCCGACATCCTAATCGAATGCTCGTCGCAAACTTTAGTAGACGGCCGCACCCCCGGATGCCGTCGACGAAGTGCACTAAGGCGAAATACCGCTACCGCGAGCACCCGAACGGATGCTTTTGGTGACGGGGTTCTCCTACAGTCACTTGGTCGGGGCTATGGGGCGTGGCTGTCTATTAAGTTTACCCGGCGAGTATTCGCGTACGCTACGTGATTGCGACGGACTTTTGATCACATCAAAATCCCGTGGCAACCGATCAAATGAGACTAAAGTGCTAGATTTTTAACATTCAAATTAGTTATCTTATAACTATTTGTGGATTCCAAATATTGTATCACATTCCAGATAAACAGACAATGTTAAACTTTCCGATCGAATAAACAAACACCCTAGATTTCCCAAATAGTTCTCAACACTTGAAATTAGTTTTAAAACATCCATCACATGCCACAGTACCAATGGTCCAGCCGTAGAAGGGTCAAGCCAACGCCTCACATGTGGCAACGCCGTACTGCCACAAACCCTAAGGTTTAGAGGCGGTTCAGACGGTCACATAATCGAGTTAAGGTTTGTTGTCTTCTAGAGTCTCCACCGCGTTACTTGCACGACTTAGAACGTTCTTAAACTACGGAAAAATCCAACACTTGGAAATTTTCCGGCAGGGGAAAAAGTGAGTTATTGATATCCGGTCGAACTTTTTAACATGTTCTAAATTATTTGGAAAAACTAAACGAAGTTAAACTTTCCGATCGAATCAACGAGTCCCCAATACAACCCAAAAAACTCAACACTTGAGTAAAATTAAAAATTCCCAGAAATATGCAGGAGTACATACGGATATTACTGTTCAAAACCCAAACCCTGAACCGCTGCTCAATGCACAGTACGGCCGCGGAACCGCCGCTCAATGCACAGTACGGCCGCGGTTCCGTGGCGCTTTAATCGTATTAGAGGCTCGTTTTGCACAGTAATTCCTAAAATACCCTGCTGATTTTTCTGAGTATTTTTAATATGAAAAATGTCAACTTTTGAAATTTTTTCCAGAAACTAGGGTTTTACGGGTATTCGGAGTTCGATCGGACTTTAAACTTCGCCTAGACTTCGTCTAAAGCTCTAGCTTGGCTCTAATACCACTGTAGGGTTACTAGGCACTCTCACAAGGGTTTACGAGGCATCAACCATGCCCGATTTAAAATTTAGACGTGTCGAACAACCCTAACCAAGATCTTTAAACTAGAGATTAGGCGAAACAAAGCATGTTAAACACTTTAACATCTAAGAGTTTGGGATTACAACCTTTGTAGTCCGGTCCTTCGCTTCATAAGCTCCGTGATGAGATCCCTTCGCTGCGATCATCGAGTATCCGGACTCTAGAGAGGCTCCACGAAGAGAAAGATGCATGCTTTCTTCCGATCTTCGATAACAAAAATGATCTATCTTAAAGTTTCATTAACACAAGCTCTCACTTACTAATCAAGTGAACACCCTAATCTAAATGGCTAGGATAGATTAGGATGATGAAGTAGGAATTTAGCTCTCATTTGTTTTCTTAATCTCACTCAAAATCATCACTAATGAAAAAGCTAGTAAGCTTTTCCATTGAAAATGAGAAGGAAGAAGAAGAACCATTTCTTTTGTGATGAATAATGAAAGTGTAATGTGGTTAGAAATGCAACCATGGGTTAAGTATGATAACTTAACCCATGTAGAGAGTGAACCATGGTCAAGGGTTGAGTTGGGTTAACAAATATCATAACTAAATATCTTTACAAAATATGTTTGCAAAAACAAAAAGCAAAGCTTCTAGAAACTTCTAGAAAAGCTTAACCCAAATCAAACACTAAACATGTTTAATCTCCACTAAACATGTTGCATTAATAACCCTAATATGTTACAATATTATATATCACATATACAATATTTATCGTAACAAAATAAAATAATACAATTAACATATATAACATATATATCAATGTATTACCCAAGTGAGAAAAAGAATCTTTTAGTGAGCTTATACTAGTTAATGTAATTTAATATATCAAATATATTATTATATATTAAATTATCAAATCAACACTTGATCCGATAATCCGGCTATTTCACAAATAACCAACTAATATAATCTGTATCAGTTCATCGAATCAACACTTGATCCGATGACCCGGTTATATCACATATACCCGGTCGATATCTCATATCGTGAGAATCTAATACGGTATCACATACACGTATTGTTCTCGGTCCCGCACATATCATATATGTGCTCCTACTCCATTTTGCCTGAGTCAAGAAACCTCTGTGTAGGACTCTAAAGAATCGTTAATACGCCGGCAGTAGGTGATGATCATATCAAACACCCACAAGCTGCAAGCGGTCAGCTAAACGTAACAGCCACCCAGGTATTAAGCGATCAGAAGATCAACAAGCAAGCCTGTACATTCTCCTGCGAATCCAATCAGTAACACTCCCGTACAGTCCGGTCTCTTCGTCTGATATGTCGCATATCTCGCCTAGGGGTGGTAAACGTCAGACCCCAGTAGCTTGATAAGTCGTGTCGATATGAGATCTATAACAGTTCGAGAAACTACTGATAATACTTACCAGTAAATCTCAGCAACCCTGCCCAGGGATTTCCAGTTATAGCCAATCGAACACAGCACAACATCAACTCCCTATACCGGGAGAGACGAATCCCTTCCTATCGCTCATTGTCTCCATGTGATTCGGGACTGTACCCAAAAGCCACCTTTTTGCATGCCCTCTTGGACGTGGTATGATGGAAATGAAAGCACAGTGGGAATCACACAAGACTCTATAACGATCTTGGGTCTACAGACTAACCTGTACCAGTGTCACCAGAGAACTGCCATCTGACGTGAGGTATAATACCATCTGGGAGTTCTCGGCGAGTCCGTCCAGTTTGCCCAGTCTCTACTGAGCACCCGTACACCATCCTTGATGTCAAACACCGATGGATATGGGATCATCCATTGCCCATCATATGGGTCAAGATGCGTATACGCTAGTCTACTCTGGTGCATCGATGCCCTGTCTTGATATACCCTCGACTAGGAACAGTTATAGGATGTACTCATCGACTACCGTGGCCCCACTAGTATGATCTCATCATAGTCTCAGTAGTCGAGTACATATCCTAAGGGCTTTATCAACATGTAATATAGAGACAATCAGAGTACATGTTAAGATAAAGAGCAACCAGATAGCGTACTATCATGTCGAGCAAGAAAGTCCTCCCTATATATGTCCAAGCATCCACTACAATATATATCGTATGTACAGTAATGGCCTCTAGGGCATACATATAACTAACAGATGAGTCACTCCTGGTACCATATTCCAGTACAGCGATGCAGACGCCAATAAAGTCCCGAAATTCTTCTGGCCCTATGGTCTGGATCATACATCCTGCAAAAACGTATACAATCCACGGGCGTAAAATGATCCCAATCTCTCCCATGTCCTACCGGCGAGACCACATTCAAAGTCCCACCAGCAATGAAGATTCAAAAAAAAAGGGTATGTCAATAAGCAAAATGGGCACGGATGAAAACCCGAAAGGGCTCCGTGAGTAAAAACAGCAGGACTGCTGGTGAGTTTGTGAAAACCCGAAAGGGCGCAAACTCGTGAAAAAGAGATGAAATGCACTTGCAAAGTCCTTTCGACTTTGTGAGGAGAAAATTCCCGCGTGAGATCCTTACGACTCACAAAGGAGCAACACACTTAGGAGTCCCCAAGACTCCTAAGGAGAAAATACACCTACGAGATCCTTTCGACTCGTAGGGAGAAAATGCTCTTATGGGATCCTTACGGCCCATATAATTGAAAAGCCTTAGTTGATAGGGATCTAAACCTGTCTCCTAAGCCACCAATTCCCAAATCCTCCTGGGGCAAATGATGAGTTGCTCCTGGCATTATTCCAGTGCAGCAATATAGATGTCGCCCCCCAAAAAAAACCAATTCCCAAATCCTACCGGGGAAAATGATGAGTTGCTCCTGGCGTTATTCCAGTGCAGCAATGCAGATGCCCACAAAAACCAAAACCCTAAATCCCCTCATGGAAAATGATAATTCGCTTCTGGTACTATATTCCAGTGTAGTGATGCTGATGTCAACCCAAATCAAATCAAACCAACAACCTCTGCGGCGGAATCATGCTTCGTCTCAGAATGTACCCCGTGTCGAAATCATGCTTCGCCTCGGAGTATCCACCTGCCCTATCAGAATTATGCTTCGCCTAGGAATTATCCTTTACATCAAAACCAGTGATACTCCGTGCCGGGGAAACGTCGACCACAGACACTCCGTGCCGGGGACAAGTCAACCAGCGACCTCCTCGTTGGAATTATGCTCCGTCCTGGAATCAAGCCAACCAGCGACCTCCTCGTCGGAATTATGCTCCGTCCTGGAATCAAGTCAACCAGCGACCTCCTCGTCGGAATTATGTTTCGACTCGGAATCAAGTCAACCAACGACCTCCATGTCGGAATTTTGCTCCGACTCGGAATCAAGTCAACCAACGACCTCCCCGTCGGAATTATGCTCCGCCTCGGAATCAAGTCGACTAATAAGCTCTGCGTCGGAATCATGCTTCGTCTCAGAATGTACCCGTGTCAAAATCAAGGTCCGCCTCAGATTATTTGCTTTCCCTATCGGAATTATGTTTTGCCTGGGAATCAACCTCTGCGTTGAAATTATATTTCGGTCAGAATGTCTGTCGCCCATCGTAATTATGCTCCGGCCCACTTGGAATCATGCTTCGCTCGTCGGAATTATGCTCCGACCCCTTTGAAACCATCCTCCGCTTATCGGAATCATGCTCCGATTCCTGAAATCATGCCTCTAATCTTCAGAATTATGCTCCGACCCTTCGGAATTGTGCTCCGATCCTCGGAATTATGCTCCGACCCTTATGCTCCGATCCTCGGAATTATGCTCCGATCCTCTGAATTATGCTCCGACTCTTCGGAATGATACTCCGACCCCTTGGAATCATGCTCCAATCATGAAATTATGCACTTAGGAATGATGCTCCGATCCCCGGAATTATGCTCTCGGGATGATACTCCGCCCCTGGAATGATGTTCCACCTCGAAGTCCAACTTCAAGATCCATCAATTTCATGCACACAAATCATATGCGCGGTGTGCATTCATTGATGGGGGGCACTTTGTTGGGGTCAAAATTTGCACCCTAGTTGACCAAGTCAAGGTCAAGGTCAACCCCAAATAAGCAGGCCAAGCCCAAGCAAGTGGGCCCATGCCCAAGTCGAGCCCCGCGGCCGGCCTCCCCCATGCCGAAATAAAAAATCATGTAATAAATAATTTTGATGTAATTTTTTATGCATGAATGTAAGCAAAATGGGCATAAAGCCAAATTTTTGTAAAGCCCATGGCTTATGTGCAAAAGAAATGAGCACATGAGGTATGGGATGGAAAAAATGCCATTTTGTAAAGCCCAAAGGGCTATATGTAAATGTGTAAGCCTATATAAGGCAATATGATGATGAATAAATGAGATACTTTTCATTCTCCAAAAATTAGGGCATGTGCCTCTTTCTCCTTCCTCAAGGTTCTAAACCTTCTTCTTTCTTTCGAATTAAATCAAGAGTTTTACTCTTCCTTTTCCAAAATTAAATAGTTTTTCACCACAAAAGCCACAAAGGGGAACTTGGATCTGTCATTAGATCTCAAAAAGGAGAGATTTTGAAGTCTCACCCCCTTTCTCCAAGATCCAGCCAAACGACAGGAAGAAGAAGGAGACCCATCTCCAGAAACCCCACTTTGGGGAATAATTAAGGCTCAAGGGGAGAAGCACCTTCATCAGCTTCAAAATATTCTAGGAGTTTAACTCCTCATACACACACACACACACACACACACACACACACACAGAATAATAAGTGCTCCTTTCTGGGAGTACAACTCGGAAGATGAGGTCAATACCGTATTTTCTGTTCGGCCATCAATACAAGCCTTCGCTGGCAATGATCGGAGTGTGCAAATCGCCATGATTCCACAAGAGCATTACAAAGAGCTCGACGCACTTGATACCTATGGTGTGCAGGAACTGCAGACATTCTACGTCCCTCCCAGGCGAAGAGATGAAAAGGCGATCCTCTTTTATCAATCCACGGAAACCAAAATGGAGAAAGAAATTTGGCATGGTGCCGATTCGACACTTGACAGACTTCAGCCCATCCGACTGCCCAGATACTACATAGAAGGATTGAAGAGGCTGTTGAGGCGCCAAGGCGTACCCCTTAATCAAACCACGCGACAAGCCCAGTTCTACAACAGGGTCTGGAGCGTCCCCGGAACTCAGCGAAAGTTGCCCAACGGGAGAATGGAAACGATCAGGCTTGGATATGTTCAATCCAAGAAACGGGAACAATTCCATGACTGCTACGTTATACATAACTTTGATGAAGAAGGAGATGTTCTGTTAAAAGACGCTAACCCTGAACCAAAACGAGATCCCGCCATGAAAATACTAAGTCCGTCGTTTGAAGAACAGATGGACAAGCTAATAAGGGAAGCAGGTCAGAAGGTCCAGGATGACCATAGCCGCGAAATGGCCATTTACGAGAAAGCCAGGACGCAGCGCCTTCTTCAGCAGGCCGTGGAGAATGACAATGCTCTTCGTCACCAGCCCGTCATACAAAAGACCCGGCATAGAGGCAAAAATAAACCAAAGAACGAAAAAACGTTCAACAGCGGCAAAGCGGATCTAAGAAGCCACGCGATCAAGAATCGAGCAGCCGTGATCCGTCTCTTATAAAGAAGATGGGTCGAGCATATTCTTTTCCCCAAGACAAGACAAAGAAGATATTCGATCTTGTCAGAAAATATCATATGATGACACTCCCAGAGTCCAAGCACCCCGAGCAAGCAGACAAGGTTTCTCACCCAAACTATTGCTCCTATCACCGAGCAATAGGACATCCTCTCGAAGACTGCTTCACCTTCAAGAACTGGGTTGAAAACCAGTATCAACTCGGCAGATTCGCTCTATCCAACAGTTGGAGGGTAAGTCCGCCACGGAAACATGAATCAAAAGCCACTTATGCGATGAGAGTAGAACCAGATCAACATCGGTCTTGGAAACGAGCTCGTACCTGTCACGCGATAACGCTGTCAGAAGAAGAACCCGAGAATATGGATGAACTTTCTTGGTGCTTCGAAAACGATGAAGATGGGTTGATCTCAGAATTTCTACCGTCCCCAAAAGAGCTAGAAGATGGGATACATACTACTGCAGATGACCTCAGAAAATCGACTTGGGAACGGCAAACGACCCACGGCCGACGTTCGTTAGTGAACTGTTGTCTTAAGAAAAGGAGGCTACGCTTAAAGACGTGCTCATGCAATATAAAAATTGCTTCGTATGGAACTATTTAGAGATGCCGGGACTCGATCCAGAGATCGTTGTCCACAAATTGCCGATTTCTCCATACGTCAAGCCGATCAAACAAGCACCGAGAAGAATGCGGTTCGAGCTTGAGATGGGCATCAACGCCGAGGTCAAGAATCTAATCGACTCCGGTTTCATCCAAGAAGTTCAATACCCTGACTGGATTGCCAACATTGTCCCAGTGATGAAGAAAAATGGGACAGTGCGCATATGTGTGGACTTTGGGATCTCAACAAAGCTTGCCCGAAGGACGACTTTCCAGTACCGGTCACTGAGCTGATAATAGATAATACGTCCACTCACGAAGTTTTCTCCTTCATGGATGGCTCATCAGGATACAATTAGATAAAGATGCATCCCGAGGACCAGAAGCATACCGCTTTCCAGACCCCTTTGGGCATATTCTGCTACAAGGTGATGCCTTTCGGTCTAAAGAACGCCGGTGCCACCTATCAGAGGCCATGACGAAGATTTTCAATGACCTCATACATGAAATCGTCGAATGCTATATCGACGACCTCGTAGTTAAAAGCAAATCATACGAGAAACATTTAAAGCATCTGAAGATCGTGTTTCAGCGCCTTCAGAAATACAATTTGAAGATGAACCCTCTCAAATGCGCATTCGGAGTTTCCTTGGGTAAGTTCCTAGGATTCGTCGTCTGATACCGAGGCATCGAGATAGACCCGTCGAAGATCAAGGCGATCATGGAAATGCCTCCGCCAAGGACTCTCAAGCAACTGCGGTCTCTCCAAGGAAAGCTCGCGTATATTCGGCGATTTATAGCCAATCTCTCCGGCAAGTGCCGTCCTTACAGTCACCTAATGAAGAAGGGAACCCCGTTCGTCTGAGATCGCAAATGCCAAAGTGCACTGGATGAAATCAAGCAATACCTGCAGAATCCACCAGTACTAGCCGCTCCCGTTAAAGAAAAACCTCTCGTCCTGTACACAATAGCCCTTGAAGGTTCCTTAGACGCGCTGTGGGCATAAGAGAACGACCAAGGGAAGGAAAGAGCCCTCTACTATTTGAGTCGAGTTCTCCTGGGGACAGAAAGCAACTACTCCCCCATAGAAAAACACTGCTTGGCGTTGATCTTCGCGATAACGAAGCTCAGACACTATGCGTTGGCACACGAGGTCCATCTCATATCAAAGGTGGATCCCCTCAAATATTTGATCAAATAGGGAAAGAAGAAATCTTTTTTTTTCAAGCTCTAGCAGATGGGACCAAATTACTTTCAAAGACCATATTAACGGGATGTTTCACTAAATAGGCCCTGCTCTTGATGGAGTTCTCGATAACTTATCGTCCCCTCAAGGCAGTGAAAGGCCAGGCCATCGCCGACTTCTTCGCTGAGCATCCGATACCTGCCGACTCTCTCTTGAACTGCGAATTGCCAAACGAACACGCGTTTGACACGATCGATGGGGAGAGAAGAGAGAATGATACCCAGTGGGAACTCTACTTCGATGGAGCATCTTCCATGAAGAAGCGTAACAAGCCACCCCCATAATCAAATCCGGAGTGGGCCTCATCTTCGTGACTCCACAAGGAGGGATATTTGCCTTCTTCTTAACAGAGCCGAGGACGAATAATGAAGCCGAATATGAAGCTTTGATAGCAGGTCTTGAGATCGCTGTCGACATAGGAGTCGAAAGCCTCCTCATATACGGAGACTCCCAACTGATCGTTAGTCAAGTAAACGGTGACTATCAAACGTGCAAGCCTGAGTTGGTAAAGTACGGCGAGAGAGTGCAGCAACTGCTGACTCAAATTCCTTCCTACACCGTGGAAAGCATACCGCGTGTGGAAAACAGCAAAGCGGATGCATTAGCCAAGCTTGCTAAAGAACTGGCCGACGAGAACCTCGATGACGTGAAGATAGTTGTGCAAAGCCGTCGGGTTCTTGCACCGGCAGAAATATCTCCACAGCCGTCCAAAGAAAAAGAAGCGACCGAGCAAATGGCCCTATAAATAAAAGACCAGGAAAAGGATATAGATTGGAGAGAAGTCTTTATAGACTACTTCAAATCCCGTCGAACACCTGAAGATACATCCTCAAGACATCAGCTCATGAAACGAGCTCTATCCTTCGCCTTTGTCAATGATATTCTGTATAAGAGATCGTTCGACTCCCTGTGGCTAAGATGCCTGGGACTTGAAGAGACAAAGAGAGTCGTCCAAGAAACTCACGATGGACTCTGTAGTTCTCACCAAGCCGGGCCGAAGATGAAACTAAAGATCAAAAGGATAGGCTACTATTGGCCCACGATGATCCAAGACTGCCTCGAATACGCGAAGCAGTGCCACTCGTGCCAGATTCACGGGGACTTTATCCACCAGCATCCAAATCCGCTACATCCATCGGTGGCTAGCTGGCCATTCGAAATGTGAGGAACTGACATAATCGGGCCCATCGAACCAGCATCATCTAGAGGACATCGGTTCATATTGGCGACAACTGATTATTTCTCTAAGTGGGCGGAAGCAATACCGCTAAGAGAAGTGAAGACGGAGAATATCCTCCATTTCTTCAAGACACACGTCATTTACCGGTTCGGCACTCTACAACGGATTATCTCCGATAACGAGCCAGCCTACAGAAGCCACAAAATCAGCCGCTTCGCACAACAGCATAATATAGAATGGAGATACTCTTCAGTCTATAATCCTCGAGCTAACGGTCTAGCTGAGGCTTTCAACAAGACCTTGACGAAGATCGTGAAAAAGACGGTGTCTCGAAATAAGAGGGACTGGCACGAAAGACTGCATGAAGCTCTCTGGGCATATCGAACTACGTTCAAAACATCCACGAACACAACGCCGTAGGCATTGGTATTCGACACAGAAGCAGTACTCTCCCTCGAGATAGAGTTACCCTCTCTACGAGTGGCAGTTCATTACGAGCTAACGGACGAAGAAAATGCTCACCTTCGGCTTGAGGAGCTCTACGCCTTTGATGAAACCCAGCTCATGGCGCAACAAAACCTGGAGGCTTACAAAGCAAAGATGACGCGCTCATACGAGAGATTGACAAGGCTGAGAACATTCCGCCAAGGAGAACTCGTGCTAGTGGTCAAGAGACCTATGATCCCCAATCGTGCCAAATGAGGAAAATTCGAGCTGAACTATGAAGGCCCGCACATCATAGACAGTTTACCAGGGTGGAGCTTATCTACTCATGGACATGCATGGTGAAAGTCCTTTCCGGCCAATAAACGGTCGATACCTGAAAAAATACTACGCCTGACAAGTGACGGCCTAGGTCAACGATAGATAACGACGCCTATGTCCGCTCACTATCTTCCTAAGCCCAAACTCTATAAGTAGTAGCCGGCAAACGGACCAAAACGTCCTTAAACTAACTACGGACCGAAACGTCCTTAAACTAACGACGGACCGAAATGTCCTAAAACCAACGACAGACCGAAATGTTCTAAAAACTAACAACGGACCGAAATGTAACAAACAACGGACCGAAATGTCCTAAAACTAACAAAGGACCGAAATGTCCCTAAACTAACAACGGTCCGAAACGTCCTTAAACTAACGATGGACCACTATGTCCTAAAACTGGCTATTGATCGAGACGTCGATAAACTACTACGGATCGCAGCATCCCAAGGCTAACACAAAGAAAAAAAAGAAAAAAAAAGAAAAAAGAAAACGGTGTGTCCATAAGCAAAATGGGCACGGATGAAAACCCGAAAGGGCTCCGTGAGTAAAAACAGCAGGACTACCGGCGAGTTTTGTGAAAACCCGAAAGGGCGCAATCTCGTTAAAAGACACTTGCAAGGTCCTCTCAACCTTGTGAGGAGAAATACTTGCGTGAGATCCTTACGACTCACAAGGGAGCAATACACTTAGGGATCCCCACGATTCCTGAGGAGGAATCACGCTTACGAGATCCTCACGACTCGTAAGAGAGTTCCCCTTTGAGACCCTCATGGCTCACAGGATTCAAAATCCTTAAGCTAAAGGGATCTGAACCTGTTCTTAAGCCATCACAATCTCCAATGCTGCCCTACAAGCGGTTCAATATTGACCCTTGTATACAATCCACGGGCACGAATAAACATTTCCCTAACAAAGTCCCACCAGAGACTGGGGATATGCTCATATGGCGAAAGACACTTGTAAGTCCTCTCGACTTATAAGGAGAAAGCACTCTTGTGAGATCCTTATGACTTATAAGAGACTATACTCTTAAGAGTCCTCACGATTCTTAAGGAGAAAATGCACCTATGAGATCCTCACGACTCGTAGGGAAAAATACTTTTATGAGACCCTTACGGCTCATGAAGTCAAAAGCCTTAGTCGACAAGATGCTAACCCTGTTTACTAAGCCACCTTTGTTCGAATCAACAAAGGCAAATGATGATTCGCTCATGGCAATATCCCACTTGTAGCGATGCTGATGCTTAAATCGGTATCAAATCCCAAACTCGCAGTAAGGCAAATGCATATGAAATAGCCGAAATGATTGAGCAACTTGCAACAAAATCAGCAAGTAAAAATGTACGCATGCAAAATAGCCGAAATGGTTGGGTAACTCGCAATAAAAAGCAGCGAGTAAATAAAACAAATAGCTGAAATGATTGGGCACCGCGAAAAATAGCCGAAATGATTGGGCAATCGCGACTTTCGCGATATAAAACCTGAAATGATAGAGCATCGCAGAAAGAAAAATATATAAAATGAAACTTTTTGCCCTACAGGTGAGATCACATCGATCCCTGTATACAATTCAGGGGCACAAACAAAGAGGGAACCATACCTTCCCACCAGGCTCCATAAGAAAAAGAAGCTAAATCTCGACGGTTCACAGAAAGCCTGGAGATCATCTCAACATTCGTTTCATTACAACAAACGCAACATCAGCAAATCGGAGCCGCAGCAAAGTTCCCAGTTGCATGACTCGGCGATGCACAGACAACCGAGAGTCAACCCCTCCTGGTCCCGTGGAACACGGCTAATGTCAATCCTGATCCCGTAGGAAGCGTCCAGAGCAAATCCTGGTCCCATAGAACACGGCTAATGTCAATCCTGACCCCGTGGGAAACGCCCAGAGCAAATCTTGGTCCCATGGAACACGGCTAATGTCAATCCTGACCCCGTGGGAAACGCCCAGAGCAAATCCCGGTCCCGTAGAACACGGCTAATGTCAATCCTGACCCCGTGGGAAATGCCCAGAGCACCTCCTGGTCCCGTGGAACACAGCTAATGTCAATCCTGACCTCGTGGGAAATGCCCAGAGCACCTCCTGGTCCCGTGGAACATGGCTAATGTCAATCCCGACCCTATAGGAAACGCCCAGAGCAAATCTTGGTCCCGTAGAACACGGCTAATGTCAATCCTGACCCCGTGGGAAACGTCCCAGAGCAAATCCTGGTCCTGTGGAACACAGCTAATGTCAATCTTGACCCCGTGGGAAATGCCCAGAGCACATCCTGGTCCCGTAGAACACGGCTAATGTCAATCCTGACCCCGTGGGAAATGCCCAGAGCAAATCCTGGTCCCGTGGAACACGGCTAATGTCAATCCTGACCCCATGGGAAATGCACAGAGCACTTCCTGACTCCGTGAAATGCGGATGAAGTCAACCCCCTGACCCCGTAAAATGTGGATAAGGTCAACCCCTGACTCCGTGAAATGCAGATAAAGTCAACCCCCTGACCCCGTGAAATGCGGATAAAGTCAACCCCCTGGCCCCGTGAAATGCGGATAAAGTTAACCCCCTGACCCCGTGAAATGCAGATAAGGTTAACCCCCGACTCCGTGAAATGCGGATAAAGTCAACCCTCGACTTCCCCATCAAAGCAATTCTTTGATTCGGGAGCAAGTTAACTCATCAATCACTTACGGGTCCTCTCGACTTGGAAGGAAGAAAATTCTCTTTTGAGATCCGTACGACTCTCAAGAGAAAACACACTTAGGAATCCTCATGATTCCTAAGGAGAAAATTACACTTACGAGATCCTCACGACTCGTAAGGAGAAAATTCTTTATGAGACCCTCACGGCTGATAAAGTTGAAAAGTCTTAGGTGGCATATCCTAACCCTGTCTCCCAATCCATCGTTGCCTCGCAGAGAGGTCAAGGTAGATTTTCTATGGGCCACACTCTCCGACAAGAAAGAAAACAACCACTTATGAGTCCTCTCGACTTGTAAGGAAGAAAATTCTCTTGTGAGATCCTTATGACTCTCAAGAGAAAATACACTTAGGAACCCTCACGATTCCTAAGGAGAAATTACACTTACGAGATCCTCATGACTCGTAAGGAGAAATACCTTTATGAGACCCTCACGGCTCGTAAAGTTGGAAAGCCTTAGGAGGCAGATCTGAACCTGACTCCTAATCCATCGCTGTCCTATAAAGAGATCAAAATAGATTATCCACAAAATGCATTTACTAAAAGGGACACACCACCATGAAGCAAAATATGTCTTTTATTCATGAATCAAAATGAATACAAAATACAATTTATGAAAGAATAAAAAAAATACTATCATTCAGGAGTATGTACAAAAGAAGAATAAAAAGAAAAAATATACAATTCTTCAATGATTTAATAGGTTTTCCAGTTCATCCTTTTTCCGCCGGGCCTCGGCTTCATGATTCATTATCGCTAAGAGACGGGCCTCCGCTCGAGACTGTTGGGCCTGGTACGAGGCAAGCCGACTTTCAAGCTCCTTTTCGGTAACTTTATGAGCTTCGACCATTTCGCGAGTAAAAATGACGACTTTATCAATGACTACCACCTCCCTGATAGCTTCTTGAAGCACCCGCCAGAGTTCATACGCCCGAGTGGTCTTGGCCGTAAGATCAGCTTGAAGTTCCCCCAGTGCAGTTGAAGCCAGTTTCCTCTCTGAAAATTTTCGTCTGAGTCTCTTCTCTCATGACAACATATTTGCGGCGCACCGTTCTATCAGCCCCCGCAAGCTCACCTTTGTAGCCACAACCTCTAAAGGAAGGCGCGTACATTCAAGACTATGCAAACAAGCCTCCACCCGATGACAAAACTCAACCCAGACTTGCACCAATGTTTCACTATGGTAAGCAGCAAGAAAGAGAAGAGAACTGTTGGCTTCGGCGGAAAATTCTTTGGTCGTGATCAAGCTACCAGCACGAAGGTCTTTAATCAGAGCTGACAAAGAGTGAAGGCTTAGCTTTGCTATCCGTTCCGAGGCACGTAGAGCATAGGGGCCGGGCGGCATGACGATGCGAGATTCCAATGTGGTAAGAACTGGCAAAGCTATTAAGATTTATAAACAATCAGTGAGACTTGCAAGCAAAGAGCGGATGGAACAACGTCGAAACTTTTACTTACCCACAGTCATGCAAGAAGGGTCCAAAAGACCCTCAGGCCCGTCAAGAATCTCAACTTCGTCATTGGCTTCCAGAAATGCAGAAGACATCAGTATCGTTATTGAAATAATAATAATGTCATGAGAAAAGGCAAATAACACTAACCTTGCCCGGAAGATAGGACGATGCGTTGAGGGGATATTACCTGCGGAGCAGCCATCTCTAGCAGACGCTGAAAAGACTTCCTGGGGGACAGGTCCGCGATGGACGCCGCCAATCCTCGTAGCTCTGAAAAGACAGAAAGGTTCAGATAATGGAGAGATTATTAAAATAAAATATAAAAGGCTACCTTCAATGCTCCTCCCGCTCTGAACTGGAGGGATAGCAGCTTCGGCAGCCTCCTCCATGCCCCCGGGCACATCATCGGGGACATGGGCCTGTATAACAACTTCCAATTGAGGAGCAGTGGCCACCGCTGCAGGCTTCAATGAAAGGAAGGTGGCCTCGACTACCTGTCCCATAGTCTCCGAGCCGTCCCCAGAAAAATCCATTGAATCCGCGGCCAATGAAGATGCCTCTTCCGGGAGAGCAAGCAACAGGGGAACGGAAATCACCAATGAGAGCTCCGTGGAAGGAAGAACAGCTGTATCGACCCTCTCCACACTTACTAGTGTCTCATCGGGGATATTTACAGAGTCCATAGTTAAGGCACGACTCAAACTCAGATTCT
Source organism: Agapanthus africanus (assembly GCA_030015575.1). NCBI lineage: Eukaryota > Viridiplantae > Streptophyta > Magnoliopsida > Asparagales > Amaryllidaceae > Agapanthus > Agapanthus africanus. The sequence continues at coordinate 932,010,375 of CM057338.1, forward strand.
CTGCCATTACCGAAATCCCTGCAAAGTTTTCACGAAGATAAGTATATATATGTATATATATATATGTGTGTGTGTGTGTGTGTGTGTGTGTGTGTGTGTGTGTGTGTATAAAGCAGTGCAAAATACTACAAAAAGATATATAAGTATACCAATGCGCAGAGGAGCTTCTAGTATGGATTTTTCAAGCCGACGTTCCTTCCTGAGGAGGTGTGCTTGCCGGGGTTCGAGGGTAGACTCGTGGCCACCAGTCCACAACGACAGCGCATCTTCGGCATTGGCCAAGATAGGCTGCTTAAGGGCTATCTCGCCTCCCTCTTCCAAAGGACCTATACATATCCACCGTATCGATGGAGGATCTTCGTAGAAGATGACGGCAGGATAAGGCCTCTTCAGAACCCTTACATTTTCAGTCTCATCCTGGGAGCGTCTTATAGCCTCAGCCAATTGTGCGGCTTCCTCGGCAGATGAACCCAGAAAAATAAGGCCACCATCCGACTCTTGTATAGCTAGTGGTTCATATTGAAAGATAGGCTCGGATTCCACTAAAAAGTCGAGTAGATTGGTGACCGTCTTCCTTCGCCTCTTTGACCCAGAACCAACACCAGAAGACGATCGCTTCTTTCCCCTCGGTGCTTTGGTATGACGTTGACCCACTTCGCCTTCAATATCCTCTCTCGGTGGTGCTACCAATGATGACACTGCCATTGCTGACGCCGCAGCTGAGGAAACTGCTACCGGCACCTTATCAAAGGCCCTTGCCTGAGCTCTAGTGCGCATCGTCATCCCAACTGTCGAGGTTAAGTCCACATTCGCCGCCTCAGGAATAAGTATGGTACCAGTATCCCTCAAGGGAGGGTGAACCATTGTCCGCGGTCGCGGCGAGACTCCCGTAGCCTTGAGCGGGGCGGGAGCTTTAAGCCCAAAAAGTATCCTCCTCTCCTTAGCAATGATTGGACTAACCCGGTGGCGATACCAACCCGTGAAAGCCCCCACACACCTCGGAATGTAGTCGGCCTCGGGGATCATGAAATGAGAACCAGTGTTCAGCCTCATGAAATGGTGGGTGGCGTCATAAACAGTTTCCAAAGAAGGGCTGGGCTCCACTGTGAACACCTCGAAGGGGACACCCTGGTCATATCCCAGTTGCGGAACAAAGCGGTATGGGTTGTACCGCATGAAAAGAGCCGCATCGTTTCGACGGAACACCAGATAGTCGGGTCTGTTCGAGTACAAGTGCATGGCTTCCCTGGGTTTCAAAGATGGTGCTCCATCTTTCGATAAGTCAAACAGTTGCTGGACAGGGAGCGAAGAGGATTTGGTCATTAAATACCATTCCGCCTTCGTTGGCATACGGATTGAGCAGCACACGAAGAGCCCCTAATTGAGTCGTGTCAGGAGAAGAAGCGTCCACCAACCTCATGAGCCGCGGAAATGTGTAATCATCATAAAAGCTGGGTCTCTGATGCGCGGCAAATTCCCCTAGCACATGCATCTTAATCCATGTCGTAAAGTAATGAAGAGAGAAACTCACTATGTTCACGCCTGGGGTTGAGGTATTAGCTGCAGTGCTTAGCCCATGGTATATATGCGACAGCCCTGCAATGCCCACGGCTAGTCGCGTCCCTTCGGCGATGCGATGAGCAGGGTAAACGACCGAGTCTCTCATGAATCGATGGTGCGTTGGAACGACAAACCAGCTGAGCCAAACGCTGATAAAGCCGAGGAAGAAAGTTTCTTCATCCATTCCAGGAGCTGTGATCGACTCGAAAGGTACAACTGACAAGACTGGAATGTCAAACTGGGGAAAATCCTCTTCTCTAGCCGGTAGCCTATTTAAACCAAACCCGAAGGGGTCATTGATATTCGCGAACTTCGGAGCCGCCTTTAATAGAACGTCTCCATGAAGGAAGCAGGCGATAAAGCTTTTAAAAGGACGCCCTGCTCTTCTGACTCCGTGAACAGCCTCTCAAAAATCCCCAGAGTCTTGATTAGACTCGGGTACTTGTGGCGGACGGCATTTTCAGTCGACAAGCCGTCGAGCGTAGCAGGCACAGTCTCGAAAGCATACTCGTCAGAGGGCAACAATTCTTCATAAGGCGCTCCCCTGATTGGTAAGCCCGAGATCTCGCGAAACTCTTCCAAAGAGATCGTAACTTCGCGGTCCCCTAACAGGAAAGTGTTGGTGGGAAGATTCCACTGATTTAGAAAAGCTTTGACCCATCATACATGTGGAGCTTGATAATGGAAGAGGGACGCGTACACCGCCTGGTAAAGCCCGACCCTCTGCAGTCGCGCACGATGAGCAGACAAGATGTAACGAGCCCAGAGAAGGTAGCCCGTGGGATGGCAAGGGGTAAGCCCTATCTTGTAAACTTGTCCCCAATGCTGGGCTTCACCTTGGTAGATCGACGCCCCAAGATGTCTATGGCCGGCACAGGCTGATTTGGTATCCCAGTTGTAGACGGTTCAAGCCGGCCGGTAGGAGTCCAATTTGCCACCTCTACAGCAAAAGCAGTCCGCGGACGGTCCATCAGTAGGAACGGGCGGATAGGTTCTGTTGGCACCTCGCAAAGAAAGCTTCGATGACCGCGGATGATATGACCGTACCAGGTCCCCCACAAAAGAAGATTGGCACAGTCCGGGTCGTGAGCTCTAATCATCGCCATCACCTCTTCGTCAGACGGTGACTGAGGAAAGGCAGCCTCCGAGCAGGTGAAAGGGAAGTATGGAACAGAAGCCATTATTCCTGAAACAAAGGGAAGGAAACTGTTACTGAAGCCTACGCGTGTATATATATTTATAAATATATATATGTAAAAAAAAGACAGTGGAAGAAAACAACCAATGACTTATTTTATGGGACCATTGGTTACAAGACACGTGGGCCCCACAAAATCAATATGGTGGCTCACTAATAATGAGGCTGAGCAATCATCATGAGAACAAAATGAAGATTCTCAATAAATTCAAATGACTCTGCACATTCCCCCAAAGAGAAAACCCAATACAGAAACTCTGTGCAAATCGAGAAGGATCTCTGCAAGAACAACTCAGGATGAAAAATCCCAAAAAATCTTCTTTTAAGAACTAAGTTCTTTAGAGGAATTAAATTCCTTTTGAACAGAGGAATTGAATCACCAGAACAATTTTTAGAGCTAAGCTCTTTGAAATGGAATTAAGTTCCTGAGGGAGGACAAGTATCATCATCAATCCCCTAAGATCAGAGAAACCTTATGCAAAAGGGGTTTATTATTTAAAGATTGGGCATTCTTAAAGAACTTAGAAAGATAGGTTTTTGTTAAAGGGAAAAACCCTTGGTATGGATTTAAAATCCAAATAAAATTTCTACAAGAAGTTCCTCAGCCATTCAAGATCTTTACCTGAAAAGGGGAATCTTTTGTTGACAGAGTTAAACTCTGAAAATTTTTGGAACAGAGAACTGAGCTCTGAGAAGAAGAATTAAATTCTCAAGGCAAGAATAAGGAAGAAGATGAAAGAGTGGAGGCGTTTCTGAAGAGACCCCTGCATTTATAGGATGTGATGGGAAACGGTTCATCTACCCCCTTCCCTAGGCAGATCCAACAGCTACAAAAGTTACAGCGTTGCACTCACGTGCAAACACGTGAGAACAACACTGTGGGGGCATTTGTTCCCTCATAAAATACAAGGAAAAAACCCCAATGGGGCATCACGTGCGCACACGTGATCGGGGGTCACGTGCCGACACGTGATGGCTTCCTGAAGGCTCTGAAATGATAAGAATTGAATCTTAATCAAATGGGGTCACGTGCCCACACGTGATGGGCCTTTAAACCCACTGAAAAGAATCAAAGGTATAATAAAACAACAAGGAAAACCCCCCAATGGGGCATCACATGCTCACACGTGACCAAGGGTTACGTACTGACACGTGATAAGTTCCTGAGTTCTTCAAAATAACAGAATTAAATTCTGGTTAAATGCTTAATCCGTGGGTCACGTGCCACAACGTGATGAGGTCTTAAAAAACTCTCTGATTTAAAGGAAAGAAAGCTCTAATGGGGTATCACGTGCCCACACATGACAGGGGATCACGTGCCAACACGTGATAAGTTCCTAAAAATCTCTGAACTAATAGAATTGAATTCTAATTAAATGGTCAATCGGTGGGGTCACGTGCTAACACGTGATAGGCCCTTAAACCTTCTGAACAAATAGAATTAAATTCTAATTAAGGGAAATCAAAAACCCTAGTTCGAAAAATATTTCCCTAGATCTTTCCAAACAAAAAGATTGCGCTCTGTAAAGTGGAGCACCGTTGGATTAAAAATCCAATGGTGATTAAAAATCACCAATTTATAGAAAGATTCTATACAAGGAGAGATTTCCCTAAAATTTGCCAGGAATAACAGATAAAATATCTTTTGGATTAAAAATCTAATGGTGAATAAAATTCACTGAGTGATCTAAAAGATCATATTGGTTACAAAATCAATTGATATCTTTCAATAAAAGATTGACTAAACAAACTGATTCTTTTCTTTTTCCTATAAATAGGAGCCAAGGAGAGAAGAGAAAAAGAAGAGATACAACAACAGAGAGAAAAAAGAAGTGAATTTAATTCTCCAGAGAGAAAAGAAGATTTCTTGAGAAAAGAAAGAAACCCTAGGTAAGAAAGAGAAAGAGATCATTCTATAAGCTCCCACAAAACAAAAAAGAGAATTTAATTCTCAAACTAAGAGTTTAACTCTTCTGAATAAGGACTTAGTTCTTCCTCTGGTTGAAGATCTGCAGAAGTAGATCTCCCTATAAGTTGAGAATTTAATTCTCATCGGAGAGATTCTGCCATGCAGATCCAAAACTTAGAGGGAAAATTGAGTTTAAAGAATTTAATTCTTCCAAATACATGGGAATTTAATTCCTCTAAATAAAATTAGGGTTTAACGCTATAAAAGAATTTAATTCTTCCAAATATATAGGAATTTAATTCCTCTAAATAAATTAGGGTTCAACCCTACAAAAGAATTTAATTCTTAAATAAGGGACTTAAACTTTTCATGCACGTAAAAGCATCAGTATCTAACCTGATCACGTGTGTCCACGTGACTCCCCCCCTCAGTGATAAAAAGAGAACGAATGAAATTGGGTCACGTGCTCCCACGTGACCCTTGAATAAATTCCTCAAAATAGAGAGAATAAAGCAAAGGCAGAACAGACTTTGGGCGCCCTCACGTGTCCCCACGTGACCCCTAACAAATCTTGTTAATATCCAGTGCATGGGTGCCCATCACGTGCCCACACGTGATGGACATGAAGACTAAAAGTGTTTAACACTCATTTTGAGAATAAAATAAGGGAAGCTTGACCCAATCCTAGGGTGCCTCACGTGTCCTCACGTGTGCGCTTCATTTTTCTAGTGTTTAACACTATTTTAAGCACTACATCCTTAGTTTTTAACACTATTTTAAATGCATCACGTGGGAACACGTGATCGCCCTTACAGTTCAATTCTATGTGAAAAAGAAAGCCCACGCTATTTTCAAATAGTCTTAGCCCAAATTGGCTAAGTCTTCCAGAGGCAAGACCCCCCTTTGACTGAGCCTCAAATATACCTTTGTCTTCCAAGATTGATCATCTCATATGGCATATGAGTGCTCAGCACTCAATAAAATATAAAAATATGGTCAGAACCCAGACCCATGCTTAGCATTGCTAAATAATGGGGGGCTGAGCCCAGACAAATGTTCAATAGTCCAAACAATGATCCAACATTTTAAACCTAATTGGACTTAGCCCAAGTTGGCCATAAGTCCTCAATTCAGATTTAACTGAGCCCATGTGCTCATAATCTAATTAATTGATCTTTGTCCCAAATTGGACTACAGATTTCCCAATCAACATTGGTTCAAGGGTACATCTCTTCACTCCTTTGATATTTGTCGCCGTAATCCTTCAACATTTTCAGAGAGGTGACGGGTCCCGATAACCAATCATTCCATGGACTGTGGGGTCCTTAAACTCATGGACTATGATCTCCTTAAACTTTATAGACTATGATGTCTTTAAACTACGGACCGTGGGGTCCTTAAGCCAATGGACTATGATATCCTTAATCTCGAACTGTGGGGTCCTTAAACCTATGGACTATGATGCTCTTAATCTCGGATTGTGGGGTCCTTAAGCTCATGGACTATGATGTCCTTAACCTTACAGACTATGATGTTTTTAAACTGGACCGTAATGTCCTTAAACTAACAATGGACCGCAATGTCCCTAAACTAAACAACAGAATCCAAATGCTCTTTTGTTAGATCTAAACGATCCCGTTAAGTTGATCTTAGTCTAAAATTAAACTAACGTATCCTTAACAAACGTTTAAGTTGATCTTAGTCTCAAATGAAACTAACGTATCCTTAAACCCAATCCCAAACCCAAATCTAAGAAGATGCGGATTTGGACTAATCCACGCCCTACGGGCGACAACATAAATTAGTCTCCGTATACAATCCCCAGGCAACCTAAAACAAAACAAACACACACGACACGAAGTGACCATCTGGAGAAGGAGAAAGTGGTTACCGCGATGCGGTAGCGTAATTAACTGTAAGGGCTTGCGCCTGCAGGGAAGAGCGCCCCCACAACCAAAAACCCCTCAACGAGGGGTGTTAGTTATATGTATGCCCTAGAGGCCATTACTATACATAGGATTTATATTGTAGTGGATGCTTGGACATATATAGGGAGGACTTTCTTGCTCGACATGATAGTATGCTATCTGGTTGCTCTTTAGCTTAACGTGTACACTGATTGTCTCTCTGTCACATGTTGGTAAAGCCCTTAGGATGTGTACTTGACTACCTGGACTATGATGCGGATCATACTAGTGGGGACATGGTAGTCCATAAGTACATCCTTCAAGGTCCCTAGTCGTGGGTGTATCGATACGGGGCATCGATATACCAGAGTAGACTAGCGTATACCTTCTCGACCCATACAGATGGGTGATGGATGATCCCATATCCATTGGTGTTTGACATCAGAGATGATATACGGGTGCTCAGTGGAGACTGGGTACACTGGACGGACTCGCCGAGAACTCCCAGATGGTATTATACCTTACGTCAGATGGCAGTTCTCTGGTGACACTGGTACAGGTTAGTCTGTAGACCCGAGATCGTCATAGAGTCTTGTGTGATTCCCACTGTGATTTGATTTCCACCTTACCACGTCCAAGAGGGCGTGCAAAATGGTGGTTTTTGGGTACAGTCCCGAATCACATGGAGGCAATGAGCGATAGGAGGGGATTCGTCTCTCCCGGTATAGGGAGTTGATGTTGCGCTGTGTTCGATTGGCTATAACCGGAAATCCCTGGCCAGGGTTGCTGAGATTTACTGGTAAGTGTTACCAGTAGTTTCTCGAACTGTTATAGACCTCATATCGACACGACTTATCGAGCTATTGGGGTCTGACGTTTACCACCCCTAGGCGAGATATGCGACATATCAGACGACGAGACCGGACTGTACGGTAAGTGTTGCTGGTTGGATTCACAGGAGTGTGAGCGGGCTTGCTCGTCGATCTTTTGATCGCTCAATACCCGGGTGGCCGTTACGTTTAGCAGACCGCTTGTGGCTTGTGGGTGTTTGATATGATCATCACCTGCTGCCGGCATATCGACGAGTCTTTAGAGTCCTACACAGAGCTTTCCTGGCTCAAGTGAAACGAAATAGGAGTGCATATGAAATATGTGCGGGACCGAGAATAATACCAGTATATGATACTGTATTCGATTCTCGCGATTTGTGACATTGATCGGTTATATGCGATATAGCCGGGTTATCGGATCAAGTGTTGATTCGATAAGTTGTTACTATAGATATTAGTCGGTTATATGCGATATGATCGGATCGTTAAATCAAGTATTGATTTAATGATTTAATGTATAATTATATATTTGATATATTACTTTACATTAACTAATATTGGTTCACTTAAGATGTTTTTCTCACTTGTTTATGCACATTGTATATGTGATATATTTTTGTGCACAAGTTTGTATCATGTTTGATGATACATGCAAACTTGGGTGTATGTTTGTATTAAACCATGGTTAGTTAATGGTTAGGGTTTCATTTGATTTATTTGCTTATTTATTTATTTATTCATTCATTTTGGCAAAATGAAAATGGTGGCTAATTTTGTTTCTTTGTTGAAGCTTCATGAAGCTTTGAAAAAGTCTACCATTTTTGTTTCATGCCTAACCTAACCATTCACCTAACCCTAGTTTATTTTCTACACTTAACCATGGTTGCTATATGATAAGAATCACTCATTTTCTATTTTCCAAATAATTCTTATCATATTCTTTTTCTTCTTCCTCTTCTTCTTCAAGAAGAAAAAGCTTGCTAGCTTCAATGGTGAAATGAGAAAAGGAGTGAGAAATCCAATTCTAAAGTGAACCCACTTCCTATTTCTTCATCCTCTACCACTTGCCAAGTAGTATAGGGTGTTTTCTTCTCAAGTTTCATGACTTGGTGAAGTTGGAGCTTGATCTTGAGTCGCCTCGACGTAGATCATTTTCGGCATCGAAGTCGACGACCTAGCCCGATCATTTCTTCGACGAAACCATAAATAGAGTCTGGGATCCGATGATCACAGCGGAGGGACGTCAACGCGGAGCTATGGAGGTGGAGGACTGGATCTACAAAGGTTGTATTTCCGTTCACTTAGTTAAGTTGTTAACTAGTTGCATGTTTCGCCTATTCTCTAGTTAACGATCCGTATTAGGGTTTGTAGGCACATGAAATTTTTTGATTTTGGCATGGTTGATACCTTGTGAGACCTCGTTAGCGTGCCTAGGAACCCTACAGTGGTATCAGAGCCTAGCTAGAGCCTTAGGCGAAGTGTAGACGATGTTAGAATTCCGATCGAACCCCGAAACCCAAAAAATGACCCCTCTTTGTACATTTTTACAAAACTGGGTTTTTTCCAGATTAAAAATTCTAAAAAAATTCAGCAGGAAGTTATAAGAATTACGGTGCAAAAATGACCAAAGTTACGGCTAAAGCGCGGCGGAACCGCGGCAGAAGCTTGGCTTCTGCGGTGGTTCCGCGTCCATATTATGAGATCATCCATCAATATTTGCACAGTAATTTGTTTCTTCAGGTGCTGAGTTTTCTGGGAATTTTTAATTTGCACTCAAGAGTTGAGTTTTCTGGGGTTGTTTTGGGAACTCGTGGATTCGATCGGATTGTCTAATCTTGTCTATGTGTTTTCCGGATAATTATTGAATATGTTAAAAAGTTCGACCGGATATAAATACCCACTTTTTCCCCTTTCTGGAAATTTCCAAGTGTTGGATCTTTCCGTGGTCTAATAACGTTCTAAGTAGTGCAAGTAACGCGATAGACCCTCTAGAAGACAACAAACCTTAACTCGATTATGTGACCGTCTTGAACTGCCCTTTGAACCTTCGGGTTTGGGGCAGTACGCGTGCCACATGTGAGGCGTTGGCTTGACCCTTCTAGGCTGGACCGTTGGTACTGAGGCATGAACTGGATGTTTTTTAAACCTATTTCATGTGTTGATTTGTTTCAGGAAAACTTGGGTGTTTGAATGTTCGATCGGAAAGTTTAACATTTTCTATTTATCTGGAATGGGATACAATAATTGGAATTCACAAGTAGTTATGAGATAACTAAATGAATGTTATAAACATAGCAGTTTAGTCTCACTTGATTGGTTGCCACAGAATTTTGATGTGATCAAAAGTCCGTCGCAATCACGTAGCGTACGTGGATACTCGCCGGGTAAACTTAATAGACATCCACACCCCAAAGCCCCGACCAAGTGACTGTAGGAGAACCCCGTCGCCGAAAGCATCCGTTCGGGTGCTCGCGGCAGCGGTGTTCCGCCTTGGTGCACTTCGTCGACGGCATCGGGGGTGCGGCCGCCTACTAAAGTTTGCGACGAGCATTCGATCAGGATGTCGGGAATCTTGTTGAATTGCCCGACTTGATATTGAAAAGAGTTTTCGATAATGAGACTAAAATGCGGGGTTTATAATTGTTAGGCATGTGATGTCTAAGGAATTCATTTGATTAGGCATGCGATGTCTGAAGAGGTTGCGGATTCCAACTGTTGTAGTTTTACACTTTCTTTTCTGTGACCGTAAGTGTAATATGTGATATCGCCGGTTTCGTTGCTATATGTCAACGACAATTGGGAGGAGCATATTTACTTACGTTGATGACATGTGATGTTATGTGTTGCTGGATATGTTAAATTGGATAGTCGTGTTTGAATAGCCGGGTTTTTTTTTATGTGAGATGAGTGTTTTTCATTTTCATTCATGTAAAAACTTGTATGTAATATTCTTTTATTGGGGCACTTCCAAGTTGCGGAAGATGTCACCCTTTGTATATTATTTACTTTTCCGCACTAGGATAGACCCAAGGAGGAGGGCACAAGTAACCGGGTTCTTGAGTCCAGTGGGAGACCAACTCAAGGAGTCGAGTCCGGGTCTCCTAACTCTAGAATTGGTAGGGTTGCTTGCCGCTCTCGTAGGGGTCTACGGGTATGGGTTTGGCTATTCATCGCGACCATGGAATCCGTGTTTTATACTGGCTCGTACTAAAACACGGACGTCCTAGTATATCTAATATTTCATATATGTTTCTTCTGCTGCGATATCTGTGATGTGATCATGTGATGTTCTGTGATAGATACTGTATATAGTATATATGATATATTATATAGATGTTACTTATGTTTTACACCCGCGCTAGCCCTGCCCTGCTCTGCCGTTAGTTACCTAACCTAACGGTGCACGAGGGGACATCGAGGCGAATGCGGATGGCATATGTGTACGTCGTATTTATCTGTGATGTTTAGGTAATTTAAATGATGGGACTTCATTAATGTGATTAATGAAAGAAAAAGAAACCTAAAAATGTTGTGGAATCGAATTTCAAAATAAAACAAGTAGCTACAGTTCTTGCTTTGCATCGCGGTGTTCCTTGTAGAACATCCTGCACCTTATTCGATAAAGGAAAGGACCGAGATCCCTTCACCGGGAGTGACTCCTTTAGCAATAACTGGCAGATGCTACACCCCTCGGTTTGTCTTTTGATTACTTCTATAGTTTCTGCTTTGCACAGTGATATATATGATATATCCCGTACCTCATTCGACGAGGAAAGGACCGACGATCCCTTCACCGGGAGTGACTCCTTTAGCAAAACTAGAAAAGCCTAAAAAACACTCCATTTAAAAATCATTCGATCCTACAACGATATCAAGTTCATTACGCAAAAGGTTTTCAGAAAAACCTGTCGTAGCCCTTCGTCATTTCAGATAAGTTGTATATAGTATTCGTGCTACATTTGTTGGCTTTCGTCAAGGTGTAGTGTGCGGTAGCTATATGCTGCTTATCTGCTGCATATGATGCGATTGGATTAGGGTAGTCGTGCGGCTTTGTTGGCTTTCGTCAAGGGTCGTGCGGGTGGGTTTAATTCAATCAAGAAATGTACGGGTTGAACTTGACTAGCGGGCTATGGTTTGTTGGCTTTCGTCAAGGTCATAGCACGTTAGGGGCAAAATTATCGGGAATTTCAAGTGTTGAAATTTGCAATGAGATTGCATACCTTTTATGAGATAGTTAGATCCCGATACCCGCTGCGAGTAAGAGTTACTCCTGGGAGAGTTTTACACATTACAATTAGCCGATCAAGTAGGTGTCTAGAAAGGTGTCAACGAGGTTACGCTTCTGGGAAAACGAGGTTTACATTAATTAGGTTCGTGCGAAAGCACGGGGGACCTCCCTCAAAGTACCGACACTGGCCTGGCTGAAAGATTGGCGAACTTGTAGTGTGTAATTAATTCCGGCTAGTCTTTCCTTTTAAGGTTTGAAGGAAGATTTGATAAAAACAATGGGAACCATCCTGATTAGATAAAATAATAACCAATCTGATCTTGCAAGAGCGCACGCAGAGTGTTTTCTTCTCTCTCTCTCCTGGTAGCGACCATGTCACGCCTTAATCAAGATAATAATACGGATGTATTGACCGAACCCGCTTGTTATACTGAGCTGTGGAACGTTGGTCCCGCTCCAACTTATAATTGTTATAAGACAGAGCAGGAAATAAGGGGAATACCAGGATTCCCATGCCGCCCAAACGAAGAAAGTGCACATGATGCATCTCCTTCGGGTGTGTTCATTACAAAGAACTGTTTCTCTGTATCCTCTACGTCCTGGGTATTTGATACCGGATCAGGATCCTAGATATGTAATCTGTTACATAGGGCTACAGAAAGGTAGAGAACTGAGATCGGGTGATAAGTTTCATGAGACAGAAAACGGGGCAAGCGTTGCAGCCAAGTCTGTTGGTCACTGTCACCCTGTATTCTAAATACATTGATTCTGAACGAATGTTATTAGATACCGAACCTGATATACAAAATTATATCAGTCTCTTTATTATTAAAGAAATGATAAAATTTTGTATTGTTGGATAATGTTTTGAACATTTCCTATATCAAAAGTTGATCGGTTCAGGCACGTTATCTAAAAGCATTGATGTTCTAAATCAAACTACAGTTCTTAGTATACGGAACACACACAAGAGGAAGAGTTCAAAAATGAACGAATCCTTTTTGAGGCATTGTAGACTAGGTCATATCAATGCGACCCGACTAGCTGAAGTTACTCGTAGATGCATATTTAAATCAGTTTGAATTTACATTTTGTGAAACTTGCCAGTCATGTCACAAAGATATAATGACACCAGCTCTGTTTATTGGAAACAGAGAAAGAGTTAGTGAACTCTTGGGATGATACATGTTGATGTATAAAGGTCCCCTGTCTACACATGCCAAGACCAGTTCTTTGTACTTCATTACATTCTCTGATGATCTCTCAAGATTCAGACATATGTTCCTGTTGAAACACAAGTCAGAACCTTTTGAGGTATTCACAGAATATAAGTTAGAAGTAGAGAACCAATAGGGGTATAAGTATTATGTCCTTTGATGAGATCATGGAGGAGAATACTTGAGCACGGAATTCTTGGACTTTTCTAAAGGAGAATGCGATTCTCTCTCAGCATTACTCCTCCGTATACACCATAGCACGATGGTATATCGGGGTGGAGCAATAGCACCCTATGTGATATGGTGCGCTCTATGATGAGTACTACTGAGTGTCCTATTTCCTTTTAGGGAGTTATGCACTTGTGAAGTTGCATACCTATTGAATAGGGTTCAAATCAAATCAGTTGCCTACCACTTCATATGTGCTATGGAAAGGGAAGAGCCCATCTCTTAAGTCAGTTAAGATTTGGGGTTGTCCGGCCTATGTCTAAAAGCAAAATCCGGACAAGCTCGAGGCAAGATCTGTTATGTAGAACTGGAAATGTTCCAGCTATACAAACTGCAGCTGATGATTTGAAAGAACCAAACGATTCAATAGTTACCAACGAACCTCAGCCTCTTCGCCGATCTGGTAGGGTTCCTCATCCGCCTGAGAGATACTTCGGTTTCTCGATGACAGTGGGAGCGAGGATTGCATCATGAGATGATGACCCAACTAGTTTCGACTTGGCCATCAGGAGTGAGACTCTGTAAGAATAGCTGGATGCTTAGTGATCTGAGATGGAATCCTTATACACCAACAAAGTATGGACTTTAGTTGTTTTATCTGAAGGGTTAAATCCCCATCAGGAGCAAGTATATCTTGAGAAGATTACTTGGTGTACATGGAAAAGTTGAGACTTTCAAAGCTAGACTTGTTAAAGGTTTGCATCATTGACCAGGTATGGATTATGTTGAAACCTTTTCTAAGGATCTATGCTTAAGTCCATCCAGATCCTACTTGCCACGGCTACATACCATGACTACGATATCTGGTGGTTGGGTGTCATGACTGCTTTTCTAACTGATGTTTTAGAAGAGTGCGTCTATAAGTACACAGTCAGAGGGGTTCGTAGACAGTGGGAGCAGCGGAAACGTGTGCAAGATGTTTTATGTGATAAAGCAGGCATCGCGGAGTTGGAACGTCTGTTTTGATGTATTAGTCAAAGAGTTTGACATCATCAAAATGGTAGATGAACCTTGTATAAACAAAAGGGTAGTAAGGAGTATGGTGGTGATCCTCGTAGAGTACGTGGATGACATACTCTTGATAAGAAAGGAGTTTCCTATGCTACGCTCGATCAATCTCCGCTTATCACAATGATTCTCCACATAGGATCAAATTGATACATATTAAATACTGGGTTTTGGATCTATGAGATAGATCTAAATGGATGTTAGGATTCTCACTAGATGTAGTGAGCTGGTATCAATCGATCCTGGGGAGAATCACTGGAAGTGTTCCAGGGTGATAAGGACGACTGAATGTCAGTCACAGGCATTGTCTTTACCCTCTATGGAGGGACGGTATGTTGGAAGAGTTCCAAGCTAGATACCGTGACATACTAGACGATTAAAGGTAGGATACATCGCTACTTAAGATGCTACCAAAGAGGCAGTCTGGGTGTATAATGGTTCATGAGATGAACTTAGTTCCTCCCATTGTGTGACAATGGAGTTGTGGCTTATGCCAAGGAATGCCCGTCCCATCAGTGATCCAGACATATTCTAAGGCAGTATCACCTGATCATGGAGATGGTTGATCTCCAGGGTGATCGAAGTTAGGAGAGTAGACTCAGAGGACAACACGGCGGATCCACTCACAAAGGCCTTTTCCCAGAGAGAGACTTTTATGGGATGGTTGAGTATGAGATACTACAACCACTGCTATCAGATGGCCCTAGTGCAAGTGGGAGATTGTTAGTTATATGTATGCCCTAGAGGCCATTACTATACATAGGATTTATATTGTAGTGGATGTTTGGACATATATAGGGAGGACTTTCTTGCTCGACATGATAGTATGCTATCCGGTTGCTCTTTACCTTAACGTGTACACTGATTGTCTCTCTGTTACATGTTGGTAAAGCCCTTAGGATATGTACTTGACTACCTGGACTATGATGCGGATCATACTAGTGGGGACATGGTAGTCCATAAGTACATCCTTCAAGGTCCCTAGTCGTGGGTGTATCGATACGGGGCATCGATATACCAGAGTAGACTAGCGTATACCTTCTCGACCCATACAGATAGGCGATGGATGATCCCATATCCATTGGTGTTTGACATCAGAGATGATATACGGGTGCTCAGTGGAGACTGGGTACACTGTACGGACTCGCCGAGAACCCAGATGGTATTATACCTTACGTCAGATAGCAGTTCTCTGGTGACACTGGTACAGGTTAGTCTGTAGACCCGAGATCGTCATAGAGTCTTGTGTGATTCCCACTGTGCTTTGATTTCCACCTTACCACGTCCAAGAGGGCGTGCAAAACGGTGGTTTTTGGGTACAGTCCCGAATCACATGGAGGCAATGAGCGATAGGAGGGGATTCGTCTCTTTCGGTATAGGGAGTTGATGTTGCGCTGTGTTCGATTGGCTATAACCAGAAATCCCTGGCCAGGGTTGCTGAGATTTACTGGTAAGTGTTACCAGTAGTTTCTCGAACTGTTATAGACCTCATATCGACACGACTTATCGTTTACCACCCCTAGGCGAGATATGCGACATATCAGACGACGAGACCGGACTGTACGGTAAGTGTTGCTGGTTGGATTCACAGGAGTGTGAGCGGGCTTGCTCATCGATCTTCTGATCGCTCAATACCCGGGTGGCCGTTACGTTTACCAGACCGCTTGCGGCTTGTGGGTGTTTGATATGATCATCACCTGCTGCCGGCGTATTGACGAGTCTTTAGAGTCCTACACAGAAATTTCCTGGCTCAAGCGAAACGAAATAGGAGCGTATATGAGATATGTGCGGGACCGAGAATAATACCAGTATGTGATACTGTATTCGATTCTCGCGATTTGTGATATTGATCGGTTATATGCGATATAGCCGGGTTATCGGATCAAGTGTTGATTCGATAAGTTGTTACTATAGATATTAGTCGGTTATATGCGATATGACCGGATCGTTAAATCAAGTATTGATTTAATGATTTAATGTATAATTATATATTTGATATATTACTTTACATTAACTAATATTGGTTCACTTAAGATGTTTTTCTCACTTGTTTGTGCACATTGTATATGTGATATATTTTTGTGCACAAGTTTGTATCATGTTTGATGATACATGCAAACTTGGGTGTATGTTTGTATTAAACCATTGTTAGTTAATGGTTAGGGTTTCATTTGATTTATTTGCTTATTTATTTATTTATTCATTCATTTTGGCAAAATGAAAATGGTGGCTAATTTTGTTTCTTTGTTGAAGCTTCATGAAGCTTTGAAAAAGTCTACCATTTTTGTTTCATGCCTAACCTAACCATTCACCTAACCCTAGTTTATTTTCTACACTTAACCATGGTTGCTATATGATAAGAATCACTCATTTTCTATTTACCATATAATTCTTATCATATTCTTTTTCTTCTTCCTCTTCTTCTTCAAGAAAAAAAAGCTTGCTAGCTTCAATGGTGAAATGAGAAAAAGAGTGAGAAATCCAATTCTAAAGTGAACCCACTTCCTATTTTTTCATTCTCTACCACTTGCCAAGTAGTATAGGGTGTTTTCTTCTCAAGTTTCATGACTTTGTGAAGTTGGAGCTTGATCTTGAGTCGCCTCGACGTAGATCATCTTCGGCATCGAAGTCGATGACCTAGCCCGATCATTTCTTCGACGAAACCATTACTAGAGTCCGGGATCCGATGATCGCAGCGGAGGGACGTCAACACGGAGCTATGGAGGTGGAGGACCGGATCTACAAAGGTTGTATTTCCGTTCACTTAGTTAAGTTGTTAACTAAATGCATGTTTCGCCTATTCTCTAGTTAACGATCCGTATTAGGGTTTGTAGGAACATGAAAATTTTTGATTTTGGCATGGTTGATGCCTTGTGAGACCTCGTTAGCGTGCCTAGGAACCCTACAAGGGGGAATCTAACGAAGTCTGCTACATCGACCGCATCCGTTTAAACCTTCGATATATGGTGTCATAAATCAACTTGGCATCTTCGGAGAGGTGGACGGATAGCACCAATTAGCATCTGCCCTCGGAATTCAGGCCCTGACGTCCCGGTCGCGTCTTCCGGCAGAGAACAAAGGACAGAGAAGCAGCGGAACAAGCGGCCTATATAAAAAGAATGACGCTTCTCTTCCGAGACATGGTTGGGATGATGATACAACCGGATCCTCCGGCTGAAGACCCTCTGATTGTCCTCGACGATGACAGAGGGGAGACATCTAAACCTCTTCCGGCTTGTTCAGTAGCCAAAGAGGAGACCATCTCCAAAGCCACCCTGGATGATTACATCGCTCAACAGATACGAGCTCACCAGGTGAATGAAGCGTACTGTCAAATTGTTAAGACTGGACGACCCTATCCGGGTTGGCACAACCAAATAAAATACCCGCCGGGGTATACGATCCATAAATTCCATGTATATAAGGGGACGGGGAACCCGCACCCATATGTTGCTCAATTTAGAGCCTTATGCGGTAATACCGGAGGTGATGATTGTTTCCTGATTTAAAATCAGGAAAGCTTCTGGGAAAAGCTTCAAAAAGGGGTCACGTGTTGGCACGTGACACCTAAAAGGCATCATCAAGTCAAGTTCAGTTTCCTGACTACGCTGAAGAAAATGGGCTTCAGAAAGAGTCACGTGCTACCACGTGACCAGGGTCACGTGGCGACACGTGACATTTAAACGCAAGCGTCAAAGGCACACAAGTTCTCTGATCAAGTCAAGAAAAGGCTTCAGAAGAGATCACGTGTTCCCATGTGACCAGGGTCACGTGTTGGCACGTGACGTTCAAGACAGCAGACTCGTTCTCCAGACGAACCAAGGAAAGAGAGTTCAAACAAGGGTCACGTGCTCACACGTGACCAGGAGTCACGTGGTGGCACGTGATGCTTAAGCAACGATCAGAAGACAGAGCGCAAAAGAAAGGAAAAGGCTCATGCCAAAAGGGGTCACGTGCTCACACGTGACCATGGGTGACGTGGTCACACGTGACCGGCTTTCAAAGCCCATTGTGTTAACAGAATTAAATTCTGAAGGAAATTCAAATCTTTCCAAAGGAAAGCAACTATCTGGAACCAATCAAATTAAAGATTCAGAGGTGATGAAATATCATCTATCTATGGGAAAATCTCGGGTTTGGAAAGATTTTCCCTTTAAATCTAACCAAAATAACAAGGGAGAATCTCTGGATTTAAAATCCAATGGTGAATAAAATTCACCTAATAATCCAAAGGCCCAAAATGGATGCTGAATGCAAATCAAATCTCTCATGAAGATTTGTCAAAAACTGATTGATTCGGCTGCTTCTCCTATAAATAGGAGCCAAGAGACACAGAAAGAGATACATGCGCAGAGAAGAAAAAAGAAAAAAGGAGAAGAGCTTTGATACTTTGAAAAGACTCGGATCTTTTGCCAAAAAACCCTAGGTAAGAAAGGGAAGGCCTTTTGAAAGAAAGAGAATTTAATTCTCAACAGAGTTTAACTCTGATAATGTAAAAACAGAAGAACATATTTCTTCTCTCTTTGATAGAGGATCTGCAAAGTGCACATCTCCCCTTAAGGTTGAGAATTTAATTCTCAATGGGTTGAGATCCTGCCATGCAGATCCAAAACATAGAGAAGGAATGCAAGCACGAGAATTTAATTCTCACAGAATTATAGGAATTTAATTCCTTTAAAATAAAAGTAGGGCTTGACCCTATATCATGGGAATTTAATTCCTTCAGAACAAAAAAAGAAACAGGGTTTAACCCTAATTAAAAAACCCAGTTCTGTTGAAACATCGGGAATTTAATTCCTTTAATCATAATTTAACAGAGGATGGAAGTTTAAACTCCTTAAAAAACTTTTATTAGGGTTTAACCCTATTCAGCCCTTCACATATATGAGGAATTTAATTCCTACAGAAAATTCAGAGTTAAACTCTATTCCAGAAAAACAAAGTTTTCGAAAGGAAGTAGGAATTTAATTCCTCTGAAATTTACAGTTCGAGGAATTTAATTCCTGAAAAAAGACTAACAAAGCCTCTAAACAAAATACATAGAGGCAGGGTCACGTGTCATCACGTGACCCCCCAAGAGATCTACAGAAATTCCCTTTGAGGCAGCACCCCACGTGATCCACGTGACCCTTGACAGAAGCTTTAATACATAGGCATTTGAATGCCCGTCACGTGATGGCACGTGATGCTCTGAAAGAGGTGATAATCTCAGCAGAATAAATGAAGAGAGGGCGCTCTCACGTGCTGCCACGTGACCCCTCTTGCCTTAGTGTTTAACACTAAATTAAAACTCTCGAACCCAGTGTTAAAACACTGTTGGGCCTTAGTGTTCAACACTAAATAAAAAGCTTTATCTGCAGTGTTCAACACTGATCTGTTTTAGTGTTTAACACTAATTTGAAAAGCCTTGTTGCTGGTGTTTAACACCAATTATCTCTTAGTGTTAAACACTAACTTGTCAACCTCATTCCCAGTGTTCAACATTGACTGCTCTGTAGTGTTTAACACTAGGCTTTGGCCCAATTGGCTTAAATGGATGGAGGCAAAGCCTCTCCTGATTGGACTTAGCCCAAGATGGCCATAAGTCCTCAATTTGTGATTAACTGGTCCAATGGACTCATAACATAATTAATTCGTCTTGACCCCAAATTGGGCCAAGGGCTATTTAATCCACTCCGGTTCTAGGGTACATCTCTTCACTCCTTTGATACTTGGCATTGTAATCCCTCAATGTCTTCAAAGAGGTGACGGGTCCCGACGACCACACATTGATATGGACTGTGGGGTCCTTAAACTCATGTCTAATGCAAATTCCTGGTTACGTGGAACGCGGATAATGTCACTCTTTGACCCCGTGGAAAACGTCCAGAGCGGAGCCTGGTCCTCGCCAAGCGCGGTAGTGAACCCGTGTGAAGCATCCAGAGCACATACCGGACTGTGGGGTCCTTAAACCCATGGACTACGACGTCCTTAACCTTGACCGAGATGTCTTAAAACTAACAACGGACTGTGGGGTCCTTAAACCCACGGACTACGACGTCCTTAACCTTGACCGAGATGTCTTAAAACTAACAATGGACCGCAATGTCCTTAAACTACCCATGGACCGCAATGTCCTTAAACTACCCATGGACCGCGACGTCCTTAAACTAGAACAATAGAGCCCCGTATGCTCTTTTGTCGGATCTAAACGGTCCCGTTTAAGTTGATCTTAGCCTCAAAGATGGCTAACGTATCCTTAAACCTTCAAACAGAGTGGACTACGAATCCCCCCAATTAACTCTGGCTCAAGGGTACATCCCCGAACTCCTTTGACATCCGTCGTTGTAATCCCTCAACGTCGTCAGAGAGGTGACGGGTCCTGACGGCCATACATACGATGGACCACTATGTCCCTAAACTGGAACATTAGAGTCCAAACGCTCTTTTGTCGGATCTAAACGATCCCGTTAAGTTGATCTTAGTCACAAAGTTAGACTAACGTATCCTTAACAAGCGTTTGAGTTGATCTTAGCCTCAAGTATGGCTGACGTATCCTCAAACCAACCCCCCCAAACCCAAATCTAAGATAATACGGATTTGGACTAGTCCACGCCCGACGGGCGACGACATAACTCAGTCTCCGTAAACAATCCACGGGCAACAAAATACAAAACAAATACCCACGACACGAAGTGACCATCTGGAGAAGGAGAAAGTTGTTACCGCAATGCGGTAGCGTAATTAACTGCAGGGGCTTGCGCCTGCAGGGAAGAGCGTCCCCACAATCAAAAACCCCTCGAACGAGGGGGAATCTGACGAAGTCTGCTACATCGGACGCATCCGTCTAAACCTTCGATACATGGTGCCATAAATCAACTTGGCATCTTCGGAGAGGTGGACGGATAGCACCAATTAGCATCTACCCCGAATCTCAGGCAAGACGCCATGTCGCGCCGTCTTTCGGAGGGGAACAGATTCTGGCACGCCCGGTGGGACCTTTTCCTCTTTCCACTCCACACTTCGTGTGTCGTGACTCGCGAACCAATCGCGGTTCGCTAATGGTTGCCCTTGGGTTTCAAGATACTAAGAATTGGCGTCTCGTTTATTGCAGAAAGCAAAGGATCGATGGCTTCTACTTCCATGAAATTCTCCAACTGCTCAGACTGCAATTGCAACCAACGCTCTGCCTCGCCAGGAGGTATAGCTTACGGACCCCAAGCTGCTTCGCTATTCACAATGCCCGTGGAACAGGTCACTCGTGCCACCACAGGATTGTTCTTTGGGACCATGCTCCCACCGACAAACTTCACCGCTCCAGCGCTGACAACGGAAGCTCTCAAGAAGTCGGTCTTTGATCGTCTCACCCCTGCTGCGGCTCCTCTCAACGAGTCGCCCAACGTCAACGCCTCGGTCTTCTCTAGATTGGGCCAGAAATCCTTCGAACCCATCATAGGACCTACGATCTCAGAGAAGGTTGCTTCTAAGAAAGTGGCCGCTCCTGTCCCAGAAGTCGTTAAGGCAGCTCCTCCGGCCAAAAGGTCGGTCTTTACAAGATTAACGGCTTCAGCTCCCGCTCCTACTGCCCAAAGGACATCGGTCTTTGACAGGCTAATACCAACTGCGACCCCCCACCCAGACAGGGGGCAAGACGAAACCATTCTTACCGCCGACCCTACACCGTCCGCTCGACACGCTCGACGTCGCCATTGGCGCCGAGTGAGGAAGGCTGGGGGCAACTCCCCCTCCGGGTTGACTCCATCGGCCCCGGTGGCAGAGGTTAATGCTGCTGTTCCAACTGGGAACAGCTTTGAAATGCTAAATAAGGTGCGAAGGAATTCCCCTACGGCAGTACTGAAGAGGTCTCCTCCCTCATTAAAAAAGGTTGTGGAAATAAAACCCGAACAGCCCCGATCTCCTCAACGGCTGTCTTCCAAAATCTATAAGGTTTGGCGGCAGGCACGGGACTCGATCATCGATCCAAACTTCTCCCGCCAGCACAAGAAGCTGAAAATCCAACCGGAAGATGGTCACCAGGCTAAACCCCAAAAGGCTGTCAGGACGCCCACCTCAACGGCCCCCTCAACCTCCATGGCTCATAAAAGGAGGAGGTCAGAGAAAACCCCGCAGCATGCAACGACGGCTAAAAGCACTGAGCCCAGACGCCCTAAGTCTGGGGGCATGGTGGTGCACACTGTTTACATGGCCTCTGGAAAAGAGGAAAGCCGCACTTCTACGGGCCACCGACCGCTAACCCGATCCGTGACGAAAGCCCAGGAACAGCAACAAAAGCTGCAAGAAATGATGAATGCTATGGCCGCGCTCACCGGGCCAAAAGAAAACCCAGAAACGTCCTCAGACGCACGCCGAGAGGAAGAAACCGATGCTGAATTCCTTCGCCGGACACTGGAGAAAAGGGACAAAGAGGCTGCTGAACAAGCGGCCAACATACAACGGATGGGCCTTCTCTTCCAAGATGTGATAGGAATGATAATCCAGCAGGACTTACTCGCCGAGGATCCCCCGATCGTTCTTGAAGACGACCGAGGAGAAACATCAAATCCACCACCAGCCCTCTCAACGGCCAAGGAGGATGCAATCTCTAAGGCTGACTTGGCTGACTACATAGCCCAGCAAATCCGGGTTCACCACGCGACTGAGGCAGCTGGTCAAGTCGTGAAAACGGGGCGGCCGTATCCGAGCTGGTACGACCAAATCAAATACCCGCAAGGCTATACGATACCAAAATTCCACGTTTATAAGGGGACCGGCAATCCCCATCAACATGTCGCCCAGTTTCGGGCCCTCTGCGGTAACACCGGCGGTGATGATAAATTGTTGCTCCGCCAGTTCGTGGGCAGCTTATCAGAAACAGCGTTCGAATGGTATTCGGAACTCCCGAACGATTCTATCAAAACGTTCGCTGAAATGGAGTTGTTGTTCACTCAGCGATTCGCAAGTGCCAGCGAACGCACTCCAATAACTGCACTTATTAACGCCAGGGTAAAACCGGGCGAAACCTGGGTCCAGTACGCTATACGCTGGCGGAACTTGTGGTCGAGATGTGAGCAACGCATTGAGGAAGCACCTGCGGTGGGCATGTTCGTGGGAACTCTAGACCCTCATGCAACTATCTCCCAGTTTATGATGTTCTTTAAGCCAACCACATTCCAGGCTCTGATCGAAAAGTTAGCTCAGATGGACCAGATGGGTCATAGACCACCTACCCCAAAGTCGGAACCTCGGAATGACAAGGGTAAAGGAAGGGCAACCTTTGTTGCGAATGCCCAACAGCAACCTAACGCCCCGAAACCGGCAGATCAACTGGAGGAAAGGTGTCGGTATTATAATGAGAAGATGAAGCGTCCCTACTCGTTCCCACGAGACAAGACGAAACGGTTATTCGAGCTGGCAATACGCAACAGACTTATAAGCCCACCAAATCCAAGGCGACCGCCGCAACCCACCGAGGCGAATAACCCTAACTATTGCCCTTACCATCAAACGGTAGGCCATCCGATTGAAGATTGCTTCATCTTCAAAGGATGGATTGAAGACCAGTACCTCCAGGGGAAGTTTGTACTGTCCGAAAAGTGGAAGGTGAACCCACCACAGCCGCAAGCTCCTAGGAAAGCGGATACACCGGGGGCAACATGTTCTTTTATTGAAGAAGCTCCATGGGAGGTCGTGCTATCAACTAAAACCAAAAGAATGCTGAGAGACCTTCATGCGTGCCCTGCGATCGAATGGAAGGACCCTCTTGAACCTCAAATTATCAAAGGAATGTTGAAGCCCCGCCCAATTACGAAGATTCGCGATAAGAGCCCAAATACTCACGCCCAACCGTCGAAATCCTCGAAGAAAAAGAAGAGGAAATCCAAGAAGCCCGTGAATCTTGGAAACGAGCATACGAACTTGCAGAAGCAAATCGACGCGCTGGAAGAATACAATCAAAAGGCGCGAACTCCTGTCACACTGCAAGAGTTCCTCAACCACATCTTTCAAGAGGAAGATGATGGAGAGAGCTCGTCAGATGAATCCGAAGGATATGTGGCGAGCTGTAACGTAATCTCCCACTCGTTTACCGATGATGGGAAAACTCCCGGCAATAAGAAACTGGAGGCAGAGCCTGTACCAGAGCGTGCATGGCCAACAGATGAAATGATCGACGCTTTTCTAGACGAGATTCGTCTAAAATGTAAAGCGGACCAGGAGCGTGAGATGGCAGCGTCAGAAGAAACCAAATGCAGGCGACTGAACGGAAGAGTTGAACTACCTCCGCCAGAGCGAAAGGTATCCGAAGTAGACAAGAAGATATTCAAGACGAGAAAAAGGTTTGCCAGAGCCATGTCAATGGGGATGAAGCTACCGCCCTCGGAAGGAAACACACACGATGGGGTGGAGAGGCACCCTGACTATTGCGCATATCACCGGAAAGTCTCACACCCCACGGAGGAGTGCGACGCCTTTAAGATATGGTGGCAAGGATATGTCGCTCGTCGGCAACATGTTAAGCGCATGAAACGTAAGATCCGTCGGGGGCGAAGAAGTACTGTCGATGGGCACAACAGAACGACTGGCAGCTGTTGCATGGTTAACGCCAGGGGGTCACAAGTTCTCACCTTTGGGAGCGACTCTGATGAAGAAATGGCTCTGGGCCCTCTCTTTAAAGAATCTGTTTTGGGGAAAGAGGAGGAATCGGAGATCTGCGAGAACATTCAGCTGCGCAATCGCACACTCCCAGAGAAGAATCTCGGGCCCGGGAATAGAAAGGATAAGGGAAAGGAAAAGGTCACTGAAGATATCACTTTGGATGACCAAGTCATCAGAGAGCTGGCTGCCAAAGACCCTCCTAGAAAGAGTAAGGTGGACTATAACATCCTTGCGCACCTAAGGAAACTACCTTCTCAGCTTAGCATTCTTGATGCCCTCCTATTATCAAAAGAAGCGCGAGACTCACTAATTAAGGCATTACAAGAACCCGAGCAATTCCAAGCCTTCCTTGCCACTGAAAAGATGAAGGATGAACTGGAGGAAGTGCATACGGCCGACGTCACTTTCGGTGATGAAGACCTCCTTCTCGGGACATGCGACCATAACCGTCCCCTATATGTCTCCGGATACTGCCATGATATCAAGATAGGCAAGATCCTGGTGGATAATGGATCCTCCGTCAACCTCCTTAATGTTCGGGTGTTGAAGGAAATCTGCATGAGTGTGCAACACCTCGCTCGTGACAAAATTACTATCTCCGGTTTCGATTCACAATCGTCACGGACTCTCGGATCTGTGATACTAACATTACGCTTTGGACTTCTCGTCACAGACATCAAATTCCATGTCATCGACACCAAGACCTGCTACAACGCCTTGCTCGGCCGTCCTTGGCTACACGAGTACAATATCATCCCTTCTACACAACATCAGTGTATGAAGTACTTCAAGGATGGTTTCGAGTATACCGTAACGGGTGAGTTAAACCCATTTTCCGTGAACGAAGTCCGCAAGTACGAAGATGCGAAGTACTTTTTGCCAGATTTCGAGGATACAGAAAGGAGTCGCAATCCGGGGAACAAAACCGCCGCCACCATCCCCGTTTTCGGGAGCGATACCGAAGACGAGGAAGAGATAGTTTATGCAGGGCCACCTCAACGCAACAACTTGGGGACGCCCGCCCCCGTGTTGGTCTTCGGAAGTGATTCAGAAGATGAAGTTAATGCTGTGTTCTCCAATCGGCTGTCAACACAAACACCCCTTGGCGATGACCATAGTTTGCAAATCACCATGGTACCGCGAGAACACTACAAGGATCTCGACACGCTTCAAGCTCACAGTGTGCAGGACCTGCAAACATTTTACATCCCTCCCAGGCGAAGGGGTGAGAAAGTGATCCTATTTTACCGATCCTCAGAGTCGAAAATAGAGAAAGAGATCTGGCATGGCGCAGATACTGCACTCGACAGGCTCCAACCCATCCGTCTGCCCAGATACTATACAAATGGATTAAAGAAGCTATTGAAGCGCCAAGGAGTACCCTTAGAACAGACCGTTCGGCAGGCGCGGTTCTACAACAAGATTTGGGATGTCCCCGGGACTCAACGCAAATTGCCCAACGGGAAGATGGAAACACTCGGGCTTGGATACGCAAGAGCTGGAAAACGGGAACGGACTCACAGCAGCTACCCTATATATACCTTTGATGAAGAAGAGGACGCCCTGTCAGGAGATGCCAACCCTTCATTAAAACTAGACCCTGAGATTGAAGCACCGAGTCCGTCGTTTGAAGAACGAACGAACAAGCCTATCAGGAAAACGGGTCAGGGAGCTCAGGAAAACCACGACCGCGAGATGGCCATCTACAAGAAGGCCAGGACGCAACATCTATCTCAGCGTACCGAAAAAGACAAAGACGCATATCCTCGTCAATCCGTTGTACGAAAGGCCCGACGCAGAGACGAAAATAAATCAAGAAGCGGCTCAGGTTTGCCCCTCGTGAAGAAGATGAGTCGAGCGTATTCCTTCCCCCGAGACAAGACGGAGAGGTTACTCAACCTCGCTATAAAACATCAAATGATCACGCTTTCAGAGTCTAGACGTCCTGAGCAAGCCAGCAATGTCTCTCATCCGAGTTATTGCTCTTATCACCAAGCCATAGGACATCCTACCGAAGACTGCTTCACCTTCAAGAACTGGGTCGAGGACCAGTACCGACGGGGTAGATTCGCTTTATCCAACGGCTGGAAGGTAACGCCGCCGCGAAAGCATGAGCCCAAAGCCGCAAGAGCAGAACCGGGTCCACCTCAGTCCAGGGAGCGGGTTCGCACTTGTTATACGATCACGATATTAGGAGAAGAGCCCGAGAACGTAGATGACCTTCCCCGGTGCTTTGAGAACAGCAATGATGAGGCGGTCTCAGAATTTCTGCCAGCTCCGAAAGAACTGGAAGATGGTATACATACTACTGCAGATAACCTCAAGAAGATTGAGTTGGGATCGGCAGATGACCCACGACCGACATTTGTCAGCGAGCTGCTATCTGAAGAAAGGGTGGCTGCGTTAAAGAACGTGCTTCTACGGCATAAAGATTGCTTCGCGTGGAACTATTCCGAGATGCCAGGATTGGATCCGGAGATTGCTGTGCATAAATTAGCAATATCCCCAGATATCAAGCCAGTCAAGCAGGCGCCAAGGAGGATGCGACTCGAGCTTGAAATGAGCATCAACGCCGAAGTCAAGAAGTTGATCGATTCTGGATTTATCCAAGAAGTCCAATACCCCGACTGGATTGCCAATATCGTCCCGGTAATGAAGAAGAATGGGACGGTGCGCATATGCGTGGATTTCAGGGATCTCAATAAAGCCTGTCCAAAGGATGATTTCCCAGTACCGGTAACCGAGCTAATGATAGATAACACGTCAACTCACGAGGTTTTCTCCTTTATGGATGGTTCGTCAGGATACAATCAGATAAAGATGCATCCCGAAGACCAGAAGCATACCGCTTTCCGCACCCCTTTGGGTATATTCTGCTACAGGGTTATGCCCTTTAGTCTAAAGAACGCTGGCGCCACCTATCAAAGGGCCATGACAAAGATCTTCGACGATCTCATACATGACATCGTCGAGTGCTATATCGATGACCTTGTAGTGAAGAGCATGTCATACGAAGATCATTTAAAGCATCTGGAGATTGTATTTCAACGCCTTCGGCAATATAATTTGAAAATGAATCCCCTCAAATGCGCGTTTGGAGTCTCCTCGGGCAAATTCCTGGGATTCATCATTCGACACCGAGGTATTGAAATAGATCCGTCGAAGATTAAAGCGATCATGGAAATGCCTCCGCCAAGAACGCTCAAGCAGTTGCGGTCTCTCAAAGGGAAGCTCGCATACATCCGGCGGTTTATCGCTAATCTTTCGGGCAAATGCCGTCCTTACAGACACCTGATGAAAAAGGGAACTCCATTCGTTTGGGATCACAAATGTCAAGGTGCACTAGACGAGATCAAGCAATACCTGCAGAACCCTCCGGTGTTGGCTGCTCCGGTCAAGGGAAAACCCCTCATTCTTTATACAACCGCCCTCGAAGGTTCCTTAGGCGCGTTATAGGCGCAAGAGAACGATCAGGGGAAAGAGAGAGCACTCTACTACTTAAGTCGGGTTCTACTGGGGGCAGAAAGCAATTACTCTCCCATTGAAAAGCACTGCTTGGCATTGATCTTCGCCATAACAAAGCTTAGACATTACGCATTGGCACATGAAGTCCGTCTTATTTCGAAGGTAGACCCTCTCAAATATTTGATGTCGAAAGCCATACTGACGGGACGACTTGCTAAGTGGGCCCTGCTCTTGATGGAGTTCTCGATAATGTATCAACCTCTCAAGGCAGTGAAAGGCCAGGCCATTGCCGACTTCCTCGCCGAGCACCCGATACCGGCCAATTCTCCTCTGAACTGTGATTTGCCGGACGAGCATGCATTTGATGCGATTAGCGGCGGAAGCACCCAATGGGAACTCTATTTCGATGGAGCGTCCTCCATAAAGAAACAGAAACAAGGTATCCCAATGATCAAATCAGGGATAGGCCTCATCTTTGCAACTCCACAAGGAGGGATAATGCGCTTCGCCTTCTCCTTAACAGAGCCGAGGACAAACAATGAAGCTGAATACGAAGCTCTGATAGCAGGCCTCGAGATCGCCATCGACATGGGAATTGAAGACCTCCTTATATACGGGGATTCTCAGCTGGTCGTTAGTCAAATAAATGGTGACTACTAAACGTGCAAGCCAGAGTTGGTGAAGTATGGCGAAAGGGTGCAACAACTATTGACCCAAATTCCTTCCTATACTTTGGAGAACATACCGCGCGCGGAAAACAGCAAAGCAGACGCGTTGGCTAAACTTGCTAAAGAACTGGCTGACGAGAACCTCGATGACGTCAGAATCGTGGTACAAAGCCGTCGAGTGCTCACCCCGGCAGAAATATCTCCGGAATCATGCGAAGAAAAGGGAACGACTAAGCAGACGACCCTACAAATAAAAGACCATGAGAAGGCCGAAGACTGGAGGGAAGTCTTCATAGACTACTTCAAATCACGCCGAATGCCCGAAGAAGCGTCCTCAAGGCATCAGCTCATGAAACGAGCTTTATCTTTCGCTTTTGTCAACGACACTCTATACAAGAGATCATTTGATTCTCTATGGCTGAGATGCTTAGGACCTGACGAGGCAGAAAGAGTCATTCACGAAGTTCATGATGGACTTTGCGGTTCTCACCAAGCAGGCCCAAAGATGAAGTTAAAAATTAAACGGATGGGTTATTACTGGCCCACGATGATCCAGGACTGCCTCGAGTATGCGAAGCAATGCCACTCATGCCAGATCCATGGAGACTTCATCCACCAACATCCGAATCCACTGCACCCGACGCTGGCTAGTTGGCCATTCGAAATGTGAGGGACTGACATAGTCGGCCCCATTGAGCCAGCATCATCCCGGGGACACCGCTTTATCCTGGCGACAACTGATTACTTCTCCAAATGGGCAGAAGCAGTACCACTGAAGGAAGTGAAGACGGAGAATATCCTCCATTTCTTCAAGACGCACGTCATTTATCGGTTCGGAACTCCACGGCGGATTATCTCCGATAACGGGCCGGCCTACCGAAGCCATAAGATTAGCCGCTTCGCACAGCAGCACAATATAGACTGGAGATATTCTTCAGTTTACAATCCACGAGCTAACGGCCTGGCCGAGGCTTTCAATAAGACCTTGACGAAGATCATAAAAAAGACCGTTTCCCGGAATAAGAGAGACTGGCACGAAAGGCTGCAAGAAGCCCTTTGGGCTTATCGAATTACATTCAAGACGGCCACGAACACAACGCCGTACGCGTTGGTATTTGGGACGGAAGCAGTGCTCCCCCTCGAGATAGAGTTACCCTCTCTACGAATAGCAGTCCACCACAAGCTGACGAACGAAGAAAATGTTCACCTTCGGCTTGAGAAGCTTGATGCCCTCGATGAAACCCGGCTCATAGCGCAACAACATCTGGAAGCCTACAAAGCAAAGATGACGCGCTCGTACGAAAGATTGACCAGGCCGAGAACATTCCGCCAAGGCGAACTCGTACTAGTGGTCAAAAGACCTATGATCCCCAATCGTGCCAAGCGAGGAAAATTTGAGCCAAACTATGAAGGCCCGTACATCATAGACAAGGTCTACCAGGGTGGAGTCTATCTACTCGTGGACATGCACGGTGAAAGGCCTTTCAGGCCAATAAACGGCCGCTTCTTAAAGAAGTACTACGCTTAATAAGCCGCAGCCTGGGTTAATGATAGATGACGACGACTATGTCCGCTCGCTATCTTCCTAGGCTCAGACTTTACAAGTAGCAGCCGGCCTTCCCGTATCGACGGACCGAAACGTCCTTAAACTAAAAGCGGACCGAAACGTCCTTAAACTAACGGCGGACCGAAACGTCCTTAAACTAACAGCGGACCGAAACGTCCTTAAACTAACGGCGGACCGAAACGTCCCTAAACTACCACCGCAACGTCCTTAGGTTGACGAGATGGATAAATAAAAAAAAAGAAGATAAAAAAAAATATAAAAATAAAAATTAAAAAAAACGGTATGTCCATAAGCAAAGTGGGCACGGATGAAAACCCGAAAGGGCTCCGTGAGTAAAAACAGCAGGGCTGCCGGCAAGCGTTCGTGAAAACCCGAAAGGGCGCGACCTTGTAAAAAAAAGGGGGTAAAAATAAAAAAAAAACGGTATGTCTATAAGCAAAATGGGCACGGATGAAAACCCGAAAGGGCTCCGTGAGTAAAAACAGCAGGACTACCGGCGAGTGTTTGTGAAAACCCGAAAGGGCGCAACCTCGTTAAAGGACACTTACAGAGTCCTCTCGACCTTGTAAGGAGAAACCACCTGCGTGAGATCCTTACGACTCACAAAGGAGCAGCATACTTAGGGATCCTCACGATTCCTAAGGAGAAAATACACTTACGAGATCCTCACGACTCGTAAGGAGAATTCTCTTATGGGACCCTCACGGCTCATGAGATTTGAAAGTCTTAAGATACAGAAACCTGAACCTGTTCTTAAGCAAATCCTCCACAACCTTCGATATTGCCCTACAAGAGGCTCAATACTGACCCTTGTATACAATTCACGGGCGCGAATAAACATTTCCCCAGCAAAGTCCAACCCTTGTAGGTCCCCTTGACCCATAAGGAGAAAACCCTCTTGTAGGATCCTTACGACTTACAGAGGAACATACATTTAGGAATCCTCACGATCCCTAAGAAGAAAATACACTTGCAAGATCCTCACGACTTGTAGGGAGAAATACCTTTGTGAGACCCTTACGGCTCATGAAGTCAAAAGCCTTAGTCGACAGGACCTTAACCCTGTTTGCTAAGCCACCTTTGTTCAACATCGGCAGAGGCAAATGATGATTCGCTCCTGGCAATATCCCAGTTGCAGCGATGCTGACGCCTAAACCGGTATCAAATCCCAAGTTCTTTCATGGCAAATGATGATTCGCTCCTGGCAACATCCCAGTTGCAGCGATGCTGATGCTGAAATCGGTGTCCAAAATCCGAGCTTGCGGCGAAAAAGCTAGCAAGCCACACATGCCTACAAAATAGCCGAAATGATGGGGCAACTTGCAATAAAAAGCAGCAAGTGAGAATGAAGGCATAAAAAACAGCCGAAATGATTGGGCAGCTCGCAATAAAAAGCAGCGAGTAAAAAAAAAAAACAGCCGAAATGATTGGGCACCGCGAAAATAGCCGAAATGATTGGGCAATCGCGATTTTCGCGATATAAAAAGCTGAAATGATAGAGCATCGCGGAAAGAATAAAAAAAAATGACGAAAGAATGAAATCTTCGCCCTACAGGTAATGTTACATCTATCCCTGTATACAATCCAGGGGCGCAAACAAAGAAGGGAACGTACCTCCCTCCCCCAGGTTTCACCAAAGAACGAAGCTAAATCTCGACGGGCCATAAGCGACCTAAAGATCATCCCAACACTCGTCTCGTAACAGCAGACACAACATCAAGCGAAACGGAACAGCGGCAACCCCCAGTTCCATGGCTCGGCGATATACATATCACCAAGAGTCAAGCCTCTATTCCGTGAAATGCGGATATATTTAGCAAAATTCCTGGTTACGTGGAACGCGGATAATGTCACTCTTTGACCCCGTGGAAAACGTCCAGAGCGGAGCCTAGTCCTCGCCTAACGCAGCAGTGAACCCGTGTGAAGCATCTAGTGCAAAATTCCTGGTTACGTGGAACGCGGATAATGTCACTCTTTGACCCCGTGGAAAACGTCCAGAGCGGAGCCTAGTCCTCGCCGAGCACGGCAGTGAACCCGTGCGAAGCATCTAGTGCAAAATTCCTGGTCACGTGGAACGCGGATAACGTCACTCTTTGACCCCGTGGAAAACGTCCAGAGCGGATCCTGGTCCTCGCAGAGCACGGCAGTGAACCCGTGCGAAGCATCCAGAGCGGAGCCTAGTCCTCGCCTAACGCGGCAGTGAACCCGTGTGAAGCATCTAGTGCAAAATTCCTGGTTACGTGGAACGCGGATAATGTCACTCTTTGACCCCGTGGAAAACGTCCAGAGCGGAGCCTAGTCCTCGCCTAACGCGGCCGTGAACCCGTGTGAAGCATCTAGTGCAAAATTCCTGGTTATGTGGAACGCGGATAATGTCACTCTTTGACCCCGTGGAAAACGTCCAGAGCGGAGCCTAGTCCTCGCCGAGCACGGCAGTGAACCCGTGCGAAGCATCTAGTGCAAAATTCCTGGTCACGTGGAACGCGGATAATGTCATTCTTTGACCCCGTGGAAAACGTCCAGAGCGGATCCTGGTCCTCGCAGAGCATGGTAGTGAACCCGTGCGAAGCATCCAGAGCGGAGCCTAGTCCTCGCCTAACGCGGCAGTGAACCCGTGTGAAGCATCTAGTGCAAAATTCCTGGTCATGTGGAACGCGGATAATGTCACTCTTTGACCCCGTGGAAAACGTCCAGAGCGGATCCTGGTCCTCGCAGAGCATGGCAGTGAACCCGTGCGAAGCATCCAGAGCGGAGCCTAGTCCTCGCCTAACGCGGCAGTGAACCCGTGTGAAGCATCTAGTGCAAAATTCCTGGTTACGTGGAACGCGGATAATGTCACTCTTTGACCCCGTGGAAAACGTCCAGAGCGGATCCTGGTCCTCGCAGAGCACGGCAGTGAACCCGTGCGAAGCATCCAGAGCGGAGCCGAGTCCTCGCCTAACGCGGCAGTGAACCCGTGTGAAGCATCTAGTGCAAAATTCCTGGTTACGTGGAACGCGGATAATGTCACTCTTTGACCCCGTGGAAAACGTCCAGAGCGGATCCTGGTCCTCGCAGAGCATGGCAGTGAACCCATGCAAAGCATCCAGAGCGGAGCCTAGTCCTCGCCTAACGCGGCAGTGAACCCGTGTGAAGCATCTAGTGCAAAATTCCTGGTTACGTGGAACGCGGATGATGTCACTCTTTGACCCCGTGGAAAACGTCCAGAGCGGAGCCTGGTCCTCGCCGAGCACGGCAGTGAACCCGTGTAAAGCATCCAGAGCAAATACCGGACTGTGGAGTCCTTAAAATCCACGGACTATGACGTCCTTAACCTCGACCGTGATGTCTTAAAACTAACGATCAACCACCCCGATTCCCTACAGATTTTGCCTTGGTTTAAGGGTACATCTCTTCACTCCTTTGATGCCCGGCGTTGTAATTCCTCAACGTCTTCAAAGAGGTGACGGGTCCCTGCAACCAAACACCGGACTGTGGAGTCCCTAAATCCACGGACTATGAGGTCCTTAACCTTGACCGTGATGTCTTAAAACTAACACCGGACTATGGAGTCCCTAAATCCATGGACTATGAGGTCCTTAACCTTGACCGTGATGTCTTAAAACTAACATCGGACTGTGGAGTCCCTAAATCCACGGACTATGAGGTCCTTAACCTTGACTGTGACGTCTTTAAACTACGATACCTTGAGAAACTCCCGACTCCGTAAAACACGGACAAGGGTGACCGCATCCAACACTTGCAGGCCCTCACGACCTGTAAGGAAGAGAAACTCTCTTGTGGGATCCTTACGACTCTCAAGGGAAAACCCTTTTAAGAATCCTCACGATTCTTAAGAAGAACTCACACCTATGGGATCCTCTCGACCTGTAGGGAGAAAAACTCTTTATGAGACCCTCGTGGCTCATAAAAAGCAAAAGTCTTAGGGAGCAGATCTTAACCCTGAGTCCCGAGCCACTGCTGTTCTGCAAGGAGATCAAGATAGAATATCCACAGAATACATTCAATGAAAAGGAGACACACCATTTAGAAGAAAAATGTATCTTTTATTCATGAACCAAAATGAGTACAAAGTACAATTTATTAAAGAAATAAAAAGAAAATACTCTCATCCATGAGTATGTACAAAAAGGAAGGAAAAGATACAAATGTCTCAAGCCGGCGGGCGATTCAGCAGCTTGGTCAGCTCATCCTGCTTTTGCTGAGCCGCGGCTTCATGACGCAAGATCTCCAAAAGACGAGCCTCCGCTTGAGCTTGCTGGGCCTGATACGAAGCAAGCCGGGCTTCAAGCTCTTTCTCAGTGGCCTTATGAGCCTCAACCCTCTCGCGAGTAAACGTGGCAGCTTTGTCAAGAGCCACCACCTCTTTGATGGACTCCTGAAGCACCCGCCAGAGTTCATACGCTTTGTTGGCCCTGGCTGCGAGATTGGCTTGAAGCTCGCTCAGCGCCTTGGAGGCTAACTCCCTTTCCGAGAACTTGCGACCGAGCCTCTTCTCACATGACGTCATATTGGCCGCGCACCGTGCTATCAACCCTCGTAACTCCGCCTTTGCAGCCACGGTCTCCGAGGAAAGGCGAGAACACTCGAGAGCGTGCAGGCAAGCCTCCACTCGCCGGCAGAACTCCACCCAGATTCGCACCACCTCTTCGCCGTGGTAAGTGGCAAGAAAAGGAAGAGAACCGTTAGCCTCGGCAGCGAATGCTTCAGCCGTGGTCGTGCTGCCAGCACGAAGCTCCTCGATCAGAGACGACAAGGAGACGAGGCTTAATTGGGCCAAGCGTTCTGAAGCCCGCAAGGCATAAGGGCCGGGTGGCATCACGATGCGCGACTCCAACGCCGTGGAGACTGGCAGAGCTGTTCAAATTTAAAAGACATCAACAAAATGCTTAAGCAAGGAACGAGTGAGAGTGCAATGAAATGTCACTCACCGACAGTCGTGCAAGTAGGAGCTGAAGGCTCCCCTGGCCCTTCGAGAATCTCGACCTCGTCATCGGCTTCCAGAACTACAGAAAACGTCAATGTCAGTACAAAAAATAACGACGATGTTATGAGAAGGGGTGGACGACACCAACCTTGCCCAGACGAGAGGACAATGCGCTGAGGGGAGATCGCCTGCGGAGCTGCCATCTCCAATAAACGCTGAAATGACTGTCGAGGCGACAGATCCGCGATCGTGGCCGTCAAACCGCGCAATTCTGAGAAAGATAAAAGAGTTCAGACTATGAAGGGGTTGCTAAATTAAAACACAGAGGAATACCTTCAACAGTCCTCCCATTCTGAGCCGGGGGGATAGCAGCTTCAACGTTCTCCGCCATGACCTCAGGCTCCAACAAAGGGAGAGTAATCCCCACTACCTCGCTCCCAGCCTTTGAGCCGCTCGCAGTAGGAGTCATTGGGGCGTCGACCTCCAAAGGAGCCTCCTCCAAAGGGGTAAGCACGCCCTGGCCAAGAACCGCCGCTGGAGGTTCCACCATGAGAGGAACAGCCTTGTCAGCCCCCTCCACATCCAGCAAGGTTTCATTGGGAGTTTCGGCGGGCTTTAGCTTTAAAAGGCCCGTAGGAAGCTCCCCCAGCGTCGAAGGTTCTGCATGATCCAAATAAGAATAATGATGTATATGCACAGGCATAAATAATCGGAGAGACTACAAAGGAAGCACAACGTACCTATACGCAAAGAAGCCCTCAATATGGCTTCTTCAAGCCGCTGCTCCTTCTCAAGGAGGTGGGCTCGCCGGGGTTCAAGCGTAGACTCATGACTGCCAGTCCACAAAGAGAGTGCATCAGCTGCGTCTTCTGAAGCGGCCTGCTTCAAAGCCCTTTCCCCCCATTCCTCCAAAGGGCCGATAAATTGCCGCCGAATCCACGAAGGGTCTTCGTAGAAAATTACAGCGGGGTAAGACTTCTTCGGAACCTTGGCGTTATGAGACGCGTCTTTCGAGCGCCGTATGGCCTCGGCCAACTGTGCAGCCTCCTCGTCAGCTGAACTCGGGAAGAGAAGTCCCGCGTCTGACCCTTGCAGGGCCAATGATTCGTCTTCAAGGATAGGCTCAGACTCCACCACAGAATCAAGCGGGGCAGTAGCCGCTTTCTTCCGCCGTTTAGACCCGGAGCCGATCGCTGAGGATGACCGCTTCCTCCCTCGCGAAGCCTTATGGCGGCGCTGGCCCACGTCGCCCTCAGCGCATTCATCCTTGTTACTATCGCTCGGTGCCACAACCGAGGACGATACCGCCATTGTCGACACCACGGGGGGCGGCGCCGCCACCGGCAGGGGTGCTACCACCGGAGCCCGCTTACCCCGTGAGCGAGAACCCAAAGGCATACCAGCTATCGGAGTAAGGTCTACCCCGGACTCCCCTGGAATGAGCGCGGTGCCAATCTCCCTCAAAGGAAAGCGGACTGGAACCCTCGGTCGTAACTCATCCCCAGCAGCCAGAGGAGGGGCATCGTGGCCAAGAAGCACCCTCCTTTCCTCGAGAATGATTGGGTTGACCCGATGAAGATACCAACCCGTAAACGCGCCCACGCATCGAGGCATGTACTCAGCTTCAGGGACCATGAAATAAGAGCCGGTGTTCAGCCTCATAAAATGATGAGCAGCATCGCGAACAGCATCAAGCGAAGGGATCGGGGCGACCATAAAAGCCTCGAAAGGAACACCCTGGTCGTATCCGAGCTGCCGGGCAAATCGATGCGGATTGTACCGCATGAAAAGAGCCGCATTGTCCTGGCGAAACACCAAGTAACCCGGTCTGATTGCATACAAATGCGTGGCCTCCCGGGGCTTCAGAGAAGGTGCGTTGTCTTTCGACTGGTCCCAGAGTTGTTGGACGGGACCCGAAGGAGTAGACAAGACCCGATCAGTAAAAACCAACCCGCCAGCGGTGGCATGAGGAGAAATTAGCACCCGAATAGCCCCGAATTGAGTCGGGTCGGCGGCAGAAGCATCCACTAGCCGCATAAGTCGTGGAAAGGGGTAGGCATCGTAAAATGAGGGCCTCTGATGCATGGCGAAAGCCCCCAATACATGCATTTCGATCCAGGACGTGAAATAATGAAGCGAAAAGTTTACCACGTCCACGCCAGGCGTAGAGGTATTAGCTGCAGTGCCCAATCCATTATAGAGGTGCGCCAAGGCCGGGGTGCCGATGGCCAACCGCGCCCCCTCAGCAATGCGATGAGCCGGGTAGATGACCGAGGCTCTCATGAAGCGGCGATGCATCGGGATAACAAACCAGCTAAGCCAAACACTGACAAACCCCACAAAGAATGTTTCCTCATCCATACCGGGTGCTGCAACGGACTCAAAAGACATCGGCGACACGATGGGGATATAATATTGTGGCAGGTCCGATTCAGCAGTCGGTAGCTTCTTCGGACCAAACCCAAAGGGGTCTCTGATGTTAGCAAACTTCGGAGCAGTCTTCGATATGATATCCTCACGAAGGAAGCGGGAAATGAAGCTCTTGAAAGTGACACCCTGCTCCTCGGACTCGGTGAATAATCGGTCGAAGATGCCTAAGGCCTTAACTAAACTAGGGCGCTTGTGGCGAACAGCGTTCTCAACAGACAAGCCGTCAACCGGTGCAGACTCGGGCTCGAAGACATACTCGTCAGGAGGCAATAACTCCTCATACAGTGCGCCCCTGATTGGCAATCCCGAGATTTCGTAAAATTCTGCAAGAGAGATCGAGACCTCACGATCTCCTAGAATGAAAGTGTTGGTGGGAAGATTCCATTGGTTCAAAAACGCCTTAACCCACCAGGCATGCGGGGACTTATAGTGGAATAGTGACGCGTATATGGCCTGATAAAGCCCGACTTTCTGCAACCGCGCGCGATGGGCAGAAAGGATGTAGCGAGCCCAGAGAAGATAGCCCGTGGGATGCCGGGGAGTGAGCCCTATCTTATAAATTTGCCCCTACGGGTGGGCCTCACCCTGACAGATACGCCGCCCCAGGATGTCTATGGCCGGAATCGGATGGTTCGGAATACCGGTCGTCGAAGGCTCAAGCCTCCCCGTTGGAGTCCAGTTGGGCATTTCCATAGCAAAAGCTGTCCTTGGAGGATCCATCGGTAAAAAGGGGAAAGTAGGCTCCGTTGGCACCGCGCAGAGAAAACTCCGACGACCCTGAATAATCTGACTATACCAAGACCCCCACTGAAGAAGGTTGGTGCAGTTCGGGTCATGAGCCCGAATCATCGCCATCGCTTCCTCATCAGACGGTGACTGAGGAAAAGCCGCCTCCGAGCGAGAAAAGGGAAAGCGTGGAGCAGAAGCCATCGCACCTGAAATCCAATAAAAGAAAACCGTTAAAAGGAAAGTCAGCGATATTTATTCATGCATGAACATGAAGACTAGTGGGAGAAAGCAACAGCAAAGTTTCCTGGGACCATTGGCTATAAAACACATGGGCCCCACAGAATCCGGATGACGGCTCATTAATAATGAGACCAAACAGTTACAATAAAACAAAAGGGAATATCCTCATTTAATAAAAAAATGATGGCCATGCACATTCCCCCAACAGGATCTGTCTCGGGCTCTACAGTGGATCCAATAAAATCAAAGGAATTGAATTCACACAAAAAGACATCATTACAAAGCCCCCATTGCATTAATTGCAGGAAGAACAACCTCGGGCCAAGAGACCCCAGGAAGCCTCTGTGTGAAGAAATCGAGTTCTTCGTTGGAATTAAATTCCTTATTAAGAAAAGGGAATTAAATTCCCAGAAACATTTTTTGATAGAATTAAATTCCATGGGTTTGAACCGCCATCATCATCTCCCTAAGGGATCATCTGAACCCTAAGTGATCTACTGTGGGAAGTCAAGTGGTCTCATATTTTGGTTAAATTACTTGAAGAAAAATGGGTTCTTTATGAAACCCTTGATCTGGATTTAAAATCCAGAGAGTTTTGTCAAAACGAAGGTGCTTCGATTACCATTACCTGAAGAAAAAGAATCCCTTTAGAGCAGAGTTAAACTCTGAAAATATTTTAAAACAGAGAACTAAGCTCTGGAAGAAGAGAATTAAATTCTCAGAAAAAGTTCTCAGAAGAAGAAGATGAACAAAGTGAAGGCTCTTATGAAGAGACAGAGGTATTTATAGAAGACAATGAAAACGCTTCGTCTCCCCAGATCCCTAGAGGAATCCAACGGTCACAAGAGGTGACAGCGTTGCACTCACGTGCAGACACGTGAGAACAACGCTGTGGGGGCATTTGTTTCCTGATTTAAAATCAGGAAAGCTTCTGGGAAAAGCTTCAAAAAGGGGTCACGTGTTGGCACGTGACACCTAAAAGGCATCATCAAGTCAAGTTCAGTTTCCTGACTACGCTGAAGAAAATGGGCTTCAGAAAGAGTCACGTGCTACCACGTGACCAGGGTCACGTGGCGACACGTGACATTTAAATGCAAGCGTCAAAGGCACACAAGTTCTCTGATCAAGTCAAGAAAAGGCTTCAGAAGAGGTCACGTGTTCCCACGTGACCAGGGTCACGTGTTGGCACGTGACGTTCAAGACAGCAGACTCGTTCTCCAGACGAACCAAGGAAAGAGAGTTCAAACAAGGGTCACGTGCTCACACGTGACCAGGAGTCACGTGGTGGCACGTGATGCTTAAGCAACGATCAGAAGACAGAGCGCAAAAGAAAGGAAAATGCTCATGCCAAAAGGGGTCACGTGCTCACACGTGACCATGGGTCACGTGGTCACACGTGACCGGCTTTCAAAGCCCATTGTGTTAACAGAATTAAATTCTGAAGGAAATTCAAATCTTTCCAAAGGAAAGCAACTATCTGGAACCAATCAAATTAAAAATTCAGAGGTGATGAAATATCATCTATCTATGGGAAAATCTCGGGTTTGGAAAGATTTCCCCTTTAAATCTAACCAAAATAACAAGGGAGAATCTCTGGATTTAAAATCCAATGGTGAATAAAATTCACCTAATAATCCAAAGGCCCAAAATGGATGCTGAATGCAAATCAAATCTCTCATGAAGATTCGTCAAAAACTGATTGATTCGGCTGCTTCTCCTATAAATAGGAGCCAAGAGACACAGAAAGAGATACATGCGCAGAGAAGAAAAAAGAAAAAAGGAGAAGAGCTTTGATACTTTGAAAAGACTCGGATCTTCTGCCAAAAAACCCTAGGTAAGAAAGGGAAGGCCTTTTGAAAGAAAGAGAATTTAATTCTCAACAGAGTTTAACTCTGATAATATAAAAACAGAAGAACATATTTCTTCTCTCTTTGATAGAGGATCTGCAAAGTGCACATCTCCCCTTAAGGTTGAGAATTTAATTCTCAATGGGTTGAGATCCTGCCATGCAGATCCAAAACATAGAGAAGGAATGCAAGCACGAGAATTTAATTCTCATAGAATTATAGGAATTTAATTCCTTTAAAATAAAAGTAGGGCTTGACCCTATATCATGGGAATTTAATTCCTTCAGAACAAAAAAAGAAACAGGGTTTAAC
Source organism: Agapanthus africanus (assembly GCA_030015575.1). Classification (NCBI taxonomy): domain Eukaryota; kingdom Viridiplantae; phylum Streptophyta; class Magnoliopsida; order Asparagales; family Amaryllidaceae; genus Agapanthus; species Agapanthus africanus. The sequence continues at coordinate 932,051,277 of CM057338.1, forward strand.
CCTAATTAAAAAACCCAGTTCTGTTGAAACATCGGGAATTTAATTCCTTTAATCATAATTTAACAGAGGATGGAAGTTTAAACTCCTTAAAAAACTTTTATTAGGGTTTAACCTTATTCAGCCCTTCACATATATGAGGAATTTAATTCCTACAGAAAATTCAGAGTTAAACTCTATTCCAGAAAAACAAAGTTTTCGAAAGGAAGTAGGAATTTAATTCCTCTGAAATTTACAGTTCGAGGAATTTAATTCCTGAAAAAAGACTAACAAAGCCTCTAAACAAAATACATAGAGGCAGGGTCACGTGTCATCACGTGACCCCCCAAGAGATCTACAGAAAGTCCCTTTGAGGCAGCACCCCACGTGATCCACGTGACCCTTGACAGAAGCTTTAATACATAGGCATTTGAATGCCCGTCACGTGATGGCACGTGATACTCTGAAAGAGGTGATAATCTCAGCAGAATAAATGAAGAGAGGGCGCTCTCACGTGCTGCCACGTGACCCCTCTTGCCTTAGTGTTTAACACTAAATTAAAACTCTCGAACCCAGTGTTAAAACACTGTTGGGCCTTAGTGTTCAACACTAAATAAAAATCTTTATCTGCAGTGTTCAACACTGATCTGTTTTAGTGTTTAACACTAATTTGAAAAGCCTTGTTGCTGGTGTTTAACACCAATTATCTCTTAGTGTTAAACACTAACTTGTCAACCTCATTTCCAGTGTTCAACATTGACTGCTCTGTAGTGTTTAACACTAGGCTTTGGCCCAATTGGCTTAAATGGATGGAGGCAAAGCCTCTCCTGATTGGACTTAGCCCAAGATGGCCATAAGTCCTCAATTTGTGATTAACTGGTCCAATGGACTCATAACATAATTAATTCGTCTTGACCCCAAATTGGGCCAAGGGCTATTTAATCCACTCCGGTTCTAGGGTACATCTCTTCACTCCTTTGATACTTGGCATTGTAATCCCTCAATGTCTTCAAAGAGGTGATGGGTCCCGACGACCACACATTGATATGGACTGTGGGGTCCTTAAACTCATGTCTAATGCAAATTCCTGGTTACGTGGAACGCGGATAATGTCACTCTTTGACCCCGTGGAAAACGTCCAGAGCGGAGCCTGGTCCTCGCCAAGCGCGGTAGTGAACCCGTGTGAAGCATCCAGAGCACATACCGGACTGTGGGGTCCTTAAACCCATGGACTACGACGTCCTTAACCTTGACCGAGATGTCTTAAAACTAACAACGGACTGTGGGGTCCTTAAACCCACGGACTACGACGTCCTTAACCTTGACCGAGATGTCTTAAAACTAACAATGGACTGCAATGTCCTTAAACTACCCATGGACCGCAATGTCCTTAAACTACCCATGGACCGCAATGTCCTTAAACTACCCATGGACCGCAATGTCCTTAAACTACCCATGGACCGCGACGTCCTTAAACTAGAACAATAGAGCCCCGTATGCTCTTTTGTCGGATCTAAACGGTCCCGTTTAAGTTGATCTTAGCCTCAAAGATGGCTAACGTATCCTTAAACCTTCAAACAGAGTGGACTACGAATCCCCCCAATTAACTCTGGCTCAAGGGTACATCCCCGAACTCCTCTGACATCCGTCGTTGTAATCCCTCAACGTCGTCAGAGAGGTGACAGGTCCTGACGACCATACATACGATGGACCACTATGTCCCTAAACTGGAACATTAGAGTCCAAACGCTCTTTTGTCGGATCTAAACGATCCCGTTAAGTTGATCTTAGTCACAAAGTTAGACTAACGTATCCTTAACAAGCGTTTGAGTTGATCTTAGCCTCAAGTATGGCTGACGTATCCCCATACCAAACCCCCCCAAACCCAAATCTAAGATAATACGGATTTGGACTAGTCCACGCCCTACAGGCGACGACATAACTCAGTCTCCGTAAACAATCCACGGGCAACAAAATACAAAACAAATACCCACGACACGAAGTGACCATCTGGAGAAGGAGAAAGTTGTTACCGCAATGCGGTAGCGTAATTAACTGCAGGGGCTTACGCCTGCAGGGAAGAGCGTCCCCACAATCAAAAACCCCTCGAACGAGGGGGAATCTGACGAAGTCTGCTACATCGGACGCATCCTTTTAAACCTTCGATACATGGTGCCATAAATCAACTTGGCATCTTCGGAGAGGTGGACGGATAGCACCAATTAGCATCTGTCCCGAATCTCAGGCAAGACGCCATGTCGCGCCGTCTTTCGGAGGGGAACAATGATAAACTACTGCTCCACCAGTTTGTTGGCAGCTTGTCGGAGACAGCATTCGAGTGGTATTCGGAACTCCCGAATGACTCTATCAAGACATTTGCAGAGATGGAGCTTCTATTCACCCAACGTTTTTCCAGCGCTAGCGAACGTACCCCAATCATGGCGCTGATCAATGCCAGGATGAAGCCGGGAGAAACTTGGGTCTAGTACGCGATACGGTGGTGGAATTTATGGTCGAAGTGCGAACAGCGCATCGAAGAGGCTCCTGCGGTGGGCATGTTTATGGGAACTCTCAATCCGCAGGCGACCATATCCCAATTCATGATGTTCTTTGTTCAGTCGATAAAACTGCACATTTGTAGTACATTTTTCCTACCATTTTTATATTAAAAAAAGGACTTTAATATGATATATTATACATATGAGGGTTTATGTGTAAAAACATTATTTTCCATGTGTTAATATATTTTTATTATCATTTGGTAGGAAAATGTATGCAATTAAATCTATTGACCTAATCCTAGTAGAACTAGGTCTACTAAATCTTATTTGAGTTGTTGTGCAGAATTTTCCAAGTTGTTATGCAGAATTTATCAAACAAATCAATTTGTTGAAGAAAACTTGCCAAATTAAGAAGCAAAACTTGGAGACCAAGTCTGGAAGCAACCGAGAGAAGATTTCTGAATTCTGAAGGTGCCTAGGATTGCCACATGTCACAAGATGCAAGCCCAAGAAAAATTTAGCCATTTGTAGGGTTGCTAGGCACGCGCACAAGGGTCTACGAGGCATCAACCATGCCCGATTAAAAATTTAGCCGTGCCGAACAACCCGAATACGGAACTTTAAACTAGAGATTAGGCGAAAACAAGCATGCTAAACATTTTAACACTAAGTGAGAGGGATTACAACCTTTGTAGATCCGGTCCTTCACTTCATATGCTCCGTGTTGTGGTCCCTTCGCTGCGATCATCGGGATCCGGACTCTCGAGAGGTTCCACGAAGAGAAAGACGCAACCTTTGCTTCCGATCTTCGATACTAAGATGATCTACCTTGAAGTTTCTTTAACACAAGCTAACACTCATGAAATGATGTGAACACCCTCATCTAAATGGCAAGGGAAGATGAGGATGATGAAGTAGGATTTTTGCTCTCTTTATTTATCTTTTTCTCATATTTATCCATCACAAAAATCAAAGCAAGAAACCATTTCAAGCAAAGAAGAAGAAGGAAGAAGATGATGAACAATATTGGAATCCTTTTGTGATGAATAGGAAAATAATAAAATGATAGAATTATGCAACCATGGTCAAGTGAACCTTTGTAGAGAATTAACTAGGGTTAGGGTTTGGGTTGGGTTAAAGCATGACTCACTTGAAAATATCTTTATCATGACAAAAAGAAAAGCTTCTAGAAACATCTAGAAAGCTTAACCCTAATCCAAACCCTAATCATGTTTAAACTCCACTAAACAAGTTGCATTAGTTATCATATCATGTTACAATATTATATATCACATATATAATATTTATCGTAACAAAATAAAATAATACAATTAACATATATCGCATATATATCAATGTATTACCCGAGTGAGAAAAAGAATCTTTTAGTGAGAAAATATTAGTTAATGTAATTTAATATATCATATATATTATTATACATTAAATTATCGAATCAACACTTGATCCGACAATCCGGCTATATCGCATATAACCGACTAATATTTATCCGTACCGATTCTTCGAATCAACACTTGATCCGATGACCCGGCTGATATCAAATATCGCGAGAATAGAATACGGTATCACATATCGCATTATCCTCGGTCCCGCACATATCACATATGTGCCCCTACTCCGTTTTGACTGAGTCAAGAAACCTCTGTGTAGGACTCTAAAGAATCGTCAATACGCCGGCAGTAGGTGATGATCATATCAAACACCCACAAGGTGCAAGCGGTCAGCTAAACGTAACAGCTACCCAGGTATTGAGCGCTCAGAAGATCAACAAGCAAGCCTGTACATTCTCCTGTGAATCCAAACAGTAACACTCCCGTACAGTCCGGTCTCGTCGTCTGATATGTTGCATATCTCGCCTAGGGGTGGTAAACGTCAGACCCCAGTAGCTTGATAAGTCGTGTCGATTTGAGGTCTATAACAGTTCGAGAAACTACTGATAACACTTACCAGTAAATCTCAGCAACCCTGGCCAGGGATTTCCGGTTATAGCCAATCTAACACAGCACAACATCAACTCCCTATACCGGGAGAGACGAATCCCCTCCTATCGCTCATTGCCTCCATATGATTCGGGACTGTACCCAAAAGCCACCTTTTTGCACGCCCTCTTGGACGTGGTATGATGGAAATCAAAGCACAGTGGGAATCACACAAGACTCTATGACGATCTCGGGTCGACAGACTACTCTGTACCAGTGTCACCGGAGAACTGCCATCTGACGTATGGTATAATACCATCTGGGAGTTCTCGGCGAGTCCGTCCAGTGTACCCAGTCTCCACTGAGCACCTGTACACCATCCTTGATGTCAAACACCGATGGATATGGGATCATCCATCGCCCATCATATGGGTCAAGATGCGTATACGCTAGTCTACTCTGGTGTATCGATGCCCTGTCTCGATACACCCTCGACTAGGAACAGTTATAGGATGTACTCGTCGACTACCGTGTCCCCACTAGTATGATCTCATCATAGTCCCAGTAGTCGAGTACATATCCTAAGGGCTTTATCAACATGTAATATAGAGACAATTAGAGTACATGTTAAGATAAAGTACAACCAGATAGCATACTATCATGTCGAGCAAGAAAGTCCTCCCTATATATGTCCTAGCATCCACTACAATATACATCGTATGTACAGTAATGGCCTCTAGGGCATACATATAACTAACAATGCAAGCCCAAGAAAACTCATAAAATGATCTCACCCATTAAGCGCGGATCCGCGGCCAAACCCACCCTTGGGCCGCGGATCCGCCGCAATTCCAGGGAGTTAGAGCGCAAGATTTTTTGGGGTGAATCAAAGCTAAATTTTACCAAGTTTTCAACAATAAGATTCTGGCTTTGCACTATAAAAGGGCACCGAGAGCCTCTTGGAAAAGGCATCAAGCCGACGCGATCACGAAGCTCCCGACGCTCACGCATCCAGGCTGATCATCGACTGTTCGACTACCTCCTTAGGAAAGATCGAGAAGCAACTAGTTGTAATCATTCTCCCTAAATCAGGTCTCCCTAAATCAGGTCATGCTTCCCAAGACTGTCTGTGGTTGCTGTTCGGATCCTTCACACTTAACGGAAGAATGTCCTATGAATGCATCGTTTCAAGCTAATGCTGCTTTTCAGCAGCGACCTAGAAACGACCCTTATTCTTCCACGTACAATCAAGGATGGAGGAATCATCCCAACTTTGCTTGGAATCAAAACCAATAAAGCAATTATCAAAGACCTCCTCCACAGCAACCACAACCACAGAATCAGCCCCCCTTTCAGTCATAGAATTTCCAAAATCCGGCCAACATTTCTACACCATAAGTGGCCGGTATTGACAACTCACTTGCACAAACTTTGGATATGTTCATGAAACAATCCATGCAAAATTCGGCTGAGATGAGGTCTTCTATTGATGCCCTAACGAAAAACTCCTCCTCCCATAGTGAGAATATCAAATCAATAGAAAACCAAATCGCACAGTTAAACGCCGCAATGAGTGCGAGAGAGAAAGGGAAACTCCCATCTCAACCCCTACCGAATCCTGGCTATTCACAAAGTCATAATGTGAATGCCATTACTACGTTGAGATCGGGGAGAGTGCTGAACAACCGAGTGGGTGAGCAATTTGATGATAGTGACACATTTGATACCCCCCTTCTTCTTCTTCCCCTAACTCGTCTAGTCTTCCACCTTCATCCGAGCCTATTCTCCGTTTTCCCCAAGGCTCAAACATTTCGCCAAATCTATCTAAGTCGATGCCCACTCCAATTTTGGGATCGAATCCGTCGCCACAGTCTTCTCCTCAAACGTTGGAGCCAAAACTTATTTATCGAGCTCCATTTCCAAACCGATTAAGGGCCAACCGACCTAACCCGCAAATGGAGAAGATTGTGGAAATGTTTAAGCAAGTTAGCGTGAATATTCCTCTCCTAGATGCCATTCAACAAGTCCCATCTTATGCAAGAATCCTTAAAGACTTGTGCACTAGGAAGAGAAAAACTCAAGTGCCTAAAAAGGTTTTCATGACGAGTAATGTTACCACAGCTTTTACCCAACAAATACCAAAGAAACGTAAGGACCCCGGCTGTCCTACAATCTCTATTTCTATTGGGGGTAAAAATATAAATCGTGCTTTACTCGATCTCGGCACTAGCGTCAACTTGCTTTCTTATTCAGTATACGAGCAGTTAGGAATTGGAGAGTTAAAACCCGCCCATTGTACTCTCCAAATGGCAGACCGATCTATCACCAAACCTCGGGGCGAACTAGAGGATGTGTTAATTAAAGTCGGGGAATTCATATTTCCCGTGGACTTTATTGTTTTAGATACACAACCTGTGGCAAACCCACGCAATCAAATCCCGGTGATACTTGGTCGACCCTTCCTAGCAACTTCTAACGCTGTAATTAATTGTCGTAACGGTTCTATGAACTTATCCTTCGGGAAAATGATAATTAAGCTTAATATTTACAAGCTAGGAAGTCAGCCATCAGAACCTTCTGCTCAATTGCTGGATGTTTGTTCCATCCACGAGATAGCTTCCGAAAGCTGCATGGATGAGGAGCTTTGCTTTGATGTTCTCGATAATATTAATGAGACATCGTTTGATCTTGCACCACTTTACAGTGAGGATATGTTCAATGAGTCCGACCTTGAGATTGAACCCGTTGACTCGTTGCAAAAGTCAGCAACACTTTCCGAGTCAATATCTTATGCAAGTTTTGAACCTCTTCGGGAGTCCAAATATCATTCGCTTAGCCCACCTTCTATTGTCTCTCCGCCAATTCTTGATCTCAAACCGCTACCTTCTCATCTTAAATATGCATATTTAGGAGAGAATGAGACTTTGCCAGTGATTATTTCCGCTTCTCTAGCCTTAGAGCAAGAGAATGCACTTTTGGCAGTGTTGAGATCGAATCGGGAAGCATTTGGTTGGACAATGGCTGACATCAAAGGGATTAGTCCCTTAATTGTTGAACATTACATACATCTGATGGATGAAGCGAAACCAACCCGAGACCCACAAAGACGGTTAAATCCCGTTATGAAGGAGGCGGTAAAGAAAGAAATCGTCAAGTGCCTTGACAGTGGAATAATTTACCCCATATCTGATAGCCAATGGGTAAGTCCAATTCATGTTGTCCCTAAAAAGTCTGGCATCACGGTCATCACTAACGAGGCTAATGAGTTAATCCAAACACGCACCCAAACTGGGTGGCGCGTATGTATCGATTATAGGAAACTCAATGCCGCGACGAGAAAAGATCACTTCCCTCTACCTTTTATTGACCAGATGTTAGAACGATTAGCGGGACACGAATACTACTGTTTCTTGGACGGATACTCTGGTTATAACCAGGTCCCCATCGCCGAAAAGGATCAAGATAAAACCACTTTTACTTGTCCTTTCGGAACTTTTGCTTATAGACGCATGCCCTTTGGGTTATGCAACGCTCCCGCTACATTTCAGCGGTGCATGATGGGGATATTTTCAGATATGGTGGAAAATTTTCTAGAAATTTTTATGGACGATTTCTCCATTTTTGGGGACTCCTTTGAGGACTGCCTTCGTAATCTTGACGCAGTTCTTACCCGCTGTAAGGATAAGAACTTGACTTTGAATTGGGAAAAATGCCATTTTATGGTCCAAGAAGGTATTGTACTTGGACATATAATTTCACATAAAGGCATTGAGGTTGACAGAACTAAAATAGATGTCATTCAAAACCTCCCTCGTCCCAATTGCGTCAAAGATATACGATCCTTCCTTGGTCATGCAGGATTTTATAGGAGATTTATTAAGGACTTTAGCAAAATTGCTAGACCCTTAACCCTTCTATTGGCCAAGGACACTACTTTTCACTTCGATTCGGATTGTGAGGCTGCTTTTGAATCACTTAAAGAATCACTCACTACAGCCCCCGTTTTATCATCTCCGGATTGGAACCACCCGTTCGAGCTTATGTGTGATGCATCAGATTTTGCTATTGGTGCGGTCTTAGGACAGCACATTGATAAGATGCCACATGTAATTTACTATGCAAGTAGGACCTTGAATGATGCACAAATAAATTACACAACTACCGAGAAAGAACTCTTGGCAGTTGTATTTGCATTAGAGAAATTCAGGCCCTACTTGATTGGCTCGCCTATTGTGGTTTACACAGATCATTCCGCCCTACGACATCTTTTATCGAAGAAGGATGCGAAGGCCAGGCTAATACGTTGGATCCTATTGTTACAAGAATTTGATCTTGTCATCAAAGACAAGAGTGGATGTGAAAACGTTGTAGCCGACCATCTTTCACGCATAACTTCTTCGCCAACTGTGACCGTGCCGATAAATGACTCATTTCCTGACGAACAGCTCTTGAATATATCTTACGAACCTTGGTTCGTGGATATCGTGAACTATCTTGCGACGGGACTTATACCTAGCGATTGGTCGAAACAAGACAAACTTCGATTTTTATCCCAAGTAAAATATTTTTACTGGGATGAACCATATCTATTCAAGTATTGTTCCTATCAAATCATTCGCAGGTGTGTCCCTAACGATGAATTCAAGAGCGTGTTATCATTTTGTCATGATCAGGCATGCGGCGGTCACTTTGGACCTCGAAAAACGGCGGACAAAGTTTTGCAATGTGGCTTTTATTGGCCAATATTATTTAAAGATGCATTTGAACATTGCAAAACTTGTCTGCGATGTCAGCATTTGGGTCGGATTTCACGAAGGAATGAGATGCCGCTCCAACCTATATTGGTTGTGGAAATATTTGATGTTTGGGGTATTGATTTTATGGGCCCTTTTCCCAACTCCTTTGGGAATCTATATATCTTGTTAGCGGTTGATTATATCTCGAAGTGAGTGGAAGCTGTACCGTGTCGCACTAATGACAACAAAGTTGTCATTAAGTTCCTTAAAGAAAATATCTTTTCGCGATTCGGACACCCTCACGCTATCATTAGCGACAACGGGACACATTTCTGCAATAGGTCTTTCGAGGCCTTGATGCGGAAATATTCAATCACCCACAAGCTTTCTACGCCCTATCACCCCCAAACAAGCGGGCAGGCTGAGATCTCAAATAGGCAGATCAAACAGATATTGGAGAAGACGGTTTCGAAAAACCGTAAAGATTGGTCAACCAAATTGACGGATGCTCTTAGGGCATTCCGTACCGCTTATAAGACCGATCTTGGTATGTCTCCATACCGTCTTGTGTTTGGGAAGGCATGCCACCTCCCTGTCGAGATTGAACATAAGGCAATGTGGGCTATTAAAGAGCTTAATTTTGATCTTGATCATGCAGGCAGCTATCGGAAGCTGCAATTGAATGAGCTAAGCGAACTCCGCGATGAAGCTTACGATAATGCGGTGATAGTAAAGAATAGGACTAAAGTGTTCCACGATAAAAATCATTTTAGAAAAACCTTCACATCGGGGCAACAAGTCCTTCTTTACGATTCCCGTCTCCATCTTCATCCGGGTAAGCTTAAATCTCGTTGGAAAGGGCCTTTTGTGGTGCGGTATGTACACCCGCACGGAGCAGTTGAAATCGAAAATTTGAAAAACGGTTCGATTTTTAAAGTGAATGGGCATAGATTAAAACCGTATTTTTCTGCTGACCCCGTGGAGGAGCTCCTGTTTTTACAGGAGCCGCTTTATCAAAACTAAATTTCCTCCGCCTCACCTCCATGTTTTTATATCATTTTCTCATTTTAAAAATGGAGGTGAGTAAAAAATGGATTTAATTGAATATCTGTGCGTGTCAAAGAATAAGTTTGGGGGAATTTTTCATTTAGCTATTATTTTACCCCTTGTATCTCTCCCTTAGTATACAGGTCCATGTTCTCAAAAGGCTACATCAGTGAGGATACTACTGAAAATAGGTTTGGGGGGAGGTTTGTATTTCACCGAATTATCTTTGACACCGGGCATTAAAATTTTTTTATAACAAAAGAATAGAAAGTGAAACATTACATCCAAAAGATAAGAATAGTTTAAGAAAACCAAGAAAATTAGAAGTTTTCTTATACGAACTGGTAATAAGTAGTTATGAGCTGTTGTCCCAAGGGTTAGTAAAATGAAGGAAGTCACTAATCTGAGGATAAAAATAAGTCTGAAAAATAGTTTCTATTCTGTAAGCCGAACATTTAAATGTTGATACCCTACTATATGCACTTACACACGTCTTGAAACTCGGGATAGTAGAAGATACCTTGAAATGCTCTTGTCTAAAAGCCAAAGTATGAAGGAAATAAAAAAAAAGGAAGAAAATATAAAAATGGTGAAAAAAAATGAACACTGGTTTTGTTATCGCCAAGGCAGCAATAAAAAAATATAGCGAGGGTGCCTCTTCACCTAGTGCCCTAAGGCCAACTGGTCTGGGAGTCACTGCTAAGCCTTAGGTGGTGCAAGACGAGGAAAATATTATCACCTAATCAGCAAGCACATGAGTAATCGGTCTGTTAGTACCTCAAGAAGTATTAATGGTCGCATGAAAATGTGTGAGCAAATCTTTAATATTCATTAAATTAAAAAGTACTAAGGTAGATGGACAAGAGTATGATAGCTTGAATTGAATTCTCCGAGTGTAGGGATGTCCATTTCACACACGTGGGGTTATATGATCAATGTTTGGAAGAAAGGTAAGAATGAAGAATAAAGACGATGTTTTATTGAGGGGTAATGTGATTTCTAACATTTTTTCATAACTATTAAGATAGGGCTCATGACAACTGAAAAGCTAGCATAGTTAGAAACTCTTCTTTTCAAAGTATTTCTTTTATGGTTCTTGTCTTTATATGTAAATTTCACCATCTTTCTTTTGTTATAGGATTTTGTGGGTGTAATCCGCTGAAAATCCTCAGGAGACAACACTCCTCCTACTAGGGACACCTAGAGGTTTAACGGCTTGTTGCACATGCTCAGTGCAATCGTGTCTGCCGACGAAAGTGTGCTTAGTTTTCTCCTTTCTTTCTCTCCTCTTAAATAAACTAGTTTGCTCGGGACGATCAAAGATAAGTTTGGGGGTATTTGTTCAGTCGATAAAACTGCACATTTGTAGTACATTTTTCCTACCATTTTTATATTAAAAAAAGGACTTTAATATGATATATTATACATATGAGGGTTTATGTGTAAAAACATTATTTTCCATGTGTTAATATATTTTTATTATCATTTGGTAGGAAAATGTATGCAATTAAATCTATTGACCTAATCCTAGTAGAACTAGGTCTACTAAATCTTATTTGAGTTGTTGTGCAGAATTTTCCAAGTTGTTATGCAGAATTTATCAAACAAATCAATTTGTTGAAGAAAACTTGCCAAATTAAGAAGCAAAACTTGGAGACCAAGTCTGGAAGCAACCGAGAGAAGATTTCTGAATTCTGAAGGTGCCTAGGATTGCCACATGTCACAAGATGCAAGCCCAAGAAAACTTATAAAATGATCTCACCCATTGAGCGCGGATCCGCGGCCAAACCCACCCTTGGGCCGCGTATCCGCCGCAATTCCAGGGAGTTAGAGCGCAAGATTTTTTGGGGTGAATCAAAGCTAAATTTTACCAAGTTTTCAACAATAAGATTCTGGCTTTGCACTATAAAAGGGCACCGAGAGCCTCTTGGAAACGGCATCAAGCCGACGCGATCACGAAGCTCCCGACGCTCACGCATCCAGGCTGATCATCGACTGTTCGACTACCTCCTTAGGAAAGATCGAGAAGCAACTAGTTGTAATCATTTTCTATGGATTAAAAGTGAGTTTGAAGAAGTCGATTAATAAAGGTAGTTATTTTATTTAATTGTTTTTACATTATGTTTTCCCTCGATTTCTTTTCATCTTCTTCTCCCAACATGCGCGAGTAATTCTCCGCTTGTTAGGGTTCGTAGGATTAGGGTAGGCTAATGGACGATGAAAATAATTAAACCCTTTTTAAGTCCTATAAAGTTTAGGAACTTTATCAAAAGAATCATTAACATCAAAATCGGGCGCGCTAGCAATTCTTTGCTAGTTCCGACCACGATTAGAGATTAGATTAATGATTGTTTTGGTAAAGCCTAGATATGAACGGAGTTCCGTGTCGAGATAAGGGTTAAGAGTGGGATTCCTTTTCCCTCCAGAAACCCTAATCTACACGCATCACCGTCATTCTAGTTCTAAATCTATTAATGGATAAAAAGGGTAACTTTTAATTAATCGTCCATAACTACTAAATCCTAACGAACCCTACAAGCCTTCTTATTATATTTACTACATCTTTAAAATAATCTAGATCTATATTTTACATTCTTGTTTAACGTAGATCTAGAAACCATTCTATAAAATTCTTTATCCCTCCTCTCTTTCTCAACACATCTAAAGTAAAAGTAAAAGGTTCCACATTTCCCAAAGGACGACCCGTACTCATCTCGGTCTAGCTATACGCGACACCGTTCTGATTGCGGTTAACTACAAACACACTTTTTCGTATCAATCATTCTTCAAGCCGACCACTTTCCAGACCTTGATTGATAAGCTGGCCCAAATGGACCAGATGGGTCATAAGCCTTCCTTTTCAAAGACAGAGCCGCGGAATGAAAAGGGCAAAGGGAAAGCGACCTTTGTCGCCAATGCTCAACAACAACCGAGCAATTTAAAACTGGTCGTTTGCCAAAGCAACATGCGTCCACGCCAATCCTTCGAGAAGAGACTGGGACGTCCCTACTCGTTTCCGCGGGAGAAAACAAAGAGACTGTTCGAGCTGGCAGTGTGCAACAGGCTCATCAATCTGCCAGATCCAAGACGTCCGCTGCAGCCCGGCGATACTAACAATCCCAATTTCTGCCCTTACCACCGAGCAGTAATCCATCCAATTGAAGATTGCTTCATCTTTAAAGGCTAGATTGAAGACCAATACCAACACGGTAAATTCGCACTGTCCGAGAACTGGAAAGTAAATCCGCCTCAGCCGCACGCTCTTAAAAGGGAGGACACGCCGGGGGCATCATGCTCTTTTATTGAAGAAGCTCCATGGGAGGTCGCTCTTTCAGCCAAGACGAAAAGGTTGCTGAAAGATCTTCAAACATGCCCAGCGATCAGGTGGAAAAATCAGCTAGAACCCGAGATCATCGAAGGAATGCTGAAGCCGCGCCCGACGCCAAAAATTGGTAGCGATACTCAAAACGCTCAGGCCCAGCCGTCAAAGTCTTCGAAGAAAAAGAAGAAAACCAAAAAGCCCGTGAAGCCTGCTGACAAGCGCACGGACCTGCAAAAATGCATCGACGCACTGGAAGAATATAACCAGAAGGTGCGAACCCTGGTCACGCTCTAAGATTTTCTTGACCACATCCTTGAGGACAGAGACGGTGACGATGATGGGGGAGAGGACTCGGCGGATGAAACTGAGGGCTATGTGGCAAGCTGCCACATGATCTCTCCCTTATCGATGGATGGTGAAGAAGCACCTGATGCAAAGAAACTGGGGGCAGATCCAGAACCGGATCAAAACCATTGGAATTGTCTGAAAAGATCATCGACCTACTGCTGAACGAAGCCCGTCAGAAGTGCAAGGATGATCGAGAACGCGAAATGGCTATATTTGAAAAGGCCAGGAGTCGGCGTCAATTTAAAGAAGTCATGGGTCATGAAACACCCCAACCAGATCAAAGCACTTCTGTCGCCAGCAAAAGCAAGTTGAAGACGAAGAAACGGTTCACCAAAGCCATCTCGATGGGAATGAAGCTGCCACCCTCCGAAAGAAACACTCCTGATGGGATACACCTTGACGAAGGGAACGCACATCCAAATTACTGCTTGTACCATCGAAGGACCACGCACTCTACTGTGGAATGTAACGCCTTTAAAAATTGGTGGCAGGGATACGTTGCTCATCGACAGCAGTTCAAGCGGATGAAGTGCAAAACTTGTCGAGAACAAAGGAGCACGACAGATGAGCGCGGAAGAACTGCCAGCAACTGTCACATGGTTGACAGCAAGGGATCGCAAGTTCTTACCTTCGGGAGCAATTCTGATGAAGAAATGCCCCTTGGCCCTCTCTTCAAGGAATCTACCTCCGAAACAGAAGAAATGAAGACCTGCGAGAACATCCAGCTGCATAATCGCACATTACCTGAAAAGAATCTCGGACCGGCAAACAAAGGATCGAACAAAAAGGATAAAGGGAAGGAAAAAGTCCCTGAGGATATTGCCCTCGACTATCGAGTCGTCAAAGAGCTGGCAGCCAAAGACCCGCCCAAGAAAAACAAGGTGGATTATAACGTTCTAGCACACCTGAGAAAGATTCCTTCACAGTTGAGCATTCTCGATGCCCTTCTACTATCTAAAGAGGCGCAAGACTCCCTAATCAAAGCGTTACAAGACCCCGGACAGTTTCAAGCTTTCCTCGCCGAATAAAAGATGAATGGCGAGTTGGAGGAAGTGCACACTGCTGACATCACTTTCGGCGATGAGGACCTCCTTCTCGGGACGTGCGAGCATAATCGTCCGCTATATGTCGCCGGGTACTGTCATGACATCAAGATAGGCAAAATCCTAGTCGACAATGGATCCTCCGTTAACCTTCTCAATGTAAGAGTGTTGAAGGAGATCTGCATGAGCGTTCAACACCTTGCTCGGGATAAGATCACTATCTCCGGGCTCGACTCCCAGTCATCACGGACGCTCGGGTCTGTGACACTGACATTACGCTTTGGGCTGCTCGTCACTGATATCAAGTTCCACGTCATTGACGCCAAGACTTGCTACAACGCTTTGCTCGGCCGGCCTTGGTTACACGAATACAACATTATCCCTTCTACACAACATCAGTGTATGAAGTACTTCAAAGATGGTCTCGAGTACACTGTGACGGGGGAACTAAACCCATTCTCCGAGAACGAAGTCCGCAAATATGAAGATGCCGAGTACTTCCTGCTAGATTTCGAAGACACAGAAAGATGTCGCAAACCGGAGAGCAAACAAAAAGCTATCACCACCATTCCGGTCTTCGGGAGTGATACCGAGGAGGAAGAAGAGATAATCTATTCCGGGCTGCCCCAATACACTAAGCCAGGACCGTCCACCCCTATGTTGGTCTTCGGCAGTGACTTTGAAGACGAAATCAATGCAGTATTCTCTGCTCGGCCATCAATACAAGGCTTCGCTAGCGATGATCGAAGTTTGCAAATTGCCATGGTTCCGCAAGAGCATTACAAAGAGCTCGATGCACTTGAAACCTATAGTGTGCAGGAACTACAGACGTTCTACGTCCCTCCCAGGCGAAGAGATGAAAAGGCAATCCTCTTTTATCAATCCACGGAAACCAAAGTGGAGAAAGAAGTCTGGCATGGTGCCGATTCGACACTTGACAGACTTCAGCCCATCCGACTGCCCAGATACTACTCAGAGGGATTGAAGAGGCTGTTGAGGCACCAAGGCGTATCCTTTAAACAGACTGCTCGACAAGCTCAGTTCTACAATAGGATGTGGAACGTCCCCGGAACTCAGCGAAAATTGCCTACCGGGAGAATGGAAACGATCGGGCTTAGATATATTCGATCCAAGAAACGGGAGCGAGTCCATGGCGGTTACGTCATACATGACTTCGATGAAGAAGGAGATGTTCTGTTAAAAGACTCTAACCCTGAACCAAAATGAGTTCCCGCCATAAAAATGCCAAGTCCGTCATTTGAAGAACAGATGGACAAGCTAATAAGGGAAGCGGGTCAAAAGGTCCGGAATGATCATAACCGCGAAATGGCCATCTATGAGAAAGCCAGAACGCAACGCCTCCTTCAGCAGGCTACAGAGAATGACGATGCCCTTCGTTGGCAGTTTTTTATACAGAAGACCCGACGCAAAAACAAAAACAAACTGAAGAACGGAAAAAACGTTCGACAGCAACGAAGCAGATCCAAGAAGTCACGCGATCGAAAATCGAGCAGCCGAGATCCGTTTCTTATAAAGAAGATGAGTCGAGCATATTCTTTTCCCCAAGAAAAGACAAAGAAAATCTTCGACCTCATCATGAAACATCAGATGATTACGCTCCTGGAGTCCAAGCACCCCGATCGAGCAAATGAAGTTCATCACTCAGACTATTTCTCCTATCACCGAGCGATAGGACATCCTATTGAAGACTGCTTCACCTTCAAAGTCTGGGTTGAAGACCAGTATCAACTTGGCAGATTCGCTCTATCCAACAGTTGGAGGGTAAGTCCGCCACGGAAGCATGAATCAAAAGCCGCTTATGCGATGAAAGTAGAACCAGATCAACATCGGTCTTAGAAACGATCTCGTGCCTGTCACGCGATAACGCTGTCAGAAGAAGAACCCAAGAATATGGATGACCTCTCTTGGTGCTTCGAAAACGAGTAAGATGAGTTGATTTCAGAATTTCCACCGGCGCCAAAAGAGCTGGAATACGGGATACATACTACTGCAGATGACCTCAGAAAAATCGAATTGGAAACGGCAAACGACCCATGGCCGACGTTCGTCAGTGAATTGTTGTCTGAAGAAAAGGTGGCCACGCTAAAAAACGTGCTCATGCGGTATAAAGACTGTTTCGCTTGGAACTATTCCGAGATGCCCGGATTGGATCCAGAAATAGCCGTCCATAAATTGGCGATATCTCCGGACGTCAAGCCGATCAAACAAGCACCGAGAAGAATGCGGCTCGAGCTTGAGATGAGCATCAACGCCGAGGTCAAGAAGCTAATCGACTCCGGCTTCATCCAAGAGGTTCAGTATCTTGACTGGATCCACAACATTGTCCTAGTGATGAAGAAAAATGGGACGGTGCGCATATGCGTGGACTTCCGGGATCTCAACAAAACTTGCCCGAAGGACGACTTTCCAGTACCAGTCACCGAGCTGATGATAGATAATACGTCCACTCACGAAGTTTTGTCCTTCATGGACGGCTCTTTAGGATACAATCAGATAAAAATGCATCCCGAAGACCAGAATCATACCGCTTTTCGGACTCCGCTAGGTATATTCTGCTACAAAGTGATGCCCTTCGGTCTAAAGAACGCCGGTGCCACCTATCAGAGGGCCATGATGAAGATCTTTGATGACCTTATACACGAGATTATCGAATGTTATATTGACGATCTCGTGGTAAAAAGCAAATCGCACAAAGAGCATTGGGAGCATCTAAAAATAGTATTCCAACGCCTTTGGAAATACAATCTGAAGATGAACCCTCTCAAATACGCATTCGGAGTCTCCTCAGGTAAATTTCTAGGGTTCATTGTACGACATCGAGGCATCGAAATTGACCCGTCAAAGATCAAGGCGATTATGGAAATGCCCTCCCTACGAACTTTGAGGCAACTGCGGTCTCTCCAAGGGAAGCTCGCTTATATCCGACGGTTCATAACTAACCTCTCCGAAAAATGCCGCCCCTACAGTCACTTGATGAAGAAGGGAACCCCGTTCGTTTGGGATTGCAAATTCCAAAGCGCACTGGATGAAATCAAGCAATACCTACAGAATCCTCCGGTGCTAACCGCTCCAGTCAAGGGAAAGCCCCTCATTCTGTATACAACTTCCCTTGAAGGTTTCTTAGGCGCGCTATGGGTACAAGAGAATGATCAAGGGAAGGAGAGAGCCCTCCACTATTTGAGTCGTGTTCTCCTGGAGGCAGAAAACAATTACTCCCCCATTGAAAAACACTGCCTAGCGTTGATCTTCGTGATAACGAAGTTCAGACACTATGCGTTGGCACATGAGGTCCATCTCATATCAAAGGTGGATTCTCTCAAATATTTGATGTCAAAGGCCATATTAACGGGGCGGCTCGCTAAGTGGGCCCTACTCTTAATGGAATTCTCGGTGACATACCGACCCCTCAAGGCAGTGAAAGGCCAAGCCATCGCTGACTTCCTTGCTGAGCATCCGATACCTGCCGATTCTCCTTTGAACTGCGAATTGCCCGATGAGCACGTGTTTGACACGATCGACGGGGAGAGAAGAGAGAATGATACCCGGTAGGAACTCTACTTCGATGGAGCATCTTCCATGAAGAAGCGCAAACAAAGCACCCCCATAATCAAATCAGGGGTAGGCCTCATCTTCGCGACTCCACAAGGAAGGATAATGCGCTTTGCCTTTTTCTTGACAGAGCCGATGACAAACAATGAAGCCGAATACAAAGCTTTGATAGCAGGTCTTGAGATCGCTATTGACATAGGAATCGAAAACCTCCTCATATACGGAGACTCCCAGCTGGTCGTCAGTCAAGTAAACGGCGACTATCAAACGTGCAAACTAGAGTTAGTAAAGTACGGTGAGAAAGTGCAACAATTGCTGGCTTAAATTCCCACCAACGCCCTGGAAAGCATACCGTGTGCGGAAAATAGCAAAATGGATGTGTTAGCCAAACTCGCTAAAGAACTAGCTGACGAAAACCTCGATGATGTAAGGATCGTGGTACGAACCCGTCGGGTTCTCGCATCGGCAGATATATCTCCGGAATCGTCTGAAGAAAAGGAAGCGACCAAGCAAACAGCCTTACAAATAAAAGATCAGGAAAATGCTAAGGATTGGAGAGAAGTCTTTATAGACTACTTCAAATCCCGACAAACACCTGAAGATGCATCCTCAAGACATCAGCTCATGAAACGAGCTCTGTCTTTCGCCTTCGTCATTGATACTCTGTACAAGAGATCGTTCGACTCTCTATGGCTAAGATGCCTGGGGCCGGAAGAAGCAAAGAGAGTCATCTAAGAAACTCACGACGGACTCTGCAGTTCTTATCAGGCCGGGCCAAAGATGAAGCTGAAGATCAAAAGGATGGGCTACTATTGGCCCACGATGATCCAGGACTGCCTTGAATACGCGAAGCAGTGCCACTCGTGCCAAATTCACGGGGACTTTATCCACCAGCATCCAAATCCACTACATCCAACGGTGGCTAGCTGGCCGTTCGAAATGTGGGGAACCGACATAATCGGGCCCATCAAACCAGTATCGTCCAGAGGACATCGATTCATTTTGGCGACAACTGATTACTTCTCCAAATGGGCAGAAGCAGTACCGCTGAGGGGAGTGAAGACGGAGAATATTCTCCATTTTTTCAAGACACATGTCATCTATCGGTTCGGCACTCCGCGATGGATTATCTCTGATAACGGGCCGGCCTACAGAAGCCATAAAATCAGCCGCTTCGCACAACAGCATAACATAGACTGGAGATACTCTTCGGTCTATAATCCCTGAGCTAACGGTCTAGCTGAGGCTTTCAATAAGACCTTGACGAAGATCGTGAAAAATATGGTGTCCAGAAATAAGAGGGACCGACATGAGAGACTGCATGAAGCTCTCTGGGCGTATCGAACCACATTCAAAACGGCCACAAGCACAATGCCGTATGCATTGGTATTCGGCGCTGAAGCAGTACTCCCCTTGGAGATAGAGCTATCCTCCTTACGAGTGGCAGTTCATTACGAGCTAATGGACGAAGAGAATGCTCATCTTCGGCTTAAGGAGCTTGATGCCCTCGACGAAACTCGGCTCATGGCGCAGCAAAACTTGGAAGCTTACAAAGCAAAGATGACGCGCTCATATGAGAGATTGACTAGGCCGAGAACATTCCGCCAAGGCGAACTCGTGCTAGCGGTCAAGAGACCCATGATCCCCAATCGTGCCAAACGGGGGAAATTCGAGCCGAACTATGAAGGCCCGTACATCATAGATAAAGTTTACCGGGGGGAGCCTATCTCCTCATGGACATGCATGGCGAAAGACCCTTCAGACTAATAAACAGTCGATTCCTGAAAAAATACTACGCCTGACGAGTCACGGCCTAGGTCAACGATGGATGACGACGCCTATGTCCGTTCGCCATCTTCCTAAGCCCAAACTCTATAAGTAGTAGCCGGCAAACGGACCGAAACGTCCTTAAACTAACAATGGACCACTATGTTCTAAATCCGGCTATTGACCGAGACGTCTATAAACTACTACGGACCGCAGCATCCTAAGGATGACACAAAAATAAATAAATAGAAAATATATATAAAAAAAAAAGAAGAAAGAAAACGGTATGTCCATAAGCGAGATGGGCACGGATGAAAACCCGAAAGGGCTCCGTGAGTAAAAACAGCAGGGCTATCGGCGAGTTTTGTGAAAACCCGAAAGGGCGCAATCTCGTTAAAAAACACTTGTAAGGTCCTCTCGACCTTGTGAGGAGGAAATATCTGCATGAGATCCTTACAACTCACAAAGGAGCAACACACTTAGGGATCCCTACGATTCCTAAGGAGAAATTACACTTACGAGATCCTCACGACTCATAAGGAGAATTCCCCTTTGAGACCCTCACGGCTCATAGGATTCAAAAGCCTTAAGCTACAAGGATCTGAACTTGTTCTTAAGACATCACAACCTCTAATGCTACCCTACAAGCGGTTCAATATTGACCCTTGTATACAATCCATGGGCACGAATAAACATTTCCCTAACAGAGTCCCACCACTGACGAGGGATATCTTCATATGGCGAATGACACTTGCAAGTCCTCTCGACTTATTAGGAGAAAGCACTCTTGTGAGATCCTTACGACTTCTAAGAGACCATACACTTAAGAATCCTCACGATTCTTAAGGAGAAAACGCACCTACGAGATCCTCACGACTCGTAGGGAGAAATACCTTTATGAGACCCTTACGGCTCATGAAGTCAAAAGCCTTAGTCGACATGATCTTAACCCTGTTTGCTAAACCACCTTTGTTCGAACCGACAAAGGCAAATGATGGTTCTCTCCTGGCAATATCCCAGTTGTAGCGATGCTGATGCCTAAATCGGTATCAAATTCCAAGCCCATACTCACGATAAAAAAATCAGGGAATCAAAAAAGCATATGAAATAGCCGAAATGATGAGGCAACTTGCAACGAGATCAGCAAGTAAAATATATGCATACAAAACAGCCGAAATGATTGGGCAACTCGCAATAAAAAGCAGGGAGTAAAAAGAAAAAATAGCCGAAATGATTGGGCATCGCAAAAAATAGCCGAAATGATTGGGCAATCGCGACTTTCGCGATATAAAAAAATGCTGAAATGATGGAGCATCGCGGAAATATAAAAGAAATAATAACAAAATGAAACTCTTGCCCTAAATATAAGATCACATCGATCCCTGTAGACAATCCAGGGGCATAAACAAAGAGGGAACCATATCATCCCACCATGCTCCATCGGAAAGTGAGCCAAGTCTCGATGCCAACATCTACAGCCTGGAGACTCACAACGGCGTTCCTCCTCATCCCAGCAAGACTCGAACGTGACAATCAAAACCATGGAGCCACGGCGAAGTCCCTAGTTCCAAGTCTCGACGGTTCATCAGCAATCTAGAGACCACCTCGACATTCGTCTCAACACAGCAGACGAGATGTCACCACAGCGTTCTTCCTCCAACAGGATTCGGACGCGCCAAAGCAAATGAAGCAAAGGCAATATTCCTAGCTTCAGGGTCTTAACGGCAACTCACATAAAACCTAAAAGACTATCGGAGATCATCCCACACCAGCGCGGAGTGATCACCACCGTGACATTCGTCTCGATACAGCAGACGCAATGCCAGCAAATGAAGCAAAGGCAATATTCCTAGCTTCATGGTCTTGACGGAAACTCATATAAAACCTGAAAGACTATCGGAGATCATTCCACACTAGCGTGGAGTGATCACCACCGTGACATTCATCTTGATACAGCAGACGCAATGCCAGCAAATGAAGCAAAGGCAATATTCCTAGCTTCAGGGTGTAAGTCTACGGTAGCGCCCCGGCCGTCTGTCCGAGGCCAAAATGCGGAAACGAAAACTTTTTCAAAACTTGAAACCGGTGCTATCGCAGACTTTAATCCCTGATCGAACCATTAACCTACAACTAGCAACTGGAGAAAGGTTAGAAAAGCTATACCGATCGATCCGTGTCCTTCGGTCTTTAGCCACCATCCCTAGCTCCTCGCGGCATCTCCGATCTCCGGTCTCCTCGTCGGAAAGGGCACCACATCTTCGAATCCTTTTACGGGCTCCAACCTCAGAACCGAGACAACTCGGACACGAAGTTTGCTAGCCGATGTGTCCAAGATTGCTGTAGAATATACGTAGATCACTTTGTCTCAAAGGTTAATTGAATTTTCCTTTTGGGTGGAGATGAAATGAGCAATGGAAAAATGGAGCTTAGGAGTTTTCTTTGCAATGAAATGAATCAAAAATGCCTCACACCAAAAAGAATGGGGCTTCCTCTTCTAGTGGCCGGCCATGCACTAAGAATGGAAAGAGGAGGGAGGTAAGCACAAGTAAAAGAGTGGGGCAAACACAAGGAAAAAATGTCACACCAAATACCCTATTAATCCCTTCACAATTAATGCAAGCAATGATGCACAAAAGATCCAATCTTATCCAAGAGCATTCCAGAAATCAGCTAGAGCCCCGGCGCCACAAAAAACACCTTCCTTTTATAAATCTCCACTTTTGCAAAGAACCCCTTCCAAGGAAAATTCAGCCAAAGAACAATAGAAAAGGAATTTGGCCAAAAAGAGAAAGCAAGCTGGCAACTTCAAAAGGCGATCCGGTAACAAATTATAGGATAACCCCGCGACTGTATATACATACCCGCATTTGTATTCCGACCGAATACAAATGCAATGAGACAAAATCTACACAGTACAATACTAGGATCCGGCTTAAACCAAAGCCCACTAGTATTATCCGTCCGAAACACGACACGTGCACAAGTGCACGCGTATGTTCGAACCCTGCCATAAATCCATACGGCCTCTACAACGTTTCGCCTGATACTTGAGAAACTGTCTGTGGGGGAGTCTAAAGACTCATCAATACTTTGGCTGTGGATTTAACCACTAGCACGTCAGTGGTACTAGCTGTACGTAACGGGCCACCAGGTATTGACCAAAAGGGAGGTCGATGGGCGAACTCATCCTGACACCCTACTGAGCCTGTCAGTGACAATATCCGTACAGCCCGGTTCGTTCGTCTATGAGCATCGCATGTCGGGCCTAGGGGGTTGGTAAAAGTCAGACCCCCAAAAGCGGTACAAGTCGTGTCGGAGTGTAGCCCAGAACACCCTGAGATACTACTAGAATACCTACCAGTAAATCTCCTTCCTTGGCCAAGGACTTCATGTAATGGCTCTCCTAGACACAGCGCGATCTCACCCCCAATACCGGGAGAGACGAAACCCCTGCCGATCCGCTCACTGCATCCATGTGGCTCGGGACTGTACCCAACTAAAACCTGTTTGCACGACTCCTTTGAGCGTGGTAGGGTAGTAATCAAAACACAGTGGGAACTCACACGAGACAAATGACGATCTCAGGTCGATGAACTAATCTGTACATATGTCACCAGGGAACTGCTATCTGACGTCAGGTATAATACCAACTAGCATGTTCCCGGCGAGTCCTGTCTAGTGTACTCATAACCCAATGAGCACCTGTATACATCTTAGGTGATCCAACTGACACCAATGGCTTGTGAGCCGGCCACCGCCCCTCGTCGGGGTCTCGACTGTATACACTAGTCTACTCCGGAGTATCGATGCCCTGTCTCGAAAACTCCCACAACTAGGGACCTTTTAAGGATGTGCTTACAGACCTCAGCTCCTACGTATATGATCGCCATCATACCGCTGGCAGTCAAGCAAGAATCCTAAGGGCTCTATCAACGTGTAATAGCGACTTGTAAGGTCACCTAAAGCTGTACACGATGATAAAGAAAAACCAGATAGCATACTATCATCTTGAGTAAGACTGTCCTACAGGTATAGGTCCTCCCTCAATCATTGCAATCACGTGCCTGTGATCCAATAATTGGCTCTGAGGGCAATATATCCAACAATCTCCCACTTGCACTCAAGGCTAATTATTGCGATGTCGCATACTCACAGCCCGTGTGATACCGAACACCCAACTCCTCTACTAATCAGTTTCACAAAGCCCGTTTGCAAAACTATTGCATTCGAGGAATAGCCTCAGTGAGTGGATCCGCCCTAATGTTTCTTTCTATGGCTCTCTTTATCTCTATTTCGTGGAGAAAGCCATCTCCCGAAAAGAGCAATACCTTTCTTAGAATATGTCTGGATATCTGATGGGACCTAGCTCATAAATGAACTCCAAATCCAAACTTCTTAGACTGTATCATCAACCGAATTTAATCAGCATCCTGCGTCATGCCTCCCTCAGTGTCCGCTTGGATCATCAGTCCAAACCACTGCCCCTCGTCAGAGGGAAAACTACAACTCTGACAGTCACTCTATCATCCAGGCCACCTTAGAAGCCTGGAATGATAACTGTCTCCTAAAAGAGACTGTTGTTATCATATCCCTAGAACATCCACTTATGTTCTAAAACTGCTTCCGAACGTTTCTCTAGGATAGGATTAATATCATAACTTATTGCATCTAGTGCAAAAACAACATCTGGTGTGGTACTTGACATCTCATGATTGACTCAATTGCCTAAGCAAGTAATGTGCCAATCATGCGCATCCCTCTCCCCTTTGGTCTGTAAGACACCTATAGAGAGGGTGACTCCATCATTTGCAGGTACACTACCATGCCAGGAGTCATCCATTCTAAATACCTTTAGAATGCTGTCTAAGTACCCTGATTGGGACACTTCCCAAATCTAGATCTAAAACCATAGATCTAGTAACCAGAATGTCTGATATAATACCCAAATCCTTTGCGGAGAAACCACTGTGTGATAACCAAAGTATAACCGATCGTAGTATAGGATTTTCACTTCCTACTATGTGTATGTCATCCATGTACCAGGACATCACACCCTACTACCTTCTTAACAGATCCATCCCCTTTTCTGATGAAGTCAAACTTATGACTGTCACATCAGAAATAGACGATCTATCTCCGCTATATCCGCTTTAATCCATAAATAGACATAAGCTACTTATCCACTATGCTTCCGCTGCTCCCACTGACTACGACAACCCTCTGGCAGAGTCATATACACATACACTTCTAAAGCTAGTTTAGAACGACACTATACTCATCCTCCTGCCGGGTCTCACTGTCTGGAACAACAGCAATGGCAAGTCTGGGTAAACAAGAACCTCACTGTCACCGTCCTTGAGCATACCGAAGTACCTCTCGAGTGCCTGAGGTTACCAATCACATCTGCGGAGTGGCCAATAGAATGTCCAACCAGATTGAATCTTTAGGTTCTTATCAAATTTTCAGTAATCGTTTGCGGTTCTGGAATCACTTCCAGTTCTACCATACTCCCACTGCTGTTTTCTGAAAAAGTCCATTTTACTAAAATTGTGGCGAGTCAAGAACAATACCACTATTGATCTTCTAGATGGTAGAAAGTCAACCCTCGTCATAGCCCGGGTTAACCCACAAACAGCCATTACAGAAACGTGCCTTGAGTTATCCAGAATCTGGTTTTAAGCATAAGCCGGACAACTCCCTGTACCTTAACATTATTAAGATATGAACTATTCTATATCCTAATATAGAAACAGAGGCACTGATTTAATTGGAACCAGATTCAAATCATCCAGCTGTCTCCAGTGCATGTCAACTAAATGGAGAGAGGCCGATCAGCATTACTCAACTTAGGAATACATCCAAATATGAGTAACCTGAAAGAGAAGCAAGTTCTCATAATCATTACTATCAACTGAATACCATACACAAGTATCTACATCTTCGATCGCCATGAAGAATCCTGATACTTGCAATACCCGGTTCTCTACTTTATTCATATACCTATAACTTCTCAAAACTTGGATTTTGTATTTCTACGAAACACATGTCTAAGAACTAGAGAAGTCACAAGTAAACAGAATATAGTACGAGTACCAACCCCTCTGTCCTAATGGACACTGGACAACATACAATACTCTGTATAAGTCCCCTGAGTCTAATAACACATTCCCTGTGTGTCGTAGGTTGAAAACTGTACTTATGGTTAAGAAGAATTACACCGCTGTTTAATACTCCTTACCTAACCATCCACTGATATAGGTAAATGTCATGGACATAATTTCAAAAAGTTATATCTCACTTTATAAAAATAAACGTACAGATATATCAATTTGAAATTGGTGCATAACAACGGATATTCAAAACCAAATATTTGCCGTCCGGCAAACAACCCAAGCGATTTCCTCAAATATCACCAATTACAACGAATCCCGATATAATGAGGATGATCACCCAATTCACAATAACTTACTCCCACTCATCATCTGTAAAACCATACAGATGTGAGAATCAAACCTAGTAAATACATACCCTGGAGCAAGGGCTAATTGAGAAATCAGTTTTCTTTTAACAATACACAGTGAAACTGAAACATGTAAATGTTTCGAAGGGGTATCCGGGTATTCTTAGTAATGCCTCTTCCATTATCATATTCACAACTGTAACCGTATATTTCTTTACCATCTCTCTAAATCCCTTTATATGTCTTTAGTCATTACCTTCTGTACACCCTTTTAGGCTAAATGGTTTTCTTCCTTCTCTACCATTCGGCACCAGCCTATGGTTTGGAAGAAGACTATCAAATAAGCGTAATAGGTGTACTGTCCTAATCCTAGGAGCACTCGCAACCCGAGAGAATATAAAGATGAAAGACAACTGAATAAAATCTTATTCCTATTTCTCCTGAACCAGAATCCATCCCTGAACTGGAACAAGTTCCTTCGAGTTCGTATATAACCATACGATGGAGTATCCAAATAACTGTGAATCTTCGTAGTGATACGGAGTATCCTGGAGAAATACAAAGGTGAAGTAGGAGTGGCGATGAAATACTTGGTTTGGTCGTGAATAGTAGTCGCAGTTTACTTTGCCCTCTTACTAATCCCTTTATTTGTCTTTACTTAATATCTTCTGTACACCATCGTTAGGCTAATTGGTTTTCTTCATTTTCTACCGTTCGGCACCTGCCTATGGTTTGGAAGAAGACTATCCAATTAGCATAATAGGTGTACCGTCCTAATCCAAGGAGCACTCGCAACCTGAGAGAAGGTAAAAGGAAAAGACAACTGAATAGTCCTATTCGTTTTCTCCAGAACCGGAAACCATCCTCGAATCTGGAACAAGTTCCTTCGAGTTCGTATATAACCATACGATGGTTTTATCCAATAGAAGTGGACGTTCGTAGTAATACGGGGTGTTCTGGAGAAAAGGGTAAAAGTAGAAGTGGCAATGAGGTATGCAACTCTGACAATCCAAAAAACAGTGTTTTAAGAAGGTTCGGTTAACTTGGTCACTGAGTCGTAGTCTAGGGTCGGGCCATGGTCGCTGCCAAAGAGAGAGAGAAAAGAAACACTCTGCGTGCACTCTAACCTAGATCAGAATGGTTATCACTTTATCTAATCAGGAAACCTCCCACTGTATCCTCAAATTCTCTTCCAAACCTGAAAAAAGAATTAGTCGGGATCACCCGAGGAGTAAACCAACTCATCAGTAGGAATCGGGATCCAACTATCATCGCATGATAACGTGATGGAATCCACTCACGTTATCACACTCCAGAAGGTATGCGCATACATGGCAAGTTTCAGTTTCTTTAGAAACTCCCGAAGTGATTTTTATCCCTAGGACCCAAGTGACCTTGACTGAGCCAACATATCAAAGGATCCTAACCAAGTTCAACCCGTTATTATCTTGATTGCATTAGACCCACCCGCACGAGTCCTTGACTGAGCCAAAATGACCGTACGACTGTCCTAACCAATCACATATCCATAAGACAGAAAAGCATTACAGAGCTACCGCACACTACGCCTCGGCTGAGCACGACATACGTAGCACGAATACTAAGCAATACTAATCTGAAATGATGGAGGGCTACGAATGGTTTTTGGCGAAAAACCTTTAACGTAATGAACTTGATATTGTTGAAGGAACTGGATAGCTTTTATAAAAATATAGTGGCGAAAACCTTTGCTAAAGAGGTCACTCCCGGTGAAGGGATCTCGGCTCTTTCCCTATAGAATGAGGTGCAGGATATTCCATCTGAATACCACGATGCAAAGCAAAAAAGTAATTGGCTATAGTGAAGTTATTACCCTGACGCAAACTTCTGTCTAAGGGGTCACTCCCGGTGAAGGGATCTCGGCCCTTGCCTCGTCGACTGAGGTGCTGGATATTCATAACCGAATACCACTGTGCAAAACAAAAGAGAACGTCCTTGCAATAACAGCTTTTTGAAAAATGTTCCAACAACATCAGAATAGGTTTGTTTAGCTTGCATTGATCCGAATCAATGCAGTCCCATCAATTAATCACACCACAAAAGAACGAAAATATGATGTACGTATATGCCATCCGCATTCGCCACTGGGTCCCGTCATCACTCGTTAGGTTACTTAACTAACGACAGAGCGGGGACTGGACTAGCGCGGGTGTAAAACACATACAACATCTACTAGTATATATATATCAATATATAATATTCGCTCATGGCGTGATAAAATGCAATATCACAGAAATTTAATAAGCATCACAGAACAATACAGATAATCTGGGATCCCCGGGTTTCATAGAGCCACTACTGAAACCCGGCGTTCCCCTGGTCGTGTTGATAGCCTGTGCAATGAAATCCTAGACCCCTACGGGCGCGGCAAGTTACCCACCAAAACCTGAAATGAGGCAGCCCCCTTCAACAAAGTGAATGGACCACCCAGCATTTGACGGAATCTGGTAACTTGAGCACCCATCCTTGGGTCAACCTGTACCCCCTACGAGTGCGGCGAATAGCCCGCCAATTCTAGAGTGAAGCCCCCTCCATCTCAAATCCATGAGATACGGGCCCGTTGTCCTCTAGAACCCGGCTATCCGTACACCCCACCACGGGGTAATCTTAGTACAGAAAGTAAAAATATACAACGGGTATATCGACCTCAGCCCGGTCGTGCCCCAAAAGAATAATATACAAACAGGCAGTGACGGCAGTCTACATGTAGGACGCTCGCCCCGCAATATCAAATGTACAAATACAACCAAACTGTACTACCATTGCATCCAGGCTATCCACCATGACAAATCCGCAACATCACAGCACAGCACAGAACATCAACATGAATGTCACGTTCGCAAATCCGTCTAAAAGGGCTATAGCAATTAGACAAGATTTACCGATCAAATGACATTCACGGTCACAGATATAATGTAAGTACTGTAAACTAACATATTTAAATTTTCGATCGACAAAATTTCCCGAAATGGGCCCCAAGTACAATTCCCAGTACTCAAAATAATCTGGGCCAAAACAAAAAATACCAGAAACCCCATTTCCAAGTCAGAAACCACTGTAGGAAAAATGGTGCCCTAATGCTACAGTAGTGCGGTGGAACCGCGGCCAAAACGAGGGTAGTGCCGCGGTTCCGCGGCGCTGTGGTGAGATCAGTGTACCAAATTTTCTCAGATTTCTTAAAAAAGCCTGCCTGATTTTCTGCAACACTCAAAATAATTTTAGACCACAAAAGAAATTCGATAGAAACTTCGTTGTTGAAATTGCGGTTTCAGAAATTTTGTTCGATCGAAGTTCTAAATACGTTAGAACAAGCTAGTAAAGGTTAATGGCGTGGCTCCGATACTATGTAAGTCTACGGTAGCGCCCCGGCCGTCTGTCTCCGGTCTCCTCGTCGGAAAGGGTACCACATCTTCGAATCCTTGTATGGGCTCCCACCTCAGAACCGAGGCAACTCGGACACGAAGTTTGTTAGCCGATGTGTCTAAGATTGCTGTAGAATATACGTAGATCACTTTGTCTCAAGGGTTAATTGAAGTTGCCTTTTAGGTGGAGATGAAATGAGCAATGGAAAAATGGAGCTTAGGAGTTTTCTTTGCAATGAAATGAATCAAAAATGCCTCACACCAAAAAGAATTGGGCTGCCTCTTCTAGTGGCCGGCCATGCTCTAAGAATGGAGAGAGGAGGGAGGTAAGCACAAGTAAAAGAGTGGGGCAAACACAAGGAAAAAATGTCACACCAAATACCCTCTTAATCCCTTCACAATTAATGTAAGCAATGATGCACAAAAGATCCAATCTTATCCAAGAGCATTCCAGAAATCAGCCGGAGCCCCGGTGCCACAAAAAAACACCCTCCTTTTATAAATCTCCACTTTTGCAAAGAACCCCTTCCAAGGAAATTCAGCCAAAGAACAATAGAAAAGGAATTTGGCCAAAAAGAGAAAGCAAGCTGGCAACTTCAAAAAGCGATCCGGTAACAAATTACAGGATAACCCGCGACTGTATATACATACCCGCATTTATATTCCGACCGAATACAAATGCAATGAAACAAAATCTACACAGTATAATACTAGGATCCGGCTTAAACCAAAGCCCACTAGTATTATCCGTCCGAAACACGACACGTGCACAAGTGCACGCGTATGTTCGAACCCTGCCATAAATCCATACAGCCTCTACAACGTTTCGCCCGAAACTTGAGAAACTGTCTGTGGGGGAGTCTAAAGACTCGTCGATAGTTTGGCTGTGGATTTAACCACTAACACGTCAGTGGTACTAGCTGTACCTAACGGGCCACCAGGTATTGACCAAAAGGGAGGTCGATGAGCGAACTCATCCTGACACCCTACTGAGCCTGTGTTCATATCAGAAAATTGTATTCTAATACCGCTCATTCATTATCTAATTGTTGTATTTATCGGTATTATTGAC
This sequence comes from Agapanthus africanus, assembly GCA_030015575.1. NCBI lineage: Eukaryota > Viridiplantae > Streptophyta > Magnoliopsida > Asparagales > Amaryllidaceae > Agapanthus > Agapanthus africanus. The sequence continues at coordinate 932,082,457 of CM057338.1, forward strand.
CAGTGTCTGCTCAGCATTACAGATTACAGGTATCCATGACAAAATACTGGAAATGCATCCAACAGCACGGATATATCACTTGAGGGAAGACACTGCGACCAGAAATGCTAACCGACCGATACTTCAGGAGTTCCTTTACGCAACAAGTTGTGTACACATTTTATTTCTAAATGGTCCAACACAACAAGTGTGTACACAAGACTTTTAAGCACATGTGGATATGATTTTATATGCAATCAAGGATATGATTCTATATGCAATCAAGGATATGATTCTATATGCAATCATCAAGGATATGATTCTATATGCAATCAAGGATATGATTTTATATGCATATGATATTATATGCATTCAAGACTAAAAAGCATGTGTTCAAATCAAAGGCAATCAAACAAATCAGCATGAGCCATAATGGGGCAGATATGAATATTTCTTTCTGAGCCTATAAATAGATACCAGAGGCAAGAGGAAAGGGTAGCTTTTTCTTTAGTTCTATCTTAGAATTCTTGTAATTTTTCTTTTCATTCTTGAGCTCTTGCCCCTTTGTCTTGACCTTGCAACTTCTCATTTAAAACTTGCAAGCTTAAGGCTTAGGTTCTTGACTTCAAGATCTCTTGTAACAAGTTTGTTCTTCAATAAAAGTTCGTATTTTTATTACATGTCTTGTTCCACTTTACATGATTTCAATTGTGAAATTCATGCTTTGCTTTGATCTTGCAAGCTCTTAAGTGAGCTTGCAACCTTAAAGCTTGGTATTTAGATCTCACACGTTGCCGGGGATTGAACACTGGGAGATAAAACGCTTGAACTCATCGGTTCTCTTTTCCTCTTTATTTCATTGCATGTTTTTATGCATCTTCTCTTTTCTTTCTTGTTAATTTGTAAATATGTGTGAGTAATCTTTTCACTTGTTAAGGGTGTAATATGTTAGATCGTATTCGAAGATTTTCTTTGTCCAAACTTTAAAACCTAAAACTTGCCTATTGAAACTTCATGCAAATCACCCGCAACTCCGCTCACTAGGCATCCTATCCTACCCCGATAGTGATGATTCCTAATTATGACCGGATTGGTTTGCCGAAGGCTAAAATCAAGAGATAACAACGGAAGGACAAGGGACAAGGAAAACGGATTTAGCGAAATACCGCAAATACCGTATTTCAAGTTCCCTAATCCGCGTTGTTACCTATTGCTTTAGTATCAATACCAAGTCGGGGCTATAAGAAATTGGCAAACATCACCTTCATACAATCTAACTTATTACTATCCTTAACAAGTCCTTTTTATTCATATCTTTGTTACGACAATTAGTTAACCAACAAATCAAAACACGGTATTAACTCGTTAAAATAAGCAATAAGAAACTTACCATCTCCCTGCGGACGACCCGTATTCATCGCGGCTCGCTACAAGCAACACCGTTTTGATTGCGGTAATTTCAGAATTCTTTTTAAACACAACACAGTTAGATCGTGACAATCAAATGGCGCCGTTGCCGGGGAGACGGTAACGCTTTTTATACTTGTATTCTCGGGTTAAATTTGTGCATATTCTGTATAAAACCAATTTCTAACACATTCAAACAAATAACCATTCTTTTTGAAACCAACCACAAACACAAATAAAATTCTTTTCTTCTCTGGATTTGAATTCTGCTAACACTCTGATGCTAAAGAAATAAATCAAGTTATAAAATTGGAATGACATTTCTTCATTGAGACAACACACAAAATTTGAGCCAATTTCCTCACACAAAAACCGGCGACATACCTTGAAAAACCGAGCTCGCCGGCCTTGGTGTGGCCTTTTCACTTTTGTTTTTCTGTGTTGCTTCCAGTGTTTTGATATAAATTCCATTTTTATTATTTGATTTTCTTATTTATTTGTGTTCAGAATTGTGGTTGTTAATATTGCTTTTCGCTCAAATATCCGTATTTTTCCAATATATGCATATTTGACGGATTTTGAGCAGCGATCATACGGAACAAAGGGGAATTTTCAAGTGCAAAGGAGGGTGAACACTCAATGCCAAAGATCCGGGTAGTTAGACCCGCGCAAGCGAACCATTCGACCACTCGGAGGCAATATCGCAATGAGTTTCTGAAACTCGATACTATTTGGTACGTATTTTTCTAAACTTCCCCTTTCAAACCCGCCGCTCCAATATTCTTGTCTTTGCAGGATTCTTAGCAAAACTCGCCGCAAAAAGCCCAAAAAAAAACTAACCGTATTTGTTGCAACGCCGCATTAAAAGTAAAAAACGATAACTGATTGCTTGAAAACAAAACTTGGTTGAATTTTGCGCATTGCATCATTTAATACGGACTTAAGGGGCTCTAACACCAATCCAGATTGGGTGGGGATATCATCACCCTTCCTAAGACCCCGGAAATCACTAATTGCATAAGTGTCACCTCAAGTTTAATAAAAAATATCTAGACTCAGCCCACTAAGGACTTGTCGCGCTCAATAGGACAAAGGAAGATTGTGGGCATTCAATCGTTTATCTAAATATGACTCTTGTGGTGCCTAGGCAAGACAAGTGAGGAGGTAACTTTAAAAGGCCCGTCTCACGGTGATTCGTGAGCGGATCTCTCCATACCTCACTTGTGCTTATCTGACTACAATTGGCTGTGAATAGGCGATCTGAGGGTTATCTCACAATTTGTCGCTTTGGAACAGTTAGGAGCAGGTCTAGTAGACTTGGAGGACCCTAGTCTAGGTATTGATTGTGCATTTGTGACTGTGCATTTGTGATTGTGTTTTCGTTTCATTTTCCCATTCTTTTGAAACAAACACAAAAAAAAAATTGCCATTTTTACCACCATCACCCAATTTTTCTCCACTTTCGTTTTCTTACCCTCACATTCTACGCCTTGACTACACTAAACTCGTTTAGTGTATGTCCGCTTGGACTAGGGACCCTAGTTTCCGTTTAGTCCGTGTTTCGTTAGTCCCTACGGACTACGCGATCGACTCCAACGCCGAAAACCCCTCCACCCTTTTATCACCTTTACCTTTGCCGGTCAACTCCGACGTTGACCGAGATTCTGTTCATATATCTTCACCTTCTTTATCACCAAATTCTTCTTCTGAGATGTCAGGATTTAATCCAAACATCCCTCCACCTGCCCAGGGACTGACTCCACCTAATCTGGGTGCGAATAACCCGAATCAACTGCCTGTTGAAGCGCCCACACGAGTCGCGCTCCAGGATTTCTTCTACCCTGTCCGCACCTCTTTACCTACCTGTCTTTCACCCCCACCGGCAAATGGGGACAATTTTGAAATAAAACCCCACTTCATCAATATGCTGCCAAAATTTCATGGATTGGAATCAGAAGATGCGTATATTTTTATCAATAAATTCCAAAACGTTTGCGCTATGATGAAAACGACCCAATTAAGTGATGACGCTATAAGGCTAAGGGTCATTCCTTTCACCTTATGTGATCTAGCCGAGAAGTGGCTATACAGCACCGCATCACATTCAATTAGAAATTGGGACGAGTTTGTGAAAGCTTTTCTTAAAAAGTTCTATCCTCATCACAAAACTGCTAGAATCCGTAATGAGATTATACAATTTTCACAGCTTCCTTCCGAACCATTTTAGAAGTGTTTTGAAAGATTCAAAGACCTACTCGTTCAATGCCCTCACCATGGGATCGAAAGTTGGCAACTTTGCCAAACATTATACGAGGGATTGAACCCTGCAACGAAGCAGTTGCTAGAAACCATTTGTCAAGGTCACTTTCTATCCAAATCTAGTGAGGAAGCGTGGCAGTTTCTTGAGGATCTTAGTGAACAAACAATTCAGTGGGAGAGCTCCAAGACCGCATCATCTTCTTCTAGTGGTCAATCAAGGGCAGGCATACATCAAGTAGAGATGTCAATTGCTATGAAGGCCGAGATGGCCGCTCTTACGAAAAAGATAGAACCGCTTGAGACCAAAATCTTGTCGCCTTCTCCTGCCCCTGTTATGCCTCCACGAACTGTGTGTGCTTGTTGTTCGGCTCCATCACACTTAACCGAAGAGTGTCCTTACAATGCATCTACTCAAGGACATGATCAAGTCAATGCTGCCTTTCAGCAACGACAAAGAAACGATCCATACTCTACTACATATAATCCGGGTTGGAGGAGTCACCCAAATTTCGCTTGGAACCAAAATCAACAATTCCAAGGAAATAACAATTTTCAAGGGCCTCCACAACAACAACAAGCACCCCCACAAACTCAATTTAAACAGTCTTTCCAACAGCAACCTTATCCTAATCAAGTGAACAATTTTGTGCCTAACAATTCTTACGTGCCAAACAATTTTGTTCAACCTAATAATGACAAGGTTAGCTCACTCGAAAGAAGTCTAGATGCGTTCCTTAAGCAATCCACACAATCTACAGCAAGATTAGAGACTTCTATTCAATCTTTGGTGCAAAACAGTGCCTCACACGATCAAAGCATCAAATCGATTGAGGCACAAATTGCACAACTCAATGCAGTATTGAGCGAGCGAGAAAAAGGAAAGCTCCCATCTCAACCACTGCCCAATCCTGGTCACGCACATGCTGCATATCAACAGTAAACTCATAACGTAAACGTTGTGACCACGTTGAGATCGGGAAAAATGTTGCAAAACAATGTGGGTATTCACGATGACACCCCTGCCGGTGGTTCTTCTTCACCTTCTTCTTCTTCGTTAGAGCCTGTTCTCCATCATTCACAAGGCTCTACTCCTTCTAGCTCAAGCGGACCCACTTCTCACAACATGAACACATCTACATGGGGTTCCGTTCCAACTCAACAATCTGATCCGCAAAAATTGGACTCAACAACATTTCAAAATGCTCCTTTTCCAAACCGGTTGAGATCCAATAAACCAACCCCACAAATGGAGAAGATTGTTGAGCTGTTCAAACAGGTTAGCATAAATATCCCTCTTTTGGATGCAATCCAACAAGTTCCTTCATATGCAAAAATCTTAAAGGACTTATGCACCAAAAAGAGGAAGTCACAAGTACCAAAGAAAGTTTTTGTGGCTAGTGCTATTAGCGATGCTCTTGTCAATTCTTTACCCCAAAAGCAAAAGGACCCCGGTTGTCCTACTATTTTGATAACAATTGGGGATAAGAACATCAATAGAGCACTACTAGATCTTGGTGCTAGTGTCAATTTGCTAGCTTATTCTGTGTACGAGCAATTAGGCATTGGAGAGCTTAAGCCCACTCACTGTACTCTCCAAATGGCTGATCGATCAATCACCCATCCAAGGGGTGAGCTAGAGGATGTGTTGATCAAAGTTGGGGAGTTCATATTCCCAGTTGATTTTATTGTTATGGACACACAACCTGTTGCTAACTCACGGAACCAAATTCCGGTGATCCTCGGTCGACCATTTTTGGTCACTTCCAATGCCGTAATAAACTGTCGCAATGGCTCCATGACTCTATCCTTCGGGAAGACGTCTAGTGAGTTCAATATTTACAAGTTAGGAAGTCTGCCCCCCGTGCCTAATACTAGTACACGAGAAGTTTGCTCTATTCACGAAATCACGCAGGAGGACTGCGAGTTTGAAAGATTCTTGTTTGATGAGAACAGTTTTGACGCCACTAGTGCTTCCCTCCTTGAGCCTACCACCGTTGACACAACCGATATGGATTATGAATGTTTCACTTTTTCGGATGATGACGACTCACAACCTGAATATGAGTCTTTTGAATTTTTGGATGACTTAGTTGAACCATCCGAATCGGTTGTTTGCAGTGATTTCGAACCTGTATTGGAGTCCTTTGAGTTCGGGGTAGATTCCCCAATTTTGCCTATGATTCTTTTGCCTCCGAAACTAGAACTCATGCCCTTGCCGTCTCACATTAAATATGCTTACATAGGTGAGAATGACACCTTTCCCGTTATCATATCGGCCTCTCTAGCCCTCGAGCAAGAGAACGCCCTTTTAATGCTCTTACAAGATAGGCGGCAAGCTCTCGGCTGGAATATGGCGGACATCGAGGAGATTAGTTCCCTCATAATTGAATATCATATGCATATGATGGATGATGCCAAGTCGATGAAGGATCCACAGAGATATCTTGGGGATAGTGTGGTTAGTCAACCTTCTCCTTTGGAAGTTGAACCACCCCCATTTCTTTTAATAAGTTACGAGAATGCCAATACTCCACTGATTGATGATCATTCGCATTCTCATTTTGATTCATCACCACCTCCTGTCTATTCACTTCCACACTTTCCATACCACCTCTTCTATCTTCCCCAATTCTTTTTGGATTGGTACAACATATTCTTCCACCAACCGATACTCTTTACAGATAAATTTTTCAACCGGTTGATGTTGACATTTGGTCTATGCAAAGTTTGGCAGTAATGTCTAACATTGTTCAAATGAAGTTTGGGGGGGTTTCTGTATATATTTTTGTTTTAACAATAAAATAAAAAAATAATAAATAAATAGGGAAGTGCCGGCATTTTAACCTTCTTGGTATAGCATGACAGTGAGGACACTGTCAAGTTTAAGTTTGGGGGTATGCTCGGTACGTCTTCTTCCTTCGCATTCATTTGTACATATTTTTGCATTTGCATACTTATTTTAAAAACTCATAAAAATTGAAAATTTTCAAAAATTATAAAAATTATTGTATTCAATTTTGGCCATATTTAACTTGAGTTTGACAAATAGGTTAACTGGCTACGAACAACTAGATCTTAGACTTAGTAAATTAAAAACCCTAAAAATAACATTCCTTAAAGTTTATCGGTAGAAAGTATATGTCTTTATAGTTTATTTAGAAATAGGCAAATTTTTGGTTCACTTCTTGGGCTAAGTTGAAATAAAGGAAAAAGTATTGATTATTATTAGAGTATAACTTTGAAAAATAATTCCTGGCTTAAGTATAGATTCTGAAAATGTATACCCTACAAAATTGTACAATCACGCACTTTGAAGCTTGGAATAGTATAGGAGACCTTGAAATGCTCTTGTCTAAAAGTCCTTAGTACGAAGAAAATGAAAAATACAAAAGTGAATAAAAAAAAATGAACACTGGTTTTGTGATTACTTAAGGCTAAAAATAGAAAAATATTTAGCGAGGGTGCTTCAGCACCTAGTGCCTTAGACCAACTGGTTTGGGAGACACTGCTAAAAGCCTTGGGTGTTACAAGACTAGGAAGTACGCTTTAAAAGTGCAAACGCATCTTGTAATCGGTCGTTGGTACCTTAAGAAGTATTAACGGTCGCATGAAGGATGTGTAAGCAAAACTCACCAATTAATAAGTGCTTTGGACAACGGACAAGGGTATGATTGCTTAATTTGAATTTCCAAGTGTAGGGGTGATTTATACACATACGTGGGGATATGTGATTAGAGTTTAGATAAAAGAAATGAATGAAGAATAGAACTTGTATCTTTAGTAGAGTTGATAAAAATTCCTAAGTGGAGATGGAACCTTTGAAGGAAAACTTAAGAAATGCCAAAAGCTAAGTAAGTCTATAGAACATATATAATCTTAAGTTAAATGATGAGGAAGCGTGAAGAATGTGGGTGGATAATTTACAAGTAAAAGATAATAGAGTTCCTTGTTAGAAAACCTAATTGGAGAATAAAAGTCGATAAGCCAAATTGACGGGATTTTGTGGGTAGTATCCGCTGAAAACCCTCAGGAGACAACACTCCTCCTACTAGGGACACCTAGAGGTTAAACGGCTTGTTGCACATGCTCAGTGCAATCGCGTTCCCTGCGAAAGTGCGGTTAGGATTTTCGTTTGTGAATAAATGGTTTTGCTCGGGACGAGCAATAGATAAGTTTGGGGGTATTTGTTCATATCAGAAAATTGCATTCTAATACCGCTCATTCATTATCTAATTGTTGTATTTATCGGTATTATTGACCAGTGTCTGCTCAGCATTACAGATTACAGGTATCCATGACAAAATACTGGAAATGCATCCAACAGCACGGATATATCACTTGAGGGAAGACACTGCGACCAGAAACGCTAACCGACCGATACTTCAGGAGTTCCTTTACGCAACAAGTTGTGTACACATTTTATTTCTAAATGGCCCAACACAACAAGTGTGTACACAAGACTTTTAAGCGCATGTGGATATGATTTTATATGCAATCAAGGATATGATTCTATATGCAATCAAGGATATGATTTTATATGCAATCAAGGATATGATTCTATATGCAATCTTCAAGGATATGATTTTATATGCAATCAAGGATATGATTTTATATGCATATGATATTATATGCATTCAAGACTAAAAAGCATGTGTTCAAATCAAAGGCAATCAAACAAATCAGCATGAGCCATAATGGGGCAGATATGAATATTTCTTTCTGAGCCTATAAATAGATACCAAAGGCAAGAGGAAAGGGTAGCTTTTTCTTTAGTTCTATCTTAGAATTCTTGTAATTTTTCTTTTCATTCTTGAGATCTTGCCCCTTTGTCTTGACCTTGCAACTTCTCATTTAAAACTTGCAAGCTTAAGGCTTAGGTTCTTGACTTCAAGATCTCTTGTAACAAGTTTGTTCTTCAATAAAAGTTCGTATTTTTATTACATGTCTTGTTCCACTTTACATGATTTCAATTGTGAAATTCATGCTTTGCTTTGATCTTGCAAGCTCTTAAGTGAGCTTGCAACCTTAAAGCTTGGTATTTAGATCTCACACGTTGCCGGGGATTGAACACTGGAAGATAAAACGCTTGAACTCATCGGTTCTCTTTTCCTCTTTATTTCATTGCATGTTTTTATGCATCTTCTCTTTTCTTTCTTGTTAATTTGTAAATATGTGTGAGTAATCTTTTCACTTGTTAAGGGTGTAATATGTTAGATCGTATTCGAAGATTTTCTTTGTCCAAACTTTAAAACCTAAAACTTGCCTATTGAAACTTCATGCAAATCACCCGTAACTCCGCTCACTAGGCATCCTATCCTACCCCGATAGTGATGATTCCTAATTATGACCGGATTGGTTTGCCGAAGGCTAAAATCAAGAGATAACAATGGAAGGACAAGGGACAAGGAAAACGGATTTAGCGAAATACCGCAAATACCGTATTTCAAGTTCCCTAATCCGCGTTGTTACCTATTGCTTTAGTATCAATACCAAGTCGGGGCTATAAGCAATTGGCAAACATCACCTTCATACAATCTAACTTATTACTATCCTTAACAAGTCCTTTTTATTCATATCTTTGTTACGACAATTAGTTAACCAACAAATCAAAACACGGTATTAACTCGTTAAAACAAGCAATAAGAAACTTACCATCTCCCTGCGGACGACCCGTATTCATCGCGGCTCGCTACAAGCGACACCGTTTTGATTGCGGTAATTTCAGAATTCTTTCTAAACACGACACAGTTAGATCGTGACAATCATCCTGTCAGTGACAATATCCGTACAGTCCGGTCCGTTCGTCTATGAGCATCGCATGTCGGGCCTAGGGGGTTGGTAAAAGTCAGACCTCCAAAAGCGGTACAAGTCGTGTCGGAGTGTAGCCCAGAACACCCTGAGATACTACTAGAATACCTACCAGTAAATCTCCTGCCTTGGCCAAGGACTTCATGTAATGGCTCTCCTAGACACAGCGCGATCTCACCCCCAATACCGGGAGAGACGAAACCCCTGTCGATCCGCTCACTGCCTCCATATGGCTCGGGACTGTACCCAACTAAAAGCTGTTTACACGACTCCTTTGAGCCGTGGTAAGATAATAATCAAAACACAGTGGTAACTCACACGAGACAAATGACGATCTCAGGTCGATGAACTAACCTATACACATGTCACCAGGGAACTGCTATCTGACATCAGGTATAATACCAACTAGCATGTTCCCGGCGAGTGCTGTCCGGTGTACTCATAACCCAATGAGCACCTGTATACATCTTAGGTGATCCAACTGACACCAATGGCTTATGAGACCGGCCACCGCCCCTCGTCGGGGTCTCGACTGTATACACTAGTCTACTCCGGAGTATCGATGCCCTGTCTCGAAAACTCTCATGACTAGGGACCTTTTAAGGATGTGCTTACAGACCCCAGCTCCCACGTATATGATCGCCATCATACCGCTGGCAATCAAGCAAGAATCCTAAGGGCTCTATCAACGTGTAATAGCGACTTGTAAGGTCACCTAAAGCTGTACACGATGATAAAGATAAACCAGATAGCATACTATCATCTTGAGTAAGACCGTCCTACCGGTATAGGTCCTCCCTCAATCATTGCAATCACGTGTCTGTGCCCCAATAATTGACTCTGAGGGCACTATATCCAACACAGGGTCTTGACGGCTCATATAAAACCTGAGAGACTATCGGAGATCATCCCACACCAGCGCGGAGTGGTCACCACCTCGACGTTCGTCTCGATACAACAGACGAGATGTCACCGCAGCGTCCTTCCTCCAGCAGGATTCAGACGCGACAATCAAACAACAGAGCCACGGCAAATTCCCTAGTTCCAAACCTCGACGGTTCACCAACAACCTAGAGACAACCACAACATTCGTCTCGATACAGCAGACGCAATGCCAACAAAAGAAGAAAAGGCAATATTCCTAGCTTCATGGTCTTGACGGCAACTCATATAAAACCTAAAAGACTATCAGAGATCATCCCACACCAGCGCGGAGTGATCACCACCGCGACATTCGTCTCGATACAGCAGATGCAATACCAGTAAACGAAGCAAAGGCAATATTTCTAACTTCAGGGTCTTGACGGCAACTCATATAAAAGCTGAGAGACTATCGGAGATCATCCCACACCAGCGCGGAGTGGTCACCACCTCGACGTTCGTCTCAATACAGCAGACGAGATGTCACCGCAGCGTCCTTCTTCCAGCAGGATTCAGATGCGACAATCAAACAACGGAGCCACGGCAAAGTCCCTAGTTCCAAACCTCGACTGTTCACCAACAACCTAGAGACAACCGCGACATTTGTCTCGATACAGCATACGCAATTCCAGCAAACGAAGCGAAGGCAATATTCCTAGCTTCAGGGTCTTGACGGCAACTCATATAAAACCTGAAAGACTATCGGAGATCACCCCACACCAGCGCGGAGTGGTCATGACTCATCGGGGCTCCCAAACTGAGCCTAACCTCAAGTAAAAAGCGACATGGAATATCCCTAACGCTTGTTCTTTCGACGGTAATACTACCTGGAATATCGGTTGAAGACATCTTATCCAGCCTCTGAAGGGATCAGAGACACGACAGTCGCAAGGCTACTCGAACAGCAAAATTGCCTATCGAGGAATGCATCAGCCAACGCGACGGTACGACGGACACAACCCTAGTACCACAGACCTTAACGAACCTTTGTCGTATAGAGCAGAGGTTAACTATGATGTTTGGACGTCCTTGCGAGGACTTCTCGATTCGTCTCAACTCGTAAGGCAAAACCTTAGGCAATGGGGATTAAAAAACCTATTTCCTAAGTACTGGGGCCCTGCAAGTCGGTCCAAGATGGACTCTTGCATACTATTCACGGGTCACACTCTCCGAAGTCAAACATCGACGAAGAGGGAAACAACCACTTACGAGTTCTCTCGACTTATAAGCGGGAAAATTCTCTTGTGAGATCCTTACGACTCTCAAGAGAAAACGCACTTAAGAATCCTCATGATTCCTAAGGAGAAAATACACCTACGAGATCCTCTCGACTCGTAGGGAGAAAAATCTTTTTGAGATCCTCACAACTCATAAAGTTGGAAAGTCTTGGGCACCAGACCTGAACCTGCTTCCTAAGCCATCGATACCCTACAAGAAGGCTAGGACGAAATATTCTCTACGCTTCCCAGAGTAACATAGCGACAATACAGCAAAGAGGAAAAATGATAGAGGGAGACAAGAAAAATATGACTTTTATTCATGAATCAAAATGAATACAAATTACAATCTATGAAAGAATAAAAAAAAATACTCTCATTCAGGAGTATGTACAAAAGAAGAATAAAAGGAAAAAATATACAATTTTTCAAGCCGGCGGACGATTTAATAGATTTGTTAGTTCATCTTTTTTCTGCTGGGCCTCGGCTTCATAATTTGTTATCGCTATGAGACCGGCCTCCGCTTGAGACTGTTGGGCCTGGTATGAGGCGAGCCAACTTTCAAGTTCCTGTTCGGTAACTTTGTGGGCTTCAACCATCTCGCGAGTAAAAACGACGGCTTTATCAATAGCTACCACCTCCCTGATAGCTTCTTGAAGCACCTGCCAGATTTCATATGCATGAGTGGTCTTAGTAATTGGCCACACACCGTTCGATACATCCTCGTAGACTTGATCTCAGGTTTAAGATGTCGGAAGGAAGCCGGATGCATTCAAACCCGTATGGGCAGACCTCCACTCGATGCCAATCCTTGATCCAAAACACGCACAAACTATTTTCTCTTTCTGGGAACAAGGAGAGTCTTCGGTAGGTACCCCTTTAAGCATGCGTTCAAGACTATATGCCTATGGTATCTAGAACGCGCTGATTTATGGACAACACAACGACGGTGTTCTCACCTAAAGGAAATTCCTAGGGGTCAAGTATAACGCTCATGTACTCGGGCGGGATGTACGTACGAATATATGACGAAAAGAAAAAATTCACCAGAAAATATTCAACGATTAATGATAAGAGAAATACATTGATACTACTCTATGGGAAAGATATTACCAAACACGGGACCAGAGATACAAGGGTTAACAAAACAAAATACAAAATTCTCCAGTTCCCTCTCTGCCTTCTCCAACACGTTGAAGCGACGATTTTCGTAAGGAGTTGCTCCCCATCGATTAGCGCCATGCTCATCAGCAAAAGCGGACATGACAGCCCGCCGGACGCTTGTCTGATCCAGTAGATGGATCGAGCAATCCTTCAAAGCCCGAGTAATCAAGCGTGCTTCATAGAAACACTCGATCTTGTCCTCCTCCGTATCGAGAGTTGCTAGGGTCATCTCTACCGGATGAGGAGGAATATCGGCAAGTACGGACGAAAAGATCATCCGCAGCCAAATGGAACCCATAGGAAGGGGAGAACCTCTACGAATTAGGAGTTTGAATATCACCGCGTCGCATTCGGCATCGGTGAGAAGAGGATCCACTAGCCGCGCGGCAAAACGAGGAATCATCTCCTCAATGGGCACCTCCCATCTCCCATGGTTGCCGACGAGCGTGGGGGCAGTTGCAAGCCATAACACTTGATCGGTTTCTCAAAGATGATCACCTTAAAGTCTAAATGGGTTTTTCTTTGAAGAGAGAAAGAAAGGCACGGCTTCGGTTATAAAGGGGAGCATTCAATGCTATGCACGAAAAATGTTGTGCATGGTGGAACTATTTCCAAGGACCGGAAAAAGGGGAGAGCGTTGGAAATGAAAAGAGGTGACTCGTTGAAATCAGCGCAAGGAGACGAAATGACCCATCAAGCAGTACCTCACGCGCTAAACACGTGAGCACCAACAACAGCGTGACAGAGCTTAATAAAGAACGCATGTAAACATAAAAAAGTGAGAAGATGAAGGAATAGAGACGCTGCTGAAGAGACCCTTGCATTTATAAGACATGATGGGAAACGGTTCATCATCCTCCTTCCCTAGGCAAATCCAACGGCCATAAAGATGACAGCGTTGCACTCACGTGCAAACACGTGAGAACAACGCTGTGGGGGCATTTGTTCCCTCTTGGGAACTGAATAAAGCAGCAAGGAAATACACAAGAGGAGCATCACGTGTCCACACGTGATCAGGCATCACGTGGGAACACGTGACCTTCTATGAGCAAAGTTATAGGCGCTGGGATACACAATTTGAGATGGGGTCACGTGCTAACACGTGATGGGTTCCTGAACCCTTTGAACTAATAAAATTGAATTATGATCAAAAGGGGTCACGTGCCCACACGTGATGGGCCTTTAAACCCACTGAAAGAAATTAAAAGGTATAATGAAACAGTAAGAAAAAACCCCAATGGGGCATCACGTGCCCACATGTGACCAGGGGTGACGTGCCAACACATGATGAGTTCCCGAGTTCTTTAAAATAATGGAATTAAATTATGTTTAATTGCTTAACCAGTGGGTCATGTGCCACCACGTGATAGGGTCTTAAAACTCTCTGAGTTAAAGGAAAGAAAACCCTAAATGGGGCATCACGTGCCCACACGTGACAGGGGGTCACGTGCCAACACGTGATGGGTTCCTAAGATCTCTAAACTAATAGAATTAAATTCTAATTAAATGGACAATCAGTGGGGTCACGTGCTAACACGTAATAGGACAATCAGTGGGGTCACGTGCTAACACATAATAGGCTCTTAAACCTTCTGAACTAATAGATTTAAATTCTAATTAAGGGAAATCAAAAATCCTAATATTTCCCTAGATCTTTCCAAACAAAAAGATCGTGCTCTGTAAAGTGGAGCACCGTTGGATTAAAAATCCAATGGTGATTAAAAATCACCAATTTATAGAAAGATTCTATACAAGGAAAGATTTCCCTAAAATTTGCCAGGAATAACAGATAAAATATCTTTTGGATTAAAAATCCAATGGTGAATAAAATTCACTGAGTGATCTAAAAGATCATGTTGGTTACAAAATCAATTGACATCTTTCAATGAAAGATTGACTAAACAAACTGATTCTTTTTTTCCCCTATAAATAGGAGCCAAGAAGAGAAGAGAAAAAGGGAGATACAACAACAGAGAGAAAAAAGAAGAGAATTTAATTCTCCAAAAAGAAGAAGATCTCTTAGAAAAGAAAGAAACCCTAGGTGAGAGAGGGAAAGAGATCATTCTATAAGTTCCTACAAAACAAAAAAGAGAATTTAATTCTCAAACTAAGAGTTTAACTCTTCTAAATAAGAACTTAGTTCTTCTTTTGGTTGAAGATCTGCAGAAGCAGATCTCCCCATAAGTTGAGAATTTAATTCTCATCAGGGGATTTTGCCATGCAGATCTAAAGCCTAAAGGAGGACCTAAGTTCAGAGAATTTTATTCTCCCACAAAAGCACATAGGAATTTAATTCCTCCGACAAAAATAGGGTTTAACCCTTAATATAAGAACTTAGTTCTTCTTCATGGTTGAAGATCTGCAGAAGCAGATCTCCCCATAAGTTGAGAATTTAATTCTCATCGGGGAGATTCTGCCATGGAGATCCAAAACTTAGAGGGAGAATTGAGTTTAAAGAATTTAATTCTTCCAAATACATAGGAGTTAATTTCTCTAAATAAAATTCGGGTTTAACCCTACAAAAGAATTTAATTCTTAAATAAGGGATCTAACTCTCCATGCACATAAAAGAAATCAGTATCCAACCTGATCACGTATGGCCACGTGACTCCCCTCCTCAGTGATCAAAAGAGAACGAATGAAATTGGGTCACGTGCCCCCACGTGACCCCTAACAAACACTTCAATATCCAAATCATGGATACCCATTACGTGCCCACACATGATGGCCATAAAGGCTAAGAGTTTAACACTTACTTGCATATTCTGAGAACAAAATAAAGGAAGTTTGGGCTCAACACTCAAGCATCTCACGTGACCCCACGTGAGCGCTTCTTTTTTAGTGTTTAACACTATTTTAGGCGTTGCATCTCTAGTGTTTAACACTATTCTGAGCGCATCATGTGGGAGCATGTGATAGCTGAGTTTACTCTAGTGTTTAACACTATATCCAAGCCAATCTTAGCTTGAACTAGCCAAGTTTTCCAGAGGCAATACCCCTTTCTTTTGACTGAACCTCAAACACACTTTTGTCTTCCAAAATTGGTCATCTCATATGACATTTGAGTGCTCGGCACTCAATAAAAGATAAAAATATTGTCTGAATCCAGACTCATGCTTAGCATTATAAAGGGGGGCTGAGCCCAGACAAATGTTCAGCAGCCCAAACAAAGGTCCAACATTTTAAACCTAACTGGACTTAGCCCAAGTTGGCCATAAGTCCTCAATTCAGATTTAACTGAGCCCATGTGCTCATAATCTAATTAATTGATCTTAGTCCCAAATTGGACTACAGATCTCCCAACCAACATTGGTTTAAGGGTACATCTCTTCACTCCTCTCATATTTGTCGTTGTAATCCTTCAACGTCTTCAGAGAGGTGACGGGTCCCGATAACCAGACATTCTATGGACTGTGGGGTCCTTAAACTCATGGACTATGATGTCCTTAAACTTTACGGACTGTGGGGTCCTTAAACTCATGGACTATGATGTCCTTAAACTTTACGGACTGTGGGGTCCTTAAACTATGGACTATGGGGTCCTTAATCCCATGGACTATGATGTCCTTAACCTTGGACCGCAACGTTCCTAAACTAAAACAATAGAGCTCAAATGCTCTTTTGTTGGATCTAAATGATCCTGTTAAGTAGATCTTAGTCTAAAATTAGACTAATGTATCCTTAACAAATGTTTAAGTTGATCTTAGTCTCAAATGAGATTAACGATCCTTAAACCCAACCCAAACCCAAATCTAAGAAAATACGGATTTGGACTAATCCCCGTCCTACGGGCGACAACATAAATTAGTCTCCGTATACAATCCACGGGCAACCAAAAACAAAACAAACACCCACGACACGAAGTGATCATCTGGAGAAGGAGAAAGTGATTACCGCGATGCGGTAGCGTAATTAACTGCAGGGGCTTGCGCCTGCTGGGAAGAGCGTCCCCACAATCAAAAACCCCTCATCATGAGGGGGAATCTGACGAAGTCTGCTACATCGGCCGCATCCGTCTAAACCTTCGATACATGGTGCCATAAATCAACTTGGCATCTTCGGAGAGCTGGACGGATAGCACCAAATAGCATCTGCCCCCAAAATTCAGGCCGGACGTCCCAACGTCCCGGTCGCGTCTTTCGGCGGAGAACAGACCCGATCTGAACGGTTCGTTCATCATCCCCTTCTATGAGAGGGACCTCCGTTAGTAGCTCCACCGGGGTCCCTCGGACCTCTTTTTGCTCATCCCGAGTGTCCAGAGAACCCTTGATATCTCCCTCGCCTCCGACGTCATTGTTTGGCCGCTCAGACGTAGATGTTGCGGTGAAGCAACCCTTTGCGGTTTGTTGGTCCCCGTAGGCCCGACCTATACCGTCTTGGTCGAGCGGGAATTTCATCGCTAGGTGGTAGGTCAATATCTGGGCCCGGAGGGAGTTTAGCATCGGGCGACCGAAGAGGACGTTGTAGGCCTATGGGATTCTCGCGACGACAAACTCCACAGGCATGGTGCGCGTACGGCCTGCCTCCCCGATGTTAAATTGGAGGGTAATTACCCCTTCCACCGGGATAGAGTGGTTAATGAACCCTGATAGGACATGGGCGGTCGGCCTTAGGTCCGACGGGGTGAGTCCCATGCTCAGAAAGCAGCCGTAAAAGAGAATTTCCGCCGAGCTTCCCGAGTCTACCAGTATCCTCTGCACTTCGTAGCGGTGGACCCGAGCTGTGATCACCAGACGGTCGTTGTGAGGCAGGGATATACCGTGGAGGTCCTCGTCGGTAAAAACGATCGGCTCGGCTGCTTTAGCCTTTTTCCTCGGGTGGCCGCCAGTCCCCCCGATCGGTGAGGGACGCCGAGTCTCGTCGGTTCCCGTCGCACCCCCAGCTGACACGATCATGATTTGGCCGATTGTCAACTCGCCGGGAGGGGGATGGTGCTCTTGCTCACGGTCGGCCCGCCGCTTGTCTCGCAAGCACGTTGCCAGGTACCCCGAGCGGATTAACTCATCGATGTAGTCTCGGAGCTGCTTGCAGTTCTCGGTGGAGTAACCCTGCGACCTGTGGAAACCACAGTAGGGGCCCCGGGTGTGCTTTGCCGCCCTATTTGAGACTGGGGGGAGTTTGAAGAACCTCTCGCCCTTAGCCTCCTCCAACAGTATCTTCTGGGAGACGTTGAGCGGGGTGTACGCCTGAAACTTCGGGGAGTAGGGCTTTGGCCGCTCAATCTTCTTTTTCTCCTCCCTGGCCCTTTTCTTCTGATCGGTTTGCTCTGTCCGGGGTAAATTGGCGTTCACCTCGGAATCGAGCTAGATCTCATGTTCGGTCCAGGACTTTACCTCGGCCATGGTCTTAGGTTGCGCTAATGCAAAGGAGCGTAGCCACTCCTTATGCCTAAGACCCGACCTAAGGGCCGTAATGGCCATCTTGTCCCGGTGTTCTGGGACCTCAAGGAGGGCGTTGTAGAAGCGGGTGACGTATCCTTTGAAGGATTCTTTGTCCCCGCTCTTTATGGTGAAGAGATAGTCAACGGTCTGCTTCTGTCGTCTGTTCCCGATGAAGTGGCCGAGAAATTGGGTGGCCAGCTCATCGAAGGTAGAGATTGAGCGTGGCCCGAGTCCTCGAAACCAGTCTCGTCCGAAGCGGATGAGAGTGGCGGGAAAAGCGCGACATTGTGCGGCGTCGGAGCAATCCTGGAAACTCATCCACGCTGTGAACGCGTCCAAGTGGTCCTTCGGGTCGGACTTCCCGTCAAAGAGTGAAACCTTCGGGGGCTTGTTCCGGGAGGAGACGTAGACGGCAAGTAGCTCTTTTGTGAAGGGCTTTGTGAGTAAGTCGGCGGCATATTTAGCCCCGTCGCTTGAAGGACGACTTTCTCGATGCATGCCTTCGATCTTCTTTTCGAGGGCGTCGAGTCAGCCGTGGTATCCCGACGATTCGGCATACTCCGATTTTTAGCCTCTGCTGCTGGAGACCTGCGCCTGGCCATGGCCTCGGTTCCGTTCGATGAGGTTCCTCAGGTCCCCTTGCGAGGTCGTCTTCGAGCTACTATGTTAAGTCCCGTCCGTGCGACCCCGTCGAGGGAGGGGGTGCTGGTCATACCTGGGTGCAGGCGAGCTGACCGACCCTCCTCAGGAGGGACATGGGCGTGATGGGCCTCTGGGCGAGGCGCTCTGGCGAAAGACCTCGGTGTTGAGCTGTGCGGTGCCCAGCGGGTCATTGAATACGTTGGCCCGGGGGATCTGCGGCCACCGGAGACAGCGAGGTGGTGTCCGGTCGTGCCGACGCGGGCAGAGTCTTCTCTCCCTCTGTAGGGGTCCCGGTCCCGAGGTGGGGGAGCGACGGCCTGGGGAGCTTGCCTGGCCGTTTGGACATGGACGAGTGCATTCACGACGGACGCGAGCCGATCTATCCGAGCGGATATGGCGTGAAGTACGCGGTTTGGTCGTGAATGATAACAGTCGCAATTTACTTTGCCCTCTTTCCAATCCCTTTATTTTGTCTTTAGTTATTACCTTCTGTACACCCTACTTAGGCTAATTGGTTTTCTTCATTCCCTACTTTTCGGCACCTGCCTACGGTTTGGAATAAGACTATCCAATAAGCGTAATAGGTGTACTCTCCTAAACTAAGGAGCCCTCGCAACCTGAGAGAAGGTGATAATAAAAGACAACTGAATAAACCAATTCTATTTCTCCTGAACCTGGATCCATCCTCGAAGAAGTCCCTTCGAGTTCGTATATAACCATACGATGGATCTATCCAATGGAAGTGGATGTCCGTAGTAATACGGGGTGTTCTGAGAAATGCAAAGGGTAAAAGAAGGAGCGGCAATGACTTATGTAATTAGGACAATCCAAAAGCCAGTATTTTAAGAAGGTTCGGTCAACTTGGTCACTGAGTCATAGTCTAGGGTTGGTCAATGGTCGCTGCCAAAGAGAGAGAGAAAAGAAACACTCTGCGTGCACTCTAACCTAGATCAGAATGGTTATCGCTTTATCTAATAAGGAAACCTCCCACTGTACTGTCAAATTCTCCTCCAAACCTAAAAGAAAAATCAATCGGGATCACCCGAAGAGTAAACCAACTCATCAGTGGGAATCGGGATCCAACTCTCATCGCATGATAACGTGAAGGAATCCACTCATGTTATCACACTCCAGAAGGTATGCGCATACTTGGCAAGTTTCAGTTTCTTTAGAAACTCCCGATATGATTTTTGCCCCATGCTCTTATGACCTTGACTTTGGCCAAAATTTTATAAGTCGCATGCCAAGTTCTACCCATCATTATCTTGTCAATTTGAACCCACTCGCACATGCCCCTGACTTTGGCCAATCGGCAGAACGACTGTCCCAAACCAACTCATCTATCTATGCAACAAATGAATACCCAGCAGCTACCAAACACTATGCCTTGATTTTGGCCAAAATGCATAGCTTGAATACTACTGAATACCCAAAAGAAATGACGTAGGGCTACGGCTGGTTTTTGGCGAAAAAACCTTTAACGTAATGAACTTGATATCGCTGAAGGAACCTGATAGCTTTTTATAAAAATATAGTGACGAAAACCTTTTGCTAAAGAGGTCACTCCCGGTGAAGGGATATCGGCTCTTTCCTCGTGGAATGAGGTGCAGGATATTCCAACTGAATACCGCGATGCAAAGCAACTTGTAATTGACTATAGTGAAGTTATTACCCTGACGCAAACTTCTGCCCAAGGGGTCACTCCCGGTGAAGGGATATCGGCCCTTGCCTCGTCGAATGAGGTGGAGGATATTCCAACCGAATATCACTGTGCAAAACAAAAGGAAACGTCTTTGTAATAACACTTTTTAAAACTGTTCCAACAACTGCCAAACAGGTTTGTATTCCTTTGCATTGATAAGAATCAACGCAGTCCCATCAATTAATCACACCAGAAAAGAACGAAAATAAAATGTACGTATATGCCATCCGCATTCGTCACTGGGTCCCATCATTACCCTTTAGGTTACTTAACTAACGACAGAGTGGGGACTGGACTAGCGCGGGTGTAAAACATATACAACATCTAATAGTATATATACCAATATACAACAATCGCTCCAGACGTGATAATATGCAACATTACAGAAAAGTAATAAGCATCACAGAACAATACAGATAATCTGGGATCCCCGGGTTTCACAGAGCCGCTACTGAAACCCGACGTTCCCCTGGTCGTGTGGATAGCCTGTGTAATGAAACCTAGACCCCTACGGGTGCGGCAAGTTACCTGCCAAAACCTGAAGCGAGGCAGCCCCCTACAGCATAGTGAATGGACCACCCGCACCTCACGGAATCCGGTAACTTGAGCACCCCTCCTTGGGTTAACCTGTACCCCCTACGAGTGCGGCGAATAGTCTGCCAATTCTAAAGTGAGGCCCCTCTGCCTCTCAAAGCCATGAGATGCGGACCCGTTGCCCTCCAGAACCCGGCTATCCGTGCACTCCATCGCGGGGTAAACCTAGTACAGAAATAAAAATATGCACAACGGGTACATCGACCTCAGCCCGGTCGTGTCCCAAAAGAATATTATACAAACTGGCAGAGACGGCAGTCCATATGTTGGACGCTCGCCCCGCAATATCAAATGTACAAATAAATCCAAACTGCACTACCATTGCACACTGCTATCCACCATGACAAATCCGCAATATCACAGCACAACACAGAACATCAACGCGAATGTCACGTTCGCAAATCCGTCTAACAGGACTATAGCAATTAGACGCAATTTACCGCTCAAATGATATTCCCGGTCGGAGATATAATGTAAGTACTGCATACTAACAAATTTAAAATTTTGATCGACAAAACTTCCCGAAGTGGGCCCCACGTACATCTGCAGTACAGTAAAAAAAACTGGGCCCAAAAGAAATATTCCAGAAACTACAATTCACTGTGTAGAACATACTGTAGAAATTTGGAGCATTGATCCCACAATCTGGCGGCGGATCCGCGGCCAAACCATGGTTTGGGTCGCGGATCCGCGGTGGAACAGTAAGATCACATGACTAAATTTCACCAGTATGCTTAAAAAAAACCCTGCACAATTTTCTGTGATGCTTAAAATAATTTTTAGACCAGATTTAAAATCGACAAAAACTTTGTACAGAAAAATTGTAGTTTTCGAAATTCCGTTCAATCGATATTTTTAACGCGTTAGCACAAATTAGTAAAGCTTAATGGCGAGGCTCTGATACCACTGTATGTCTACGGTAGCGCCCCGGCTGTTTAACAGACGCCAAATGCGGAACAAAAACTTTTTAACTGGCGTTATCGCATACTATAACCCGGATCTGCCATTATTGCTAAACTAACAAACCATAAAGTGGGTAGAAATGTTATACCGAATGATCCGAGTCCTTCGGTCTTTAACCATCATCCCACGTTTTGTTGCGGCTGCTCCAATCTCTTGAATCTCCAGTCTCCTCGTCCAGGTGGCACCACGTCAACGGATCTTTAAACGGGCTCCCGTCTCTGACCCGAGGCAACTCGGTCATCAAGTTTGCCAAAAGAGATGACCAAAATTGATGTAGAGAATGAGTAGAACACTTTGTCTCGTTACATCCAAAGTTATGGATGAACGGTTAATGAAGTTGCCTTTTGGATCGGGTGAAATGAGAAATCTAGCTATCTAATTTCCATGAATCCAAAACTATAATCTTTTTGAAATGAACAACCATAATGCTTCACAAGCAAAGGCCGGCCACTTAACAAGAGGGGGGTGAGTGTAGGAGCTAGGGAGAGTGACCATAACATTAATGAAGAGAATGAGTCATTTAAACACCTTACATAAATAATCAATGCATACAATGAATCATCTAACCTAGTCACCTTTTCATTAAATGCAACTAATGAATCAAGAACACCTTACTAACTCTAGAAGCTTCCACACACATCACCCTCATGACTCACCCAAGTGACGAAAAGATAAATCCGCATTTAACCGAATGTTAAAGCGGGTGATAAAAAACTGGCAACTTCCAAAAGTGATCCCGAAACGAATTTCAGGATAACCCTGTAACAGTATAAACATACCCGCATTTGTATTACGACCGAATACAAATGCAACTGAAACAAAGATATTATATCAACACAGTATAATACTCGGATCCGGCTTAAACCAAAGCCCACCAGTATTATCTGCCCGAAATATGACACGTGCGTAAACGCACGTGCATTTTCCGAACCCTGCCATAAAACCATACGGCCTCTACAACGTTTCGCCCGAACTCGGGAAACTATCTGTGGGGGACTCTAATGACTCGTCAGTAACATGGCAGTGGGTTTAACCACAAGCCGTCAGCGGCACTAGCTGTGCATAACGGCTGTTTATGTACTGACCTTAAGGGAAGCCGATGAGTGAACTCATCCTGGAACCCTACTGAACCTAACAGTGACAATGTATATACAGTCCGGTCCGTTCGTCTATGAGTATCGCATATCGGCCTAGGGGGCTGGTAACGTCAGACCCCCAATAGCGGTATAAGTCGTGCCGGAGTGTAGCCCAGAACACCCTGAGATACTACTGGAGTACCTACCAGTAAATCTCCTACCTCGGCCGAGGGTTTGTGTAATGGCTCTCCTAGACACAGCGCGATCTCACCCCCAATACCGGGAGAGACGAATCCTCTGCCGATCCGCTCACTTGCCTCCATGTGGCTCGGGACTGTACCCAAAAAATACCTGTTTGCGCGACTCCTTTGAGCCGTAGTAGGGTAGAAATCAAAGCACATTGGGAACTCACACGAGATAAATGACGATCTCAGGTCGATGAACTAACCTGTACACATGTTACCAGGGAACTGCTATCTGACGATATGTATAATACCAACTAGCAGGTTCCCGGCGAGTCATGTCCGGTGTACTCATAACCCAATGAGCGCCTGTATACATCTTAGGTGATCCAACTGACACCAGTGGCTTATGAGACCGGCTGTCACGCCCCGCATCCCAAAATATGGAATACGAGGTATGACTAGGCCAGCCATGCTCCTACGGTCAAGGAATCATCCTGCCGTAGTCACACTTCGGCTTCTAGCACTACATGGTAATCAGTAAATAAGCACAATATTAAAGGAATCACATCACTAATTTATTACATTGAAATTTCATTGTTCACAGATTACAGATAATAAGAACGATAACTAACCGAGTTCAATCTCACAATTTCTCTTATGGAAAGCAGTAAATGAAGAAGGTACACCAAACTATATCTCCGTGAACTCAAAGGATAGATCCGTCTCCTGTGCTGGTCTTCCCGCGGGATCTGAGCATGCATACTCAGGTCGTCAGAGCGACACAAATAATAATATTATAATAATCAAATGAAACAGGTAAATGAGGTATTACGGGTATGAGAATAATGCGAGTAAACACTATGTCACAGTATGATGCAGAATATGTTATGTGTCCCTATCGGTCTCTAGGTCATATTTGAAATCACATAGTGGAAGGAGGATCATGTTTAACAGGAGTCTCGTACATACCCGAGACCACGGCCCACACGCCCGGGACATAACCCTGTCAGCCGGATCGCCAGATCCTGTCCTACACGAATAAGTATCACAGTTCGAATGATCATCCTCTAAACACGGTCCCGCTAAATAAGATACTCTTTCCACTTTGATTTCCCCTTTTTCCCCAGGTTACACTATTTAAGATATTGATCTATTTGTGTACGAGTATACCAATGTCACGGTTCCATCACTGTCCACTATATCAATCACTGTCCACTGTACCAATCACTATCACGATTATTCACTTTCCATTGGTGTACTCGTCACTCCTAAATCAACACCTATCACGCACGATAATGCAATGTCCACACGCACTAACACTGTGTAAATGACAAGGGTATGATATATGTATTGTATGCTACCAATAAACACGGTATGTTATGAATTAGCATGCACGTCATGAATTTAAGTAAATTGCACAAATTAATATATTACAAATTCAGCAGAAATGATGTAGGTAAGATATATAGAACAATCAGTCAGTAATTCATCAAAATTTGTTTCAGTCCAATCGGGGTTTCGGTTTTCAAGATATAACTGTTTCAGTTTAAGTGTTCACGGCTGGAATTTCAATTTCAGAGCTGAACTTCAGTTTCGCAACACGAATTGCACCCAGTTGGGCTCAAAATTTAGCGATGACACAGTTAGATGAAATCTAGGGTTTTCGATAAAGTATTCAACGCAACAGACGGATCCTCAATCGCATCTGTACGTTGAAAGTTATATACAGTTTAATCTCAAATGTCATTCCAGAAAGTGTTCTGGACAGCTTTATGTTCTGCTCTTTTAAAATAAGTTTAAAATAACAAACTGCGATGAATCGGAATGAAACCACTTGTTTTCTTTCACTAACAGGTATATCTTATAACTACTGAAAGCTCCGTATCATGCGATTTCAGGAAACACGGAGACGCAGGACTTTAGACAGAACATACTAATCTGGAACGCTCTGGACTGCAGTCCAGAGTCGTGTTCCGATCCAATTATCTTCATGGTTTCAGAACAGAAAACATTAAAATTCTACATAGGGTTAAAATTCGTCGAGTCAGCTTTGATTTAAGCCCTCGAACGCATCTTTCCAATGTGTGTATGATTTATGGTGTATTTATTCGTTTTCAGCTACGAGAGAATTCTAGTTTTAACAACATGTTTGGGGGTATCGATTTTTGTTACAAACAATCGTGTTTTCCAGCGAATTTCACACACATTATACATCATTAAAAGGGCCAACAGAAGGTAAAGGTTGCCGTCAATTTAGACAAATATTTCTATTAGTAACTAACATCGAGCACTTAGGTTTTAACATGTATAGGAAATCGGTAAGTTGTAAACTACATTATCTAGGTAGGTAACCCTATTATTATAGCATGAAGCAAGTAAATACTTGCCTGGAGAATGCCTCGGGGTCGTACGGCAACAGCGTCGTCGCGAACGCGCGGTATACGCCACGTATCGGATTTCCGCGAGCCTCGAACGAGCACGGGTTATACGTCGGAGTTCCCGGGGTCGTCTTGGTGCTTGCTGGAAGTCTAGAATGGTGCTCTGTGAGTCTCCCGGGGTGTGCTGGGGTCGGCGTCGGTCGACGGCGCTCCAGTTAAGTGTACAGTGAGGTTTCGCAGTGAGGGGGAAAAATTGAAAATGGGTTTTTTTGGAGTTTTGGAGAGAGGTGGGAAGCAGTGGTGTCGGTTCTGGAAATATGAGGGTGAGGCTGAGGTTGAGTAGGGTCGTAGAGTGGGTTCAGGCGAAGTGGGGTGGCTCGTCGGCACGGGTTGCGAAGTGGCAGAGGTTGTGCAAGTGGGTTTGGGTGTGCAGAGGAAATTCGAGAGGGGTTGAAGATTGGTGAAGTCGTGGAGGAAGAAGGAGGGTGGACGAGTGGTTGTCGTCGTGTGTCGAACGACGAGGTGGGATGATCGCCGGCGATGGAGGTGTCAATGGTTCGAGAAAAGTTTTGGGTGTTCGGGTATATGGGGCTCGGTGAATGTAAAGGAGAGAGAGGTGAGGATTTGGTGAGTAAGAGAGATGAGGGCGACGAGATTTACCACGTGGGGGCAACGGTCGGGCGAGGGCGTGGGCGACGGCGAGGGAGGCGTGTCGCGCGCGCGGTTAAGGGGTAGCCGTTAGAAATTTGAAGAGGGAAGAAGAACAGTGAAGGGGTCGGGGAGCGGGCTTGGATTAATGGTAGTGGGCCGCGCAAGGATTCATTTTCCTTTAAATATCTCGTGGGCTTCAAAGAGAAACGGGCCGATAACAAAAATAAAAACGATTAATTCTTAAAGAAGTGGGCTGGTGGGCAGCGGGCCGGGGCTGAATTTCCAAAGGGTTTATTATAAAAACAAGAGTGGGCTGAGTGAGGGAATGGGCTATAAAACTTAGGGTTTTAAATAATTGGTTAGGATTTTATTGATAAATTTTGGTTTTAAATTTTGGGTTTTAGCTTTTAGGGTTTGGACTATAATTCCAAAAGAGCTGAAAAAAATAGGGTTTAAACAACCAACTAAAAATATCTGGAGTCAAGAATAAGTTAATCACCAGAATTCAGAAAATAGAAGATTTCATGTAAAAAGGGAACGGGGATTTACACCGGCCACCGCCCCTCGTCGGGGTCTCGACTGTATACATTAGTCTACTCCGAAGTATCGATGCCCTGTCTCGAAACTCCCACGACTAGGGACCACAATTAAGGATGTGCTTATGGACTACCCAACTCTCACGTATATGATCGTCATCATACTGTTGGTAGTCAAGCAATATCCTAAGGGCTCTATCAACGTGTAACAGTGATCAGTCACATGAACCTGTACACGACTGATAAAGGCAAACCAGATAGCATACTATCATCACGAGTAAGACTGTCCTATAGGTATAGGTTCTCCGCAATCATTGCAATCACGTGCCTGCGATCCAATAATTGACTTTGAGGGCACTATATCCAACATAATGGGGGATTGCGATGGCGTGGAATGCGGGATCATGGGCGGCGGATATCTCGTGCCTGGCGAGATTCGCGGAGCCGTGGCGGAGACGCCTGTGATCGGTGATGTGGGTCGATCGGTGAGACCGAAGAAGATAGGCTCGGCGGGAGGCCGAGGCATCTTGGTTCTATGATAGCTCGGAGGCGAGCTAGGGGTGGCCTGGAAGGCCACTGAAGGTCGGTAACATCCTCGGGTCGCAGGTCCGGAGTATGCTTCCAACGTACCGTTCTTGATCCTTTCTTGTATGCTCTGGGACACGTCATCTGCCACATGTCATGATCTGCGGAGTCACCGATATCGAGCATCATCAGTATTCAAAACCCATATTTTATTCTTCAATTTTTCAACATTACTTAATAATCTCTCTCTTCCTTTTCTCTTTTCAATACAAATATAAAACCGGATAAAGTTGTTATTTTAGTTTCTTAACAGAGATTTCTGACGATGCTAGGGATGCTAATTAAGTATAGAGGCCAATTTAGTTTAATTAAGTGTTTTAGAGATATTTTTCAAAATAACAATGTTTTAGGGAGGCTCTATTAAAAAACCATTAAATCCATATTTATCTATATTTATAGTACCCTGCTAAGAGAAAATGATAGCAAAGTTTTGGTAGTCTTTATAGGTCTTTTGTTATATACACTCTTTTAATTTGAGTTGTGTTTTTTAATACATACTAATAAAATCAATACGAGTAGAAGAGTGGATCTAATATGAAAATAGAGTGGTAACAACATGTACCATTAACTGCGTACTGTGCTAAGAGAAAATGATAGTAGTAAAGTTTTGGTAGTCTCTGCAGTCCATTTGTTATATACACTATTTTAATTTGAGTTGTGTCTTTTAATGCTAATAAAGTCAATATGAGTAGAAGAGTGGATCTAATATGAAAATAGAGTGGTAATAACATGTACCCTGCTTTCATTTAGTCCATAATTATTAAAGGTTAAAACAAATCCAAGTTGCGGACAGTACTAATTATGCATTAATTTTTAAGGGTTCCTAATTTTAATAAATCAATAAGCAGTTATTTATATCTATATATCTATTAACTAATAAGGACAATATTCCGTTCTCTTAGATTTTTTATTTATATGGATTTTAATCTAATAGCAGCGTTTATCTTTCCAACTAGCAAAGATTTTGTTATGCATCGGATTGAGATCATTGAAGAAGCGGCTTCGTGAGTATCCAATTTGTAAGATCATGATGATTTTTAATACCGAGGCTAATTATTAAATTGAAAGGCTTAAGTCTTTTTTCTTCGTTTTTGTCATTGTAATGCTCCTTTATGTTCTAGATTTATAAGAGGTATTGGTTTGATGACGACTAAGTTTGAGATATGTGATTATATATATACTGATTATATGCTTTGTGTTTTTTGTTTCTTAAAACGTAAGAATTTCTTCTTGAAAGAAGACCTAATTTTGCATTTTAAAGGTCTTAAAAAGTGTCTTATTTGACATTTTATAACATTCTTATTTTTAAGGTCTTAAAAAGGTGTTTTATTTTTATGGATTTTAAGTCTTTTTTCTTCTTTTTCTCAAATTCTAATAAAGTTCTTCCCTTTCCCTCCAACCTATTGTGTTATTTATTTTTGCGGTTTGCATCTGGTGTTTTTTGTTATTCGTCTATAAACGGATCTAGGTTTATAGATACGTAAGGTTTTCCGCTGCGCCGATTGCTTGTGGCAACTACACTTTCTATTAATAGCCACTTTGCCTTTTCTTTTACTCCATCTCATCTACATGTACCGAAATGGCAGCAAATTTATAGTGAACTGGCATGTCGTGGAAAAAAACTTCCGTGTAAGGGCTAACAAGGTGCAAACTCTTAGATGACTTCCTTTGCACAAAACCCAAAGCTATCCATGGGCTTGCAAGTGGCTTATATGGTGCAAGCCCTTACATACTAGTTTTTTCCCCCTGTCGTGGGCATGCTTCCTATAATTGTTGCTAACCACCATGTGGTCGACATTCTTGAAGGTCTTCAATACACCTTCATGTTTAAAGGCCGGCCCATGGCTCTCTGGGATGGACTTCTTTTGTCACTTGTGATCCAACCTGAAAATGCCAACCATGTTCAATACCCATTTCTCCATTTACTCAAAGGGTGATGAGTATGTCGAGATATTAATTTGAGCGTCCTCGGAGACGGAATCTTCAATACTAATGGAGATTCGTGAATGTTTCATCGGAGAATGGCTCATGCTCATATGCGTCATCGACAATTTCGAAATTTGGTAGGAGAATATATGTACCAGAGAATTAATCTTGTGCATGCTTATGGTTAGTGGTGAATTAGATGAAGTTTGTACCGGTTGTCGGACTTGTATTGAAAATATAATTTGAAAGAAAAACTTGTATGTGTAATGTAATCTTTGTGAGTTCAATTTGGATATAATATAAATATATTTTTATTTATCAGCCTAGGCTTTATATGTTTTTTCTTTCTTGCTTGCTGTTTTGTTTTAAATCAAATCTTAATAAATTAAGCAATTAGTGGTTGCCAAATGTCCCTCTTGTATGTGTAATGTGATCTTTATGAGTTCAATTTGGATATAATATAAATATATCTTTATTTATCAGCCTAAGCTTTATATGTTTTTTCTTTCTTTCTTTCTGTTTTGTTTTAAATCAAATCTTAATACTACATTAAGCAATTAGTGGATGCCAAATGTCCCTCTTGTTGCATTGCATCAGAACTCTGAAACTCCTAACTTACAATGAGACTATATATATATTCTAACGGGCAGCACATATCTACTCTAAGAAACATCTTACTCACATATCAACATGCCGCATTACTCTTAGAATTTGGGATTCTGTAATACCCAGTCCCTATAAATAATTACTGTATTTTAATAAATAAATTTCCAAATACTCTCCCCCAAAATTTTCCTACAAATTTATTATAAATTTCCTATATTTACTAACCTGAATTTTAAACTTTCCCTAATTAAAACTTAATCCTTTTTCATTCCCTTTTAGTTACCTTGAGCCTGGCCCAAGGCCCGGCCCATGAACCCCAAACCCAAACTCTTTCCCTTACCCGACCCGCTCCCCATCCCTTCTTCTTCTCCTCTCCACTTCTCTTTCCCGCTCGTTCCCCTGTTTCTCGCCCCCGCTTCTCGCGCCACGACCCACGCCAACTGACCCCGCGACCTCATCTCTCGCGCTACCCCTCCATGACCCGCTCCTCTCTCAACAACTCTCAATCTCTCTCACTTCCTCTCTTCCTCCATGGCCGAACTCGAGCTTCCATTCATGGCAGCTCCTCCTCTCGCAACCAAGCTCACCCCTCACCACCGGCAAGCCCACCGACACCACCACAACATCACCTTCAACCTTCTCTCCTCTCTGGCCACACCCCGAGCTTCTCACATCCCGTCTCTCCTCTCAAACCATCACCACCACCACACCCCCACATCACCTTCCCTCTCCTCGCTGCCACCGCACCAGCAACCCTCGTGCCACCACCACCGACGATCTCCTCATCTCTGTCGTCGAGCCCAAACCCCATTGCTATTCCACCAAGCTTCTTCATCGAGCAACCGAGCCTCATTCCCACCGCACTCGAGCTCACTGCCACCACCCATCCACTCTCTGCACTGTGTCGTCACCGTCGTTATCACCTTTTCGCAGCCGAGGTCCGCTGCGCCACCGCCGGAGTCATCACCGTCGCTACCAGCAACACCAACACACAGCGCTCGAACCGGGCTCCCAACCTCTCCCCCAAGCAGAGCTTAGCCGAGCCAAACCCTAGTTGTCCAAGCGTTGTCGTGCTGTCGCAGCCGTTTCCGAACCACTGTCGCCTACTCAACAGACCTCTCATCGCCATTGAAGTCGCCATCGTCATTGCTCTAGCCGCTGCTGAGCCAAAAACCAAGCCAAGCCGAGCGTGGCATTTCATCGAACACCTATGACCGTCACCGCCACCGTTGCCCCAGTCGCCGTTGTCGACGGCCAAGCCGTGGCCTCGGTCCCTGTATCCGCCACGGTCGTCAACGCAGTCACCATCGCAACACTGTACGCATCCGTCGTAGCCGTGTCGTGTCCGTGCCATATCGTGCCCGCCTCCATGCCACCGCGTGCCCAGACGTGTCGCGTCCCGTACCCACTCCTCGTGCCACGTCGGAGTCACTCCCCGTGCCATGTCGTGTCAGCCCTGTGCCACACCGTGCCCGATCCAGTGCACGCACCGTGCCGCTCCCGGACCACGCACCGAGTCCAGACCGTGCCCAGTGTCGTATCGCGTCGAGCCACGACTGCATCCACTACCGTATCACGCCCGTGTCGCCACCGCGTCCAGTACCGGATCACCGCGCATCGCGCTCGCGCCACTTGCCGTGTCCAGCAGCGCATCATCTCGTATGTCGAGACGAAGTCCGCAGGCGGCGTCGCGTCTATATCAAGCGACCAAAGGCAACTTCATACTTGCTTTACATGCTACTTTAGTCATATCGATAAGTATACAGAATATCAAAATTACAATAGCAAATTTTACTAAAAAGTCTTGGTAAATTTGATAATACCGTTTGGGACATAATTAAGCTTTCTATGTTATAATTAGCGGCATATAGAAACCCGTGAACTAATTTCGCGCAGGTCAAATAATTGAATCGCATTTTCGACCGATAATCGATTGGTAAACCTCTGTGTTCAATACGGGATCCGATGCGTAAACCAAATCAAATATGATGAAACCTGAGATAAATTAGACCCTATTACCGTTAATGAATACTCTGTAGAAACTGGTTTGCAAATTAATATCGCTTCACCAATGAAATGACATCCCGACAACCCTTACGAAATCTGAATTTTTCCCGGACATGTTAGACCGTTAAAATCATATTAAATCATTTACATATCGGATATTAGTGTTCTATGGCTCGTATCGAAGCCAACAGATAAACCTAAAGCACTCCATAGTTCACCTTTGCATTTTGATAAATTGTAACGATGAATCCTGAGACGATTCGCGGCCCTGAACTGCAGTCTGGGGCAGCGTTCGTTTGAGTACCTGGCCTTGGGAACACCTGTATATCCCTTCCTTAAACTGAAAATGTGCGGAACCCCATATGGTCGCGTATATAATTTAGTTATCTAACCCCTGGATCTGGTCCCGTGTCGTTTCACCCGTCATTTGATATTTAATATATATTTTAGAATACCGTGGTGTTCTGCAGTTTCTGCAGTGACCTCTTTTATACCAGCACCTTGTGCATAACCTAACTTCTAATACAGGAATCCTATTGATAATCCGTTTAATGCGTTGGAAATATAACAGAAAAATATACAATTAGTTTAACTTTAGCATCGCCTAATTATGCTCCCAAACTGAGAGTAAAACGTGTTACGAAACGGACTTCCAGTTCGGAAACTGGATTTCCAGCAGTGAACACTTAAGTTGAAATGGCCATATCTAACGAACCTGAAACCCGATTGACGCGAAACCAATTTTGATGGGTAGATAATTAAACATAATGCTTACCCCTTTTTCATCGTTCCGCTCAATTCTGCATGTATGAATTATAGTAAATTATGCAAGTGGTAGGACACTGACTATTGACATTTTATTCATATCACAATTATTGCATTCTCATCATATCATGTAAAGCTTATATATATTGATAACTTAGTGATCGTGTACATTACCTAGTGGTAGATATTAGTGTTTGATTGTGGCAAGTACGTTGGTGTTAAAGCGTGAATGAATAAGTGAAAGTGACACGTACTTGTACACAATCAACGGACCCAGTTAATTTATTGCATTGTCGACGTCTATGGGATATGTATAAGTGCGGCTATAATTGGTGTGGGACGACCATGGAAGCACTTATATTAGTGTCATAGGTAAGGCACCAAACACTGTCCATTTATCTTGGGTACCGGTTGAGACATACTTGATGGAGATCCTGTCTTCAGTTCTCGCGTAGACTTGTCATGGACCGACTAGTATTTGAGTTTATGGATGGTGTTTGATGTAGACCACGGCGTGTGGGGTAGTTTGAGTGTGAGTTCAACGGAATCTCGGGAGTCCCATTGCCGGCATACACAGCGATTCTGGGAGTTATATGGGTGATATTACTGATTATTAGCGACTCGGGCCCGTGTTCCCTTGTTCCTGGGGCCCTACCCTTGGGTAGGGGATACTCACGAGTGGTTGACTCTCACACTTGGACCGACGATAGGTTTAGCGATCTGGACAGTGAGACTTAGAGACTGATAGGTTTAGTGACATGCATTGATTACTGATTCGATATACCTGCCATACTGTTTACCTGCTTTATCGTTTACCTGTACTGGCTCCTTCATGCTCATATCATTGCTTCATGCTTGCCGTTTCATATTCATCATTATTACACATGTTACCCATGTATTTCTATTTATTGCTATTGTGTCGCTCTGACGACCTGAGTATGCATGTTTAGAGTGAGAGGTGGATTTAGCTTGGATCAGGATCTGACGTACCTCGAGGATACTGCGAACATCTGGATCAACGACTCAGCGATATCTTTCATCGATCTCTATCTGGTTAGTTCTTGCATCTGTTTTGATTTAGTGACTGCATTTCTCATTACCTGTGCATTGATTACCGATTACCACGTAAAGCTAGAAGTCGAAGTGTGACTACGGCAGGATGTTTTCTCGACCGTAGGAGCATGACTGGCCTTATCAACCCCTTGTATTCCGTATTTTGGGAAGCGGGGCATGACAGATTCTTTTTGCATTATAATTACTAGTGTTTGGTATGAGCAATGCCGTTTATTTATTTTGGCATCATAAACAAAGATTTCGGAAGAAATTTATAAGGATTTAGTTAAAATAATATAGATTTTAAATGTATTTTAGGACCCTTATTTTAAAAAAAATTAATAAGTTACTTATTTTAAATATTTTTTAAAAATATTTATTATCTTAACTAAAAGTATTTAAATTATTTCTCAGACAAAAAAGTTAAAGTGATATAAACTAAAAAACTAACAAATCTCTTAATTTTTATTATATCTTATTAATTTAATTATGTGCATCCCATATACCATATAAGTTGGCATGTCATGTCGTTTAGGTGGTGGCAAATTAAAGCGTTAGTTTTTTCACGTGCTTCCTACACCTGCTAGTGGAAAAAAAATGCAATAGCGAGGAAAAATATTTACGAGGGACAAATTTCCATAAACAATGTGTACACTATCAAACGGATTTTTCCTCTAACTAATATTCTTTCAGCAATTATATATTTTTATGGGTGAAAGAATAAACTATCGAAAGAAAGTATAAAAAATGTAAATTTAATTGGGCCAAAATATAGCGAGAAAAACATTGCTGATGGATATATCCCTTGATAATAGTCACATTAGCGATAAAAGAAAGGCCAAGGGAATATTGCTGATGGATCATGTTCCCTCGGTAATGTTCTCTTGGCTTTTCTTTTATCGCTAATGCGATTATTGATATAGGATATACCCCTCGGGAATATTTCTCTCGCTATATTT
The DNA here is from genome assembly GCA_030015575.1 of Agapanthus africanus. Classification (NCBI taxonomy): domain Eukaryota; kingdom Viridiplantae; phylum Streptophyta; class Magnoliopsida; order Asparagales; family Amaryllidaceae; genus Agapanthus; species Agapanthus africanus. The sequence continues at coordinate 932,117,221 of CM057338.1, forward strand.
TGATCCAATTAAATTTACGCTTTTTATATTTTTTCTCGCTAATTTATTTTTTCATCCTTTTCTTCCGGTGACCCTTCTTTAGGCATTAGAATGGTAGATGGTGTTTAGCACGTGCAATGCATTTTTGTTTATTTTGATATCATAAACAATGATTTCAGAAGAATTTTTAAAGGATTTAGTTAAAATAATATAGATTTTAAATGTTCTAAACGGTTAATTAGTTTCATATATGCGGTTAATTAGTTTCATAAGGAAAATATATGTGCCTATGAATTTGGAAATATCCAATTATAATTAATTAGCTATCTTGATTTGTTATAGAAACTTATTAATTATTTACCAGTGTTTTGCATTTGCCTTGTATGTATTTTATAAATTAGGCTTTTAGAGAACAAATTAGTTAATTTAGATAGTGGGAACGGTTTCTTTAAAATGAGAGGGATCAGTGGGAAGAGTTTTATTTGGAGAAAGAAAAAAAAATAAATTGCATTCACTAAATTTGGTTGTAGCTAATATGAAATTTGATTTGATTATTTTTGAATATTTTACTTGATTTCTTATGCAAATAAGAATACCACATTATCAATTGATTTCAAAATTAGAGACCCGTTCCTTTTGCCCTATAATAATAGAGATAAGCGAGTATTGCTAATTGCCATGGAATTTTAGTCTGATCATATTTTCCTTTTTATTTTTTATTTATTGTTATTTTAGTGAGCTTTTCTTTCAAATGCCAATTTTTCTTACTCTTTGCATAATAATAGTTGAGATGGTTGCATTGGGATCAGATACGGATTGTATATGAGCATTACTGTATTTATATTCGCTTTCTGATTTTGGATATGGTAAAAAAAATTATAGCCATATTTGAATGTGAAGTGAAAATGTGAACATAACCAATACTTACTACAAATCAAATTGAGTGCAAATTAAATATGAGTGCTTAAAGTATTTAAAACTAATAAATATGCACTTAATACATTATATTAACAAATAAGTATACATATTAATTACCCTATTAAGTATATTTTGAAATCCAAAAAGAAATAATATTTTAGATGCATTATTTCCGGTACATGTAAAATAAACACACCAATATATTATTTAATTTTAATTTTACTATAGAAGTATTAATTAAACATAAAAGCATTGGAAGTTTAAGTTAAAATGCTATCTTTAACTTATTGTGTTTGCGGATATCCGTATCCATATCCACATTCGGATATCCGGATATCCGAATCTGTATCTGAAAAATTTGAAAAGACTCGACGGTATTCGAACCCCCGCCTCCACTCCACCCCACCCTCTCAAAAGAAAAAGACAAGGAAAGGAAAATCCTTACAGTTTATCAAATTATACAGGTTCATCAGATTTGTGTACGGAATTAAATGCTTGGTTTGAGTTTTGAGATTGGAGCTGGAAGAGCTGGAGAGATTGGTGCCTTGGAGTAGCGTGGATCTGTATCTGAGACCATAAGAAGAAATGGAGATGCAAAGAAAAGAGTTTCCAATGTATTTTGTGAGGTGCTGAACCATTCGAGATTACTGTAAACTGTAGAGTGCTGGAGAGATTCTTTGCTTGCCCAGCATGTGGCTTCATCATTTAAAGCAGAGTCCTGAAAGGAACGGGAGCACAATCGCTATCGATTATTGTAAAAATAAAAAATTGATCTTGGTGTTTTGGTGTCCATAATGTTATTGCAACTTGTTGGTTGATTCGGTTTTGCTTTATTTCATAATAGTATGATATGCGGTTTAACATCGATATGCATAAATAGATTTCCTTTAACCGACCGATTGTAGTCAGCAAATGATGCTTGCGAGAATGATTCTGAACCAAAAACAAGAAATTCTGTTGATCAATACTCTCTTAGAATGCTCCTACAAAAAACACAGCAAAATTTGTTGCCAATTTTCCCCTCTTTTTGAGTAATACGTGGGAAATCTCCCACATTCCATTAAAATAACTAAATGGAACAAAAGTAGAAAGAATGAAAATAAAAACCCAAAAAAAGGAAAACCAACAATTGAAAAAATAGAAGAAAAAAAGCAAATACAAATGGAAAGACAAAACAACAATCTCTTAAGCGAGTCCATCAACGCAATTCCAAGAATCAAGCAGTTCGCATGTAAAATATCATCAAGGACCCATGGCACAAGGACTAACATATCATCTAAATGATGTCTCAATAATGCCCAAGGTAAAGAAGGGGCCAAACCATCCAAAATACCAACAAGGTCCAACCATTAAGTTTAACTCATACATAACATATATTAAGCATCCAAAATAGATGAAATGGTGCAGGCATGACTAGATAAATTATCCTATGAACTCGACCTCCCTTTCCCACGCCACCGCGTACATCCTCTCCCTCTCCTCCTTCAGCTTGGGTCTCCTCGTTCTCATCATCCTCGTCTTCGTCAGCATGCTCCTCATTGCCTACGTCCTGAGATAGAATCGATCCAATCAGCATTTTGGCCTTTTTCATGGCCCGGGTATCCAAATCCCCTGTCCAAAATATGAATTAGTTGAGTTAATGAACGATGCTTGTTATTAAAAGTTCTATTGTTACGTTCACCACAAACCGACCATAATAACCCTGACTAAGTCACATAACCTATGTAGGTCCCTTGGAATGCCTTTTCTCCAAGTCCCCCACAATTCAACTACCGAGTTGTTGTCCAAATTATTGCAAAAATTTTGCAAGTTTTTCCAGCAGACTAATATAGCACAACATCGATCTTTTTCTGGAAGCTGGCCATGATTCCTTTACAACTACAAATTGCTAAAGAAGAACCTCACTTACAGTCTTAAGACTGGACAACAGAAATTAAAGTAATTTTGTGCCACTTGCAATCTCTAGATCAGTAGTAAAACAAACAACCATTATGCCGAAAACAAGGATGATAATTAAACAAAGGTTCCTTTACAGGGTAAATCGATCAGCACCGACAACCGAAGGTCCAAAACTGGTAAAAAAGCATGCGGTTTATTCTTTAAAGGGCTTAAAAGGTCTGCAGCAATAAAACTGAAACAAACATGAAGCACTGAAAATAATCACCCTTTCTTTAAAATTTGATAAATAAAGAAAAGAGAAGCCAGTCAACAAAAACAAAGAGGAAATCATCCAAATATATGCCTATTTACAACAGCAAACCTTCAACTCTGAATACTGAATTGTGTCAAGCATGTTTGCAAGCAATTCCAAATGCTGTTCGTAACTTGGAAATGGTCCATAAACACTGAAATCAATAAATCAGTAGAAGCCATGTCTTATATAGGGAGACAGTAAGCATAAATGTTGAAAAAACGCATAAGGAGTCACCTGCTTAGGGCAAAGGCTCATCAGCAGTCCTTCAGGTAACAATAAATGATTTCACCTTTGAATAAATTAATAACTTTGGCTATTGAAGGCTGAAACAAAAAGAAATTACATTGCAACTGCAGAATAAGCTCTCATATCTTTATAAAATGCTGCAAAATATCCTGTCATGAACTGAGTATAATAGCCCATTAGCTAATGCCTGCAATCTTAAGGAAATTGATTACAAGATCAATTAAAACCAGTACAGAACATGGAACAGCCGAGGCTGCACCAAAATGCAATCAGGCCTCCAATATTTTACAAGAAATTGATGTTACAGAATTTTAATGGGGTTATAAGTTTTGGTATACGGGTAGAGATAAAATTCGTAATGGGATAGGCATAATCATAGATAGACGATTGCTTAAGAATGTAGTTGAGATCAGGAGAAAAGGTGATAGAATTTTACTGGTTAAGCTTATTCTAGGTGGAGAGATATTTAATATTATTAGTGCTTATGCACCACAGATAGGTCTTGATGACACTAGTAAGCATCTATTCTGAGAGGATTTAGATGAGATTGTGCAAACTATATCTAGTGGAGAGAGGTTATTTATTGGTGGTGATCTCAATGGACATATAGATACTAGTCGTAGTGGGTTTGATACTATCCATGGAGGTTTTGATTTTGGACAAAGAAATGAAGTAGATGGCTTGATTCTAGATTTTGCTTTATCTTATGACTTGATCTTAGCAAACTCCTGGTTTAGGAAAAGAGAGTCCCACCTTATCACTTTTAGGAGCGAATCAAGTGCTAGTCAAATAGACTTTTTTCTGACGAGAAGAATAGATAGAAATTGTTGTATCGAATGTAAGGTAGAGCCAGGTAAGAGTGTAACCACTCAACACAGACTTTTAGTTCTAGATTTTCGATTTAGAAGAGGACCTAGGAAGATTAGACGTAAGATAGAGCCTAGAATTAAATGGTGACGATTGAAAAAAAAATAACCAAAAGGCTTTTATAGATCGTATAGTCCAAGAAGCGGATTGACAGTCGGAAGATAATTCAGACAGAATATGGAACAAAATGACTAGTTGTATCAATAGGGTAGTTAGAGATCTACTTGATGAGTCGAGAGGTGGTGCTCCACCATCTAAGAACACATCATGGTGGAATGAAAAAATAAATGTTGCTATTAAAATTAAAAGGGATTCTTATAAAGATTTGAAGAAAAATAGAGATGTGGAGAAATTTGAGAAGTATAAAATGGCTAAAAAGAGTTAAGAAAGCTGTTCGGAAAGCTAAATCTAAGGTCTACAAGGAGGTGTACGAGAAATTAGACACTAAAGAGACTGAAAATGATATATACCGGATTGCTCGGATGCGGGAAAGAAAGACCAGAGACTTATGTACGGTGAAGTGTATCAAAAATGAAAATCAAAAGGTTTTAATTCGAGATGAGGATATTAAGAAAATGTGGAGAGATTATTTTGACAAATTGTTCAACAATAGTTTTACTAAGAATTTGGATGGACTTGTTATTCAATCTCAAGATATAAACCGTGATTTCATGCGTAAAATAAGACTACCTGAGATTAAAGAAGTTTTGAACAGAATGGGTTTAAGAAAAGCGGTTGGTCATGACGGAATTCCTATCAAGATTTGGAGATACTTAGGAGAAATATGCGTTAAATGACTGACAGATCTGTTTAATAAGATTTGGCAGAAAAAAAAGATGCTAAATGAATGGAGGAAAAATATACTTGTACCTATCTACAAGAACAAGGATGACATTCAAAGTTGCTCAAACTACCGTGGAATAAAACTTATATGTCACACCATGAAACTTTGAGAAAGAGTGATTGAACACAGGCTAAGAAAAGATATTAAAATAACAAAGAACCAGTTTGAGTTCATGTCTGGACGATCGACGACAGAGTCTATTCATTTGCTTCGTCAACTTGTCGAGCGTTTTCGAGATAGGAGAAGAGATTTGCATATGATATTTATTGATTTAGAGAAAGCGTACGACAAGATACCTAGGGAGGTTTTATGGGGGACAATGCTGAAGAAGGGGGTTCCTGTCAAGTATATTTACATAATCAAGGATATGTATGATGGAATAGTGGCAAATGTCAGAACTTGCGGCGGCCTAACGAGTGATTTTCCGATTACAATTGGTTTACATCAAGGGTCTGTATTAAGTCCATTCCTGTTTACTATCGTGATGAATGAACTTATTAGAATTATCCAAAATGAGGTACCTTGGTGTATGCTATCCGCTGATGATATTGTTCTAGTAAATGAGACGAAAGTCGGGGTTAATGCCAAATTGGAATTATAGAGGCAAACATTGAAATCTTGGAGGTTGAGATTGAGCAGGTCCAAGACAGCATATATGCATTGCAAATTTAGTAAATAGAGAAGTCAAAACCATATTGGTATAACATTGGAAAGGCGAGAGATAACACCGAACGATAAGTTTAGATATCTAGGTTCCATCATCCAAAAGGATGAGGAGATCGATAGTGATGTTAATCAAAGGATCCAAACTGGTTGGTTGAAATGGAGGAATGCAACAAGGATTTTGTGTGATCATAACTTTCCGTTAAAATTGAAAGGAAAGTTTTATCGGAGCGCTATTCGGCCTGCCTTATTATATGGTACAAAATGCTGGACTCCTAAGAAGATGTATACACAGAAGATGCACGTAGCGGAGATGCGCATGCTTCGTTGGATGTGCGGTAACACTAAAAAAGATAAGGTGCGAAATGAGGATATTTGTGCAAAAGTTGGTGTAGCACCCATCGAGGAGAAGATGCGGGAAAACCGGCTAAGATGATTTGGTCATATACGACGCAGATTTATGAAAACACCGGTTCAACGAATAGATACTCTCGATATGGGCAATGGCAAAAGGGCAAAAGGAAGACCGAAGAAAACATGGATGGAGGTGATACGAAATGATATGGTTGCCAAAGGCCTCAATGAAAGTATATTGTTCGATAGGTGTGAGTGGAAACGGAGGATTCATGTGCTGGACCCGGCGTGATTCTCATGTTGGTTCATATAGCCTACCCTATATGCTTGGGATAAAAGGCTCAGTTGTTGTTGTTGATGTTACTGAATTTAATTTTTCTCGTTTGTCGTATTTGTATCCACAAGACTGAGGTGATTAAATGCCCAACTGCACAAAAAAATTCTTACCCATTTCCTCCCATGCCATAAGCATAAATTTTTGACAAAAACAGATGGAAATGGATATTATGACTTGCTGGAAAGTTACCTGGCATATAAAAACCTTGTCTTATTGTGATACTATCAATTGAAACAAAATATTAACTCAAAAATTTTAACAAAAGAAAGGATAAGCCAAACTATCAAAGACATCCACATAGTTGCAACGGACCCGTTCCACAAGTCATCAACCTCACCGTCTTTCTATTTCATCCCCTGAGGGTAGTCATCCTGGCTGGGTTTTCGGATTTGAAAGGTCATACTCCCCTGCCCCCCCCCATCCCCCATAATATGAAGAAACTCACCATGTTCCTGGTTTCGAGTTTGAATGTTCCTGGTTTCTAGTTTTGCCTCTGTGAAAATGAGTGTGAACAGATTTCGATAATACAAAGGACAATAAGGCTTAGAATAGAAATAAAATGCTTACTTGCAGGTCAGCTGTAAAAGTATTAGGATCTTTATAAGCTCAGTTCTGAGCCGGAAATCTATTGCCAATCAGAAATGCAGTGAACCGTGGGATCAACTATTGCTTTTAAAAGAAGTTTATAAATTATAACTTTATATGCCAAAACCTGAACCAGGAAAGGCACAACATCATAGGCTCCTGGGGCTTTTTGGACCAAGTAACTGAAGCAAGGAAGAATCTAAAATGCATGTGTTGAGTGAGAGTGATATCTGTGAAAGTGGAATTTCTCATGTCAATCCACCATTAGTCTGAATCTGATTAGAGAAGAGATAATTTAGTGAGATCGGAATTATTGAAATGGGTCGCACTGGTAAACAATTATAAGAACCAATGGGCATATTACCTACTCATCGCTGCTTTATCTATGAAATAAATAAATTATTTTTACGAAAATCTATGAAATAAATAATTGATATTAATATTTTTGTATCTTTAGAATACAAGATACCACTTGGATTTTACTGTATATCTGATCATCATGGCCCATCTCTAATTATATAGCAAACAGGAGCCGCAAATCCTTTCTTTCATCTTGGGCTCATGAAAAGAGGCTTATGTGACCAGGAAGAAGAATGTGTCGCATGGAGAAGCTCATCTTAATTTGGAAATCAATCCACAAGCTCATCTACAGGCTTGGCTGGTAGTCTTCTCCGGAGACCAAATTGAGGGTGTCGTTATAAAGTAATCAACTTGCTTCGATCACCCTTTTTTTGAACAAACTTTTTTGCTCTACATATCAAGCTCACATAAATCGTCTCTCACGATTGATCGTTGAGGTTTTGTACATCTTAAACCCATGCCCACGCATCATTTTTTTTTACTAAGTTGATGTTTTATATAGTTCAAATAATGTTCCTGTTACATCAGAGATAATCGGATCATAGAAATCAACCCTTGAATAATCTTGGAAGGTCAATTGCGGTCTCTCTAAACTCCATGTTTAAGCTGTGACATATTTGGTATAATCAATAACAAAAGCATAATTGTGTCAGTGTCCCCAATTCAGTTTCTTTTACTCTTTACCAGTGTTGCACGGAGTAGGCCTAGTCTCTCTCCTAATCGAAGTGGCTTAGAGCTACACTACCTAGGCGCCTCCTTGGTTGTTCTTTTTTAAAATGATGCTTCTTAGACCGGCAATTTTTTTTTTTAAGGAAAAAGATGTTTTACAGAAGTCACAAACACAAGACTGCTAGTACTTATAAGACAATGGCATAATTAACTAGTTGTAAACAAGAAAAGAGGTATGGAAAAGAAACTTAGTTAGAATATAGTGGACACCTACACTCATTTTTCTCTACCGTAAAACCATATACATGGTCGAAACTATTTCTATCCATGAAACCAGGTGATCTAGGTACAATAATTAACCAAGATAAGAAATAAAAATAGCCTTTTTAGAGAAAATTGAAGGACACTAAGATTCCACTAGAACCACCAACTTACCCAATTGAAAGACGTCCATGCTTAAAAACGATGTGATCAGGGGATTCATAATAAAGTTTAACATGGAATACAGACTGAACCGGCACGTTCGAATACATTTTAGCTGCCCATATAATTCATTTGGTTCTTAATAATAGAATAAAACACATACCAAGAATTGACGAATACTTGTCCGTGATCCAAAACTTCATTAAGAACCTTTGCAAAAGCTCCCAACAATGGTTACAGTTAATGCTTTGATGAGAGGAGCTGTTCATAAAAGCTGAGGACCTTAGGATGTGCCCTAATTCTTCACGGGTTGAACCTGGTCAATCAAAGGCTGGTAAGGCTTCTAACTCACGGAAGAGCCACATAAACCATCCCATATCCAAATGCCCTCGATAAATTCATGTGAAGCCAATCAAGTGTCATCCCCTGACACTTTGAATGCTCTCAGCCCACGCCAAAACAAGCGGGGTCTGCCATCGAGAGGCAGGAACCTCCTCGCCCTTGATCGATTCCCATTTTTCCGGTTTCACCACCAGTTCACACCCCTTATCAAAACTCACCGTCGGCAAAACCCCACCACTACACATTTTTTGAACCTTTTATGATCATCAACAAACCCTCACAATCCCAGTAGCACCATTGACAAGACCACTACTAACATCGGTGTTCTTAATTAGCATGTCCTGTGCACTTTTACATATCTCTAGGTCATCAGGCGCCATGCCCAGCTTCAGTTGTGCCTTCCATGGATATTTCCCTCTATCAATAGCTTTGTAAGTATCAATTTCCCGTCTAAGCCTCATCAACCTCTCATTGTTCAATTTCCTCACATCCACATTCCTCGGGAAAAGCCGAGTACTTCCATCATCAACATCATCATTATCATGAAACAAATCAGAGGAGACACAACACTGTTTGATGGGGGGGGGCACATTATCATCCTTCGAACCTCGCCTTATCCCTTGAAGAACATCAATGAGGACCGAATCAGACTGGCGAAAGACATGGGAAAGCTCAACCTGCAAGTCAAAACTCTTTCCCTAACAATCGGCTTCGAAAGCAAACTCTTTTAAGGGGTTAGGAGACTTAATAGGTAGAAGCTGGAAGAAATCGCCGCTCACAATCAGCTAAATCCCTCACCATGGCAAGTCTTCACTCAAAGGCCGCAAGTTTCTAGCGATCTGCTCAAGCTTATCAAACAGCTCGCCATCGATCATGCTGATCTCATGGATGACGAGGGCTTTCGCGTTGGTCCAGCGAGAGACAGCGGCCTTGTTGCCGTTGATCTTGGATTAGCGACTTGAGATCGCCCGAGCCGAGGCCGATGCCGGCGAAGGAGTGGATGGTTTGGCCGGAGAGGCCGCTGGCGGCGATGCCAGTGGAGAAGGTGACGTGGACGGCGGTTGGGCCGTGGATTCGCTTGAGGCGGTCGATGATGAAGCTGAGCGTTAGGGTTTTTCCGGTGCCGGCGGTGCCCGTGATGAAGACGGATCTGCCGTCGGAGACGGCGGCTAGGATCTCCTGCTGCTGATGCGTTAGGGTTTGATGCTGGTGCCGGTTAGGGTTGGGCTTGGGCCTAGCTTTAGGGTTAGGGTTTGGGGCGAATGAAGACGAAGCTGATGATTTAGAAGAAGAGGAAAAGAAAAGGCATTTGAAGATGTGATGATTGCTTTGTGGAGGCGAGAGGAAGAAGGTAGAGATGGAGGGGCTGATGTTTTCATGGAATTGAGCGGGGAGTTCTGCTAATGGCGGCACTCTTTCGCACAAAATTGAAAATAGAAACGTGAAATGTACATTTCCATATAGGACCCCCTAATTCTGGGGTATTCTTCTCAGTTGACTAAAAACAGCAGGGGCCTGTTTGGTTGCAGGATTATGGAATTTGGATTCCAAAATAGTACGGTTGAAATTTCTGGATTTGGTAATTTGTTATTTAGTTGGTTTTGGATTCCTAGCAGTGGATTTGTAAATTCTAGTAATTTTTGTTTGGTTGGTGGAAAAAAATGGAATTTAAATTTGAGGATTTTAGAAAGAGATAGATAGAGAGAGGATTATTAAATAAATAAAGTACGGGTCCCATCTAAAAGTACAATGAATAGTAACAAATCTTTGAAAGTCCTTGAAATTTTTTAGAATTCAAGAATCCTTATTTTGCGGTGGGCTCTCCATAAAAAACAAAGGAATCCTAGAATTCCAAATCCATCTACCAAACACAAAATTATGGAATCCCAGAATTTCACAATCCAAAATCCAAATAGGTGTGTATGCTTCTTTTCATAATTATCACCCTACATTATGAACTACTTTTTTTTCTTTATTTGGGTACACTTCAGAGTGCTGTTTTAGTGCTTTTCAATGAGCACGTCCTTCTTATTATAAAGTCTTATAAAGAATGTTTGGGCTTTTGTTCTGTGTGAAAATAACATTTAAATTAAAATCTCAACTTGTAACCCAGCTGCTTTTTATTTATACACCAACCTTGTCGCCGAGTTGTTATTCGTGAGTTATAAGCTAAGGCCGTCGACACCAGAAAACTTTGGCTTCAATTGCAAACCTCTAAATATTCTGAACCGTCCTTGATTACAAACATATAATTTGCGGGAATATCTAAAATCAACAACGGTTATTTAGACGAGGACGGGATACTGATAACAAATTGGATTGATCTGATTACTGGATAGAAAGACGTTTACTTTGTTTATGGCTCTGCGCTCCATTTTCTAAATTATGGCATATGTAAAGAAATGAAGTTGAGAATTTAGTGGCTGAAAGTTAGCAGGTAAAGAAATTTCAAGGTGAGATTGCAAACGGTATAAGAGATCAAGGGTTGTCACTTCATATAATGGAAAACCCAGGGTGCGATGTGGAAAAGAGGACAGCCTCTTCCTCTTAACTCGTCGCTGTCATTAGGGTTTGAAATCAAAACCCCTAAATCCCGCGACTAGGGTTTTACCTTCATCTTCAACCTTCGAGAGCCGAAGAAATCGAAGGAGATTAGATCCAAATGGCCTTTTCATTCTCTCCGCCTGCGCCTCCGCCTCTTTTCCAAAGCCCCCAAACTTAGCAGCAGCAATTTTTTCAGCAGAGCTCCCCATTCCCCTCTTTCAATCAACAGCAGCAGAAGCCACAATTTCAATTTCAACCTCAGCAGCAGCAGCAGCAGAAGCCGCAGATGCATCTATTTACCGTGGATAAATCGCCGGTATGTTATAACACGAAGTGGGCCGATCTCCATCCCGATTCTCCAAAAAATCTTCTTCAAATCGAGTATGTCTTCTTCCTCCTCCTTTCAATTAGCGACCTTTTTCTTGCTTTTTGTGGTTATTATGTCCTAAAAACGATAGAATTGCTTTGATATGTTAGCGTTAACTTCCAGTATGATTCCAGGATTGAGGGGAAAATAGAGGAAGATAATAAATATCGGTTCTTGTTACATGTCATGTTCTAAAAATGTAGGAATGACTTTAACCTGTCAACAACATGTTGTGCCATTATCAAACTAATAAGAGGAAATACTTGCCTATGAAACCGCAAACCACTTTGGTAATGTTATCGAGGCATGGTATCCCTAAATCTTGGATATACATTAGGGAGTCAAAATTAATGGGTGAGAATTGAAGGAAATGGTAATGGCCAGTTGTTTATCCTCTTATATTTGGGTTTTGTTTCTCTTAGTTGTAGTAACTAGTAACTAGGACTGGGTTTCATGCCCTTGTCCTTAAACGAAGGGGTGAAAAGGAAGAACCTTGCTCAGGGGCAGTTGCAAAAATAGGTGACCACAATTTGAAGACTCTAAACAACAACGACGACAATATGCTTTTGTCCCGTATGTTTGGTGTGGACTTTTTATAGACAGCTTACAGTTCACAGCTTGAGGTATGGGTGGTCATACTCCTGTGTTCTGTAAAAGGCTTGCCTCGAATACATTTTTAGGAAATATCTTCCCCATTTAAAGGGAAGGTTGGAGGTCTGTACCTTATTGTTTAAGAGAAAAGAGGTGTCCAAGCGGCATATGCAAAAAGTTCTACCTTTCGCAAAGTAAAATTTTGCAGTCTTGATAGTTTACTTATTATGCAAATATTTTGACAAATCTATTTTCTTGGATTTTTTTTGAAAGAAGTTAGTTAATATATTATGAATAGACAGTTCTTCAGTGCCAAGTTTTTGACGAGGCAAATGAGGTGTGGTGTGGCTATGCAGATAAATGGTTCAATAAATGACAGCTCACAAGGCTTGATTTAGGGGCAACACTAGGATGGCTGGCCAAGCTTCATGTACACCCTGGCCTAGTCTTGCATGTTTTCATGCTAGCCAGGTTGGCCTATTTTGGCTGATTATAAATTTATATGCCTGGCAATCCATAAGCAGATCAGGCTAAATTCAGGCTTGGACGAATATTGACAATTCAACTCAGATTATCGCTAGGATGAGTCGGTTCAACGCTTTTTAAGTAAAAATATAGTATCGATAAAGTGAACAATTATGCAATTCTCCAAGAGGAAACACATAACTTAGCCTAAACTCAATACCTAACAGTTGTATAGTCCACAAACCATAGAAGAAACTTGACTGGTCTTAGTAAGGAATGCGCATATTTGAATAGAAATATTGTTTTGAAAGAAGAACGAATTCTCAGAACATGTTTTATACAATCTATCTATATATTGTATAGAAAGTTGAATACCATAGTGGAACTTTGACAATTTCCAAAATTGCCCTTTGATTTTGACCATTCTCTCTTGCATCAAATTTGAACCATGTTGGTATTTTGGAGAATATGGTTTGGTGGTGTGGGCAAACATGTAAATTTAGTTATGGGCAAAACTTTTGGATGCCCATTTTGCCCTTCACATCAAGTATCGTGGAGATTTGGGCTATGTTGGTAAACTTGTGGATGTGCGTAAATCTTGAGGGTGATTATGATAATCCATGGATCATTGTTTATTAACCATGAACTTTTAAGGTTTTTCAAATAAAATATCATGAACTTTCAAGGTTTTTCAAATAAATTAACCATGAAATTTAATTATGGCAAGTAAATACCATGAACTTTAACCTTTTCTCTATGGTGTAGAAAATTCTGCCGACTTTCGGGTTTTTTAGATAAATACCATGGATTTTGCCCGCTACAAATAAATATCAGGAACTTTTGACCTTTTCATAAATATACCATAAACTTTCGACTTTTTTCAGATAAACACCATGAAATTTGCCCGCTATAAATAAATACCATGACTTTTGAAGTTTTCAGATAAATACCATGGACTTTGCTATTATAAATAAATGAAATTTCAACATTTTTAACATTATCATGAACTTTATTTTATTGGTGATAAATGCCACATAACCCTATGGATGATCCTCAAATCCCACGAATCGTGCGGGGTTTTACCCCAGTTGTAAGACAAATATATATATGAAAATCATGGAATAGTCAATAGTCATGGTTAGGAAATCTATAATCTATAAATGCTAAATAAGGTGCTAGCCTAATGAGGTTAGGATGAGATCAATTTGATTTAGATTCACTTCGAATTCCTTTTAGGCCAAAGATTGAATTAGAATCTGTTTACTTATTTTATCTGAAACATGGCCGAACTTAATTTTTCTCAATCAACTTTCTAAAATAACGCAATTATGCCATAGCTACCAAAGAAAACCTATTAAGAATTTATATAAGGAATATTTTGATACATGTCGCATGCGGGAAAATATGCTTTATATCCTTAGAGAAAGTTTCATATGTATGTTAATTGTTTGTATGACCAATATTCTAAATGCCGGCCGATATCGCTGAAATATTGGTTTTGGGAAGAAAATGATACAGACATGCAAAGAAATATCGGGTAACGATATTTGGTGAATGTCAGCCGACATTTCGTGATTTTGGTCGAAATATCGTGATGTCGGCGTTTAGGCTAATATTTACCGTTATGAAGGGAAAAATTAACGGTAATTTTCTTTTTTGTGTTTTGGGCTTTGTAAATAATCCGGTCCATTTGAACCAACTTATTTGCAGGAATCTCATTTCATCTCATTCGTAGGATTCGACTTACGATCGTTCGTTTAATAGAAACTACTGAGCTATTGAGAAAACTATAAATTTAATAAAACTAAAAATCTGAATAAATTAATATTATTTTCAAAAAAAAATAATTATATAAATGACATTTATATTACCAAAATATAGAACCCGATATTTGATTATACCATCCGACATTTCATGATATCTGATATCCGACGTTAAAATCTTCGGGCCGACATCCGAAATTTAGAACATTGTGTAGGATCAAGTATATCAAAATCATAGTTTGTAGGAATGTCACAATTATTTAACGACTAAGATTTTTTCATTGTGATGTATGCGGCTGTGTACGATCAACTTGTATAAATGTACTTCACTATGGGGGGAAAAGTAAAGTTTGGAAGCTTAGTATGCAAAATTTATACATGATTATCAAAAAGATATCATAGTTCGAAGAGGTGTAAAATAAAATGGTCAATTCAAAATAGATAAGAAACAATATATTAGGTATGAAGCCTGCACATTAATTGCTCTTAAAACCCTACTGTTTTAGACCGTAGAATACCAACAGTAACTAACCAATCTTAGTTTAAGTTTCATATAAATGCAACAATGCTGGGTGTTATTCACTTTTATCTAACCAAGAGGAAAATAAATGCAAAATGGAAGAGAAAAAACATGTCTTCTACTCGTTCAATTGCTTTTTGTGGCGTTGTTCTTGCATAATCTGTACAACAATGATTACACTCCTTTCAATTTCGAGTCAATAGGCCTTTCGTAGACTTATTTTATTTGAAAATGGACATATGCTACTATGCCGGTTTCTCGTAAAGAGGAACATGGATGAAGCAATGAATAAACTTGTTAGTATTTAGGGAAAAATGGGTCAAGCTCCGTATGACCCAAAAGCAATATGCTTAAAACCATGGTATAAGAAAACTTGCTAAAAACTCCCTAGTACTCAAATCACAAGTCTTCCAACTCCGTAGAGCATTCTAATATTGTATTTCGTGTGTGTATTTTTCCCATTATACCCATTTGCTTTGCATTAAATAAAATCTCTACTTCATTCTCCAAATATTTTTCATGGCTTCAATAATTTTCTAGAAGAAATTTGTATGCTTCCACAATTTACATCATCTCTCTCGCTTTATATATATTTTCTTATGCTTCCATCTCCCCCGTGCTCAACTCTTTATAACAAAACCCTAATTTAGAAACTACCTTCATTGCTAAATAGTTGAACGGGGGTACCACTTGCTACTAGAGATCTTCAGAAAAAATTTAGCTTCTCGAAACAATTGAAAATGAATTCTTATCAAAATATTCCTAAGAAATTTATAGGTAAAAAGCTTTTACATTTGTTTTCCCATGTGTACCGGTTATCCTTAGCTTGTATTTGGTTACAGATCTTGTAAGAAGTATAAAAACTTATCAATCAAGAAATTTAAATATAGTTGAGGCTTTTCTACAGTCTTGGATTTCATTCCCAATGTTTGTATTTGTTTCTGCTATCTGAGTACTTTGACAACGCGGACAATCTTAGTTGTCAAAATGTATTGTTTTCAAGACTTCAAGTTTTCTTGATATTGAAGTAGAGAAACTTGAAGCTTTTGCATTATCCTTGGAGTTCAAATATAAATGAGGAACATTGTGATGAATAAATATTGGTATAACCCAAAAATTGTTTGATGAAATCCCTAAACCGATTGTCATGAATGTATTTGACAGCATGCGGTGAAATCGACTATGCCGGGAATGTGTGAGAAAAATCTTGAGAAAGTTGTCAATTATTTGTTGAAATTTGAAAATTCTTTTTGATTAAGAGTTGATAATTATAAGTAAAATGTGAGTAGTTTCAAGATTCTAGTCTTTTTTTGTAATGGATGATTGTCTTGTTTTAAGGCTTATGGCGTGGTTTTATCAATCAGGTTTCTAATATTGAGATTATTGATAATTGTAGGAAATAAATATTATTTCTTATACCATAGTGTATTTCAATATTCTCGGCTTTCCATGCCTGAATCGTAATACTTATAACACTTAACAGTTATTTGTGATATATTTTTAGCAAATACAGCAGCTATAAATAGCATTTTACAAATATTTGTAGCACTTAACAGTTATACTTAGCATTTAACAAATATATGTTGCTCTTTACATCTATATGTAGTACACTTAACTGCCATATGTAGCACTTACGAAATATGTAGTACTTCACATCGATATGTAGCACTTAACAAAAATTTGAAGCACTTAACAAAAATATTTATACCACTAAATATCTATATGTATTACTTAACAGAATATTTGTAGTACTTAACAGCTATATATAGCACTTACCACCTATATATAACATTTAACAAAAATCTATTACATTTAAAAAATATATGTAGCACTATAACAAATTTTGTACCACTTTAACACCTATAAGTAGATTGGTTTAGACAAATGAATAAACATAATGAAATGAGATTATATGGAAGGACAGTGAAAAGATTTTTGGATGGAAATATCAAGTAGCAGATGTTATTTGGAGTGGAATAATTAGCATTGGAGAAAACATTTGAATATTTTATTCTTTCCCGAAATTAAACATAATAAACTTATTTAGTCACATGTAGCAGGTATGGTGTTAAATGTAGCACTCAACAAGCATATATAGCAACTTCAAATTTGCTATATATAGCCATTTAGTGCTATATTTATCTTTTACAACTATAAAATAATTACAGCTATAATTATTGTTTATGTCAGAACATTAAATGCAAAAGATAGAATATATTTATGGAACAATTTAACTTAAACTACTCTGCATGATGTAGCATTTAATAGACAAATGTAGCACTTCAACTGAACATAACATATGTAGCACTAAATATATAAATGTAGCACTTTAGATGGATTTAATTATTCTTACACAGATTACAAGATTGGTTGATGTGTAAAGTAAAAGAGTCATATCGGAACAATGAAAAATACAAATGAGTGGATGTATATTGAGGAGTCATACGCATGATTTCTTTAATTTAGAGAGGTTTTAGTAACTTTTTAAAGGCAAGGAATCTAATCATATTGGATTTTGGTCATAGGGAGCTTTACCCTTTTTTCCCTAGCATATATCATTTTCAAACTAGCAAGCTGTCTATGAAAAATGTGAATGAAATTTTTTTCTTGGGATTGTCTGTAGCTCGACTTTCAAACATAACAATTGCTATAATTATACTGCAGAAAGAACTTTATATGTATCATGTACTTATTTGATGCTCTTTTCTGTTTACTCATTGTTATCTTTTGTATTGGACAAGTGAGATTTAAATATTTCTCTTCGTTCTTAAACTACTAACCTGCAAAGTCTTCCATAGTATAGGGAGAAGATTTTGGAGAATGGGAGCCAAAGGTTAGATTAGTGTAGCGAACTTTATGATTCATCAATATCAAATGACAGTTTTGAGCTTGTTTTGACTCATCAATCAGGTTCAATTCATGAAACCCTAAATATTTTTAGGATGTGGCATGAAACGATTCATTTTCATACCATATTAGCATCCTTTATTTAGATCATGATTGTTACGTTTTTGCGTATTTTTAATTACCGCAATCAAGACGGTTTCGCTTGGTAGCTAGCCAGTTGAGTACGGGTCGATCCACAGGGAGATGGAATCTTTTTCTTTATGTTTTAACGAGTTAATCCGATTAAGTCGGGTTTTGTTTTAAGATCTACGAATGAGATAAAATGTGATAAAATATTTGCTAGGGTTAGAATTAGGTTAGTTCGAATTTAGGAATTTCTCACTTCTTTCAATGCCTTAGTTATAAATATCGGTGTTAATGTAATCAGCAACAACGAGGATTGGCACGACTTAGGAAGAAACTTACAAGTCTAAGCTAGGCTTTCCATGCTTAGTTTCTTCCTTTTGGTCCTTGTCTGTCCGTTCTTGGCTCTTAGCCCTAACCTCCAGTTAATTCAACCACAACCGGTCTAACTAGGGAATCACCGCTATCATGTAGGATAGGGTGCCATAGTAAGCGGATTATGGTTCAATTAAAGTGAGTCCGAATTTAATATGTCGGGCAAAGAAAGGAGTGAGAGATTTCTTTCTCTCAAACCTTCCTTCTCCTGTCCTAACAAATGAGGAATTACTCACTCATTAAAAAGATAAAAATAAAACAAAAGGCATGGTAGAAAAAAATTTAGGTTTAAGAAGAATTTTACAACTAGCTATTTGAGACCTCACCTAGGCAAGGATCTTACTCAAGCATCATCGTTAAAAAGAAATATAAAAGAATAAAAGACAAGAAAAACACTAATTTAATTCTACGTCTAAGTTGACAAATGAAAATTGCAGATAAGAAAATGTGAGACAAATAAAAATAAAGACTTACTTTTATTGATGATCTCTTAAAAACTCTACAATTTTGCATTAAGAAAGATAAAGAACAGAATTAAAATTCTAAATTCTAAAACTAAAAAGAGGCATGCCTTATTTGGCTTTGAGCTCTCCTATTTATAGATAGAAAAACCCTAGGTTTACATTCTGATCCATACACGGAATTACAGAACTACTCCAAGAGAGCTGAGTCAATGCACCGACACTGCCACCGACACGTGCATTGCACGGCCGCGGAACCGCGGCATAAGTGCCTGTTTGGCCGCGGTTCCGCGGCCATATATCTTGGGTCCATCTTTTCAGGTATTCTACCAGTTGCTTTTATCTTCTGTTTGGTATACTTGGTTTCTCAAAATCTCTTCTGTTCTCTTCCAGATATTCAGCAGTGAACTTTTGCCTTAAACTCCGCATGAACTGGTATGCGGCATCATGCGGATCAGTATTCATCTGTTATTGGTCGTAGTCCCACATTTGTTGCGACTTTTCACGAATCTCACTGTAAAGAGCTGTGAACCTGTAAGCTGCAACTATATAGCAGATATGGATCAAAAGCACCTATTTATATGCAATGTGATTAAGAATGGGCGATATAATAACGCAAAAATATGATATGAACAAATACCCCCAAACATATCTTTTGCTCGTCCCGAGCAAATCCAATTTTATTCTCGAAAAATCCTAACCTCATTTTCGTAGGGAACGCGATTGCACTGAGCTCGTGCAATAAGCCGTTAAACCTCTAGGTGTCCCTAGTAGGAGGAGTGTTGTCTCCTGAGGGTTTTCATCGGATACTACCCACAAAATCCGATCAATTTGGCCGTTGACTCTAATCCTTCAATTCAGTATTTTAGCAAGAAATTCTATTATCTTCAACTTAGAAATCATCAACCCTTATTTTTCACATTTTCTATTTTTTTATCTTAAGATCATAAACGTTTTGCCAGTTTATAAAGCTTTCAGCATCTCTTAAGTTTTCTTCTAAGGTGCAATCTTAACTCATGAATTTTTATCATCTCTACTGAAGATATAAGCTCTATCTTTTATTCCTATCTCTCCTCCAAACTCCAATTATATACCCCTACGTGTGTGTAATTATCACCCCTACACTTGGAAGTTCAATTCAAGGTATCATACTCTTGTCCGTCTTCCAAAATACTTTTAGTTTGTGAATTTTAGATGAAATTGCTCACACATCCTTTATGCGACCGTTGATACTTGTTGAGGTACTAAACGACCGATTACAAAATGTGCTTGCGCATTTAGGCGTAATTCCTCGTCTTGCAATACCTAAGGCTTAGCAGTGACTCCCAAACCAGTTGGTCTAAGGCACTAGGTGATAAAACACCATCGCTATATTTTTTTATTTATGCTGCTTTAAGTAATTACAAAATCAATGTTCATTTTTTTATCTCTTTATTCACCACTTATACTTTTATTTTATTTTCCTTCATACTAAGGATTTCAGACAAGAGCATTTCAAGGTATGCTCTACCATCCCAAGTTTTAAGATGTGTGTGAGTGCATAAAGTAGGGAATATATTTTCAGAATTTGGACTTAAGGTTCAGAATTATTTTTCAGACTTATACTTCAAATAGAGATTTTAATATTCTTCCCTTATTTCGATTTAGCCCAAGAATTGAACTCAAAATTTGCCTATTTCTAAATAAACTATAAGGACGTATATTTTCTACAGTTAAACTTTTAAGAAAGGATATTTTTAGGGTTTTTAATTTACTAAGTTTAGGATCTAGTTTTTCCTAACTAGTCAACCGTCATGTCGAACTTAAGTCAAATATGACCAAAATTGAACTTTTCAATTTTTATAATTTTTAAAATTTCTCAATTTTTATTGATTGTATTTTTTAATAATTTTTTTATATATATTTTTTTTATTTTTATAATTTTTATATTTTTTTTATAAAGATGCAATACGGAATTAAATATGCAAAGAAAAAACAAATATGTACAAAAATAAAAATATGCAGATGCAATGCAAAGATAACTATTTACAATACCCTCACCCCCAAACTTATTAATAGCAGTGTCCTCACTGCTCCCTACGGCGTCTACTAGACGCGGGCTCACTGGTCCCAGCCTCACCCCTATCAGCCTCCCGTCCCCTCGATCGTGAGCGGGATCGTTCCTCTCTGGCCAGTAGGGTAGTCATTCTCTGTTCCAGACCCGTTACTCGTTGATCCAAGTTGGCCATCATCCCTATTAATCGTTTTACCCCCTATAGGTTCTTCTAAGTAAACGCGCTTGCGCAGCGAGGGTAAGCTCTTCGTCGCTCGCTGTGGAGCTCGAGCTAGGGGTCTTGGCCATCACGTCCTCGGCCAGCTCGGTGCGCGACCATAAATCATGTAAACGTGTGTAGGACGTGGAGACACCCTCAAGAAGGGGTTGAATTGGAATCCTACTATGCATATAAAATTCAAATTCCTCAACAGGGAGGAAATTGCGACACAGTTGTGTCACTAATATAGGGCATGCATAATTGGCCGCTCGTTTCCCGGTGTCAATCGAGTGAAGCAACACAGTGCACATATCGTAGCTAGGGTTTCGAGTCATTAGTGTGTGCACTATATGTAGGGATGGTGTAAAAAATGTTGTATTGTGCGAACTTCCAAAAATATTATTTTGTGCCCAACGGTACACAGTTAAAACATTCGCAAAAAGTGTTCGAGCTTGAATGCCTTTTCGTGGCTCTCTAGAACAGTCATTTCCCATTAAGGGTAGGTAGTCCTCGAATCGGAGGGGTTGATCGTGAATGGGAAGTCGTGAAATTAAGGTGACTTCATGAGTGAAATCCCTATCAATTAAAATTTCCCTATCCCTCCACATTAACCTAATGTACCCGTGTTGTGCAAGACAACCCTCCTCCATACATTCATAAAAACGGATGACAAGATCCGGAAGCGCGAAGGAATTCGGATGGTTAAATAAGTGAAAGTTCCATCCGCGCCTTCGAATCTTATCACCGAAGTAACTACCGTAAACAGTGTGTGCGAACATTTGGGAAAAGTCCCTTTCAAATTGCAGTGTAGGTGCCATTGAAATAAAATTGCAGAAAGATAAAAATTTAACAGAGCAGAGCAGAGAAGATCGAACCTCTGAAAATTTCAGAGGGAGAAGCAGCAGAAGAGCGGCGGAAGCGCGACAGAAGGAGGGCTTCGACGGCGGTTGGACGGCGGCGCAAGGCGATCTCGCTGCGATTTCAGAAGCGGCGACTAGGGTTTCTTTGAGGGATAATTTTAGGGTTTTGTAAATACAGAAGAGGGGTCGGGTTGTTTATATAGGGGTATTGGTGATTTATACAAAAGTCCCTCTAAAAAGAGGAATTACAAGAAAATATTTGTTTTATTTTATTTTATTTATGGTTCTGAATATTTACAAAAATACCCCTAAAAATTTCAAAAATTTATTTATTTATATTTATTTATATTTTATTCTATAATTAGTTACAAGTATGAAAATTGTACATACATACCCCCAAACTTATTTGAAACAGTGTTTCCACTGTTTATGGCTGGATAACTGAATTTGGGGGTAGATGGAGGAAGATCAGTCAATGTAAACAGGCTCCTGCAACATCAGGAGCTCCTCCGATGGGTCCGCTGTGAGCAACGGTTTTAACCTATGTCCGTTCACTTTTAAGAGTGAACCGTCCTCAGGATTTTCTAAATCAACCGCACCGTACGGATATACAGTCCGCACAAAGAATAGTCCTTTCCAGCGAGATCTGAGCTTGCCGGGATGGAAATGTAACCAGGTGTCGTAAAGCAATACCTGTTGACCAGGTGTGAATGTTTTGCGTATAAGGTGTTTATCGTGAAACACCTTCGTTCGGTTTTTTACGACAACCGCGTTTTTGTAAGCTTCATCCCGAAACTCGTTCAATTCATTTAACTGCAGCTTCCGATGGCTGCCCGCATTATCAAGAGATAAATTCAGCTCCTTTATCGTCCAAAATGCACGATGCTCAATTTCCACTGAAAGGTGGCAAGCCTTTCCGTAAACAAGCCGATAAGGAGACATGCCAAGATCAGTCTTATAAGTAGTTCGAAATGCCCAAAGGGCATCAGTAAGTTTTAAAGACCAATCCTTACGGTTCTTGGAAACCGTTTTCTCCAAAATCTGTTTGATTTGACGATTTGAAACCTCGGTTTGCCCACATGTTTGGGGTGGTAGGGCGTTGATTGCTTATGATTAATGGAATATTTCCGCATCAAGGGCTTGAAAGTCCTATTACAGAAATGTGTTCCATTGTCACTAATGATCGCTCGAGGATCTCCAAATCGGGAAAAGATGTTTTCCTTAAGGAATCTAATGACAACCTTGTTGTCATTAGTCCGGCTGGGCACGACATCGACCCATTTAGAGACATAATCTACAACTAAAAGAATATATAGGTTCCCAAAAGAATTGTGAAACGGCACCATAAAATCAATCTCCCAAACATCGAAAATCTCCACAACCAAGATTGGTTGGAGCGACATCTCGTTTCTCCTAGATATCCGGCCTAAGTGTTGGCACCTGGAGCAAGTTTTGCAGTAGTCATGTGCGTTTTTAAAGAGTTGTGGCCAGTAGAAACCACACTGCAACTTCTTCTCGGCTGTCTTTCTGGGACCAAAATGCCCGCCACACGCCTGATCGTGGCAAAACGACAGCACGTTCTTGAATTCATTGTCAGGGACACACCGACGAACAATCTGGTCGGGACAGTACTTGAACAGATAAGGTTCGTCCCAGTAAAAGTGTTTTACCTGGAATAAGAATCGGAGTCTGTCCTGATTTGACCATTCATTCGGTAGTAATCCTGTGGCCAAATAGTTAACAATATCTGCGAACCAAGGTTCGCATGATATTGTCAAGAGCTGTTCATCCGGAAAAAACGTCATTTATCGGAATTTGAAGCATCGGCGAACAAGGGAGGCGTGAAAGATGGTCGGCGACTACGTTTTCGCATCCTCTTTTGTCTTTGATGACACGGTCAAACTCTTGAAGTAAGAGGATCCAACGTATCAGCCGAGATTTTGCGTCCTTCACAAAAAGATGGCGAAGAGCAGAATGGTCCGTGTATACGATGACTGGAGAGCCGATCAAGTAAGGCCTGAACTTTTCTAAGGCAAACACAACAGCCAAGAATTCCTTCTCGGTTGTTGTGTAATTCAATTGTGTATCATTCAAGGTTCGGCTAGCATAATAAATTACATGCGGCATCTTATCGATGTGCTGTCCAAGGACAGTACCGATGGCAAAATCAGATGTATCACACATAATCTCAAATGGATATGTCCACTCAGGATAAGAAAGAACGGGAGCAGAAGTAAGTGAGTTTTTTAATGAGTCGAACGCATTCATACAGCTCGAGTCGAAATCGAATGTGGTGTCCTTGGCCAGCAAAAGAGTCAAGGGCCTAGCAATCTTGCTAAAGTCCTTGATGAACCGTCTATAGAAACCGGCATGGCCAAGAAAGGCTCGGACGCTTTTGGGAGGAGGGAGATTGGAAATGACTTCAATCTTTGCTTTTCTACCTCAATGTCATTTTGCGAGATGCTATGTCCTAGGACAATACCCTCTCGTACCATGAAGTGACACTTCTCCCAGTTTAAAGTGAGGTTCTTATCCTTACACCGGGTAAGAACTGCGTCGAGATGCAGCAAACACTCATCAAAGGAATCGCCGAAAATGGAGAAATCATCCATGAAGATCTCCAAGAATTTTTCCACCATGTCTGAGAAAATTCCTATCATACTTCGCTGGAAGGTAGCGGGCGCATTGCATAGCCCAAAAGGCATGCGACGATATGCAAACGTGCCGAAAGGACAGGCGAATGTGGTTTTGTCCTGATCTTTTTCGGCGATGTGAATCTGGTTATAGTCGGAGTAGCCATCAAAAAAGCAGTAGTATTCATGCCCAGCCAATCGTTCAAGCATCTGGTCTATGAAAGGTAGCGGAAAGTCGTCTTTCCGCGTCGCGGCGTTGTGTTTTCTATAATCGATGCATACTCGCCATCCAGTTTGGGTGCGAGTAGGAATTAACTCGTTCGCCTAATTGGTTATGACCGTTATGCCCGACTTTTTGGGGACAGTTGGGTGGTCTTCATCATTGCACAAACATTCTGAAACTTGTTAATGAAGATATAGGCATCTTCGGATTCCAGCCCGTGAAATTTGGGCAACGTGTTGATGAAGTGGGGGCACCAACACGTTGCCTCACTTCATCAACACGTTGCCCAAATTTCACGGGCTGGAATCCGAAGATACCTATATCTTCATTAACAAGTTCCAGAATGTTTGTGCAATGATGAAGACCACCCAACTGTCCCAAAAAAGTCGGTCATAACCAAAGAGGCGAACGAGTTAATTCCTACTCGCACCCAAACTGGGTGGCGAGTATGCATCGATTATAGAAAACTCAACGCCGCGACGCGGAAAGACCACTTTCCGCTACCTTTCATAGACCAGATGCTTGAACGATTGGCTGGGCATGAATACTTCTGCTTTTTGGATGGCTACTCCGGCTATAACCAGATTCCCATTGCCGAAAAAGACCAGGACAAGACCACATTCACCTGTCCTTTCGGCACGTTTGCATATCGTCGCATGCCCTTTGGGCTATGCAATGCGCCCGCTACCTTCCAGCGGTGTATGATGGGAAATTTCTCAGACATGGTGGAAAAATTCTTGGAGATCTTCATGAATGATTTCTCCATTTTCGGCGATTCCTTTGATGAGTGTTTGCTGCATCTCGACGCAGTCCTTACCCGGTGTAAGGATAAGAACCTCATTTTAAACTAGGAGAAGTGTCACTTCATGGTACGAGAGGGTATTGTCCTAGGACATATCATCTCGCAAAATGGCATTGAGGTAGATAGAGCAAAGATTGAAGTCATTTCCAATCTCCCTCCTCCCAAAAGCGTCCGAGCCTTCCTTGGCCATGCCGGTTTCTATAGACGGTTCATCAAGGACTTTAGCAAGATTGCTAGGCCCTTGACTCTTTTGCTGGTCAAGGACACCACATTCGATTTCGACTCAAGCTGTATGAATGCGTTCGAGTCATTAAAAAACTCAGTCACTTCTGCTCCCGTTCTTTCTTCTCCTGACTGGACATATCCATTTGAGATTATGTGTGATGCATTTGATTTTGCAATCGGTGCTGTTCTTGGACAACACATCGATAAGATGCTGCATGTAATCTATTATGCTAGCCGAACGATGCACAACTGAATTACACAACAACCGAGAAGGAATTCTTGGCTGTTGTGTTTGCCTTAGAAAAGTTTATGCCTTACTTGATCGGCTCTCTAGTCATTGTATACACGGACCATTCTGCTCCTCGCCATCTTTTTGGGAAGAAGGACGCAAAATCTCGGCTCATACGTTGGATTCTCTTACTTCAAGAGTTTGACCTTATCATCAAAGACAAAAGAGGATGCGAAAACGTAGTCGCCGACCATCTTTCATGCCTCCCTTCTTCGCCGACGCTTTAAATTCTGATAAATGGCGTTTTTCCGGATGAACAGCTCTTGACAATATCATGCGAACCTTGATTCGCAGATATTGTTAACTATTTGGCCACAGGATTACTACCGAATGAATGGTCAAATCAGGACAGACTCCAATTCTTATTCCAGGTAAAACACTTTTACTGGGACGAACCTTATCTGTTCAAGTACTGTCCCAACCAGATTGTTCGTCGGTGTGTCCCTGACAATGAATTCAAGAGCGTGCTGTCGTTTTGCCACGATCAGGCGTGTGGCGGGCATTTTGGCCCCAGAAAGACAGCCGAGAAGAAGTTGCAGTGTGGTTTCTACTGGCCACAACTCTTTAAAGACAAACATGATTACTGCAAAACTTGCTCCCGGTGCCAACACTTGGGTCGGATATCTAGGAGAAACGAGATGTCGCTCCAACCAATCTTGGTTGTGGAGATTTTTGATGTTTGGGGGATTGATTTTATGGGGCCGTTTCACAATTCTTTTGGGAACCTATATATTCTTTTAGCTGTAGATTATGTCTCTAAATGGGTCGAGGTCGTGCCCAGCCGGACTAATGACAACAAGGTTGTCATTAGATTCCTTAAGGAAAACATCTTTTCCCAATTTGGAGATCCCCGAGCGATCATTAGTGACAATGGAACACATTTCTGTAATAGGACTTTCGAACCCTTGATGCGGAAATATTCCATTAATCATAAGCAATCAACGCCCTACCATCCCCAAACATGTGGGCAAACCGAGGTTTCAAATCGCCAAATCAAACGGATTTTGGAGAAAACGGTTTCCAAGAACCGTAAGGATTGGTCTTTAAAACCTACCGATGCCCTTTAGGCATTTCGAACTGCTTATAAGACTGATCTTGGTATGTCTCCTTATCGGTTTGTTTACGGAAAGGCTTGCCATCTTCCAGTGGAAATTGAGCAACGTGCATTTTGGGCGATAAAGAAGCTGAATTTATCTCTTGATAATGCGGGCAACCATCGGAAGCTGCAATTAAATGAATTGAACGAGCTTCGGGATGAACCTTACGAAAACGCGGTTGTCGTCAAAAACCAAAGAAGGTGTTTCACGATAAACACCTTATACACAACATTCACACCTGGTCAACAAGTATTGCTTTACGATACCCGGTTACATTTCCATCCCGACAAGCTCAGATCTCGCTGGAAAGGACCATTCTTTTTGCGGACTGGATATCCGCACGGTGCGGTTGATTTAGAAAATCCTGAGGACGGTTCACTCTTTAAAGTGAACGGACATAGGTTAAAATCGTTACTCACAGCGGATCCTTCGGAGGAGCTCCTGATGTTGCAGGAGCCTGTTTACATTGACTGATCTTCCTCCATCTACCCTTAAATTTTCGTTATCCAGCCATAAACAGTGGAAATACTGTTTCAAATAAGTTTGGGGTATGTATGTACAATTTTCACACTTGTAACTAATTATAGAATAAATTTTTTGAAAATTTTAGGGGTATTTTTGTAAATATTCAGAACCATAAATAAAATAAAACAAATATTTTCTTGTAATTCCTCTTTTTAGAAGGACTTTTGTATAAATCACCAATACCCCTATATAAACAACCCGGCCCCTTTTCTGCATTTACAAAACCCTAAAATTATCCCTCAAAGAAACCCTAGTCGCCGCTTCTGAAATCGCAGGGAGATCGCCTTGCGCCGCCGTCGAAGCCTTCCTTCTGCTGCTTCTCCCTCTGAAATTTTCAGAGGAGGTTCGATCTTCTCTGCTCTGCTCTGTTAAATTTTTATCTTTCTGAAATTTTATTTCAATGGCACCTACACTGCAATTTGAAAGGGACTTTTCCCAAATGTTTGCACACACTGTTTACGGTAGTTACTTCGGTGATGAGATCCGAATGCGCGGATAGAACTTTCTCTTATTTAATCATCCGAATTCCTTCGCGCTTCCGGATCTTGTCACCCGTTTTTATGAATGTATGGAGGAAGGTTGTCTTGCACAACACGGGTACATTAGGTTAATGTGGGGGGATAGGGAAATTTTAATTGATAGGGACTTCATTCATGAAGTCACCTTAATTCCACGACTTCCCATTCACGATCAACCCCTCCGATTTGAGGACTACCTACCCTTAATGGGAAATGACTGTTCTAGGGAACCACGAAAAGGCATTCAAGCTCGAACACTTTTTGCGAATGTTTTAACTGTGTGCCGTTGGGCACAAAATAATATTTTTGGAAGTTCGCACAATACAACATTTTTTACACAATCCCTACACATAGTGCACACACCAATGACTCGAAACTCTAGCTACGATATGTGGACTGTGTTGCTTCACTTGATTGGAACGGGTGACCAATTATCCATGCCCTATGTTAGTGACACAACTCTGTTTAACTGTAGAAAATATGCGTTCTTGTAGTTTTTTTAGAAATAGGCAAATTTTGAGTTCAGTTCTTGGTCTAAATCGAAATAAGGGAAGAGTATTGAAAGCTCTATTTGAAGTATAAGTCTGAAAAATAATTCTGAACCTTAAGTCTAAATTCTGAAAATATATACCCTACTTTACGCACTCACACACATCTTGAAACTTGGGACAGTAGAGGATACCTTGAAATGCTTTTGTCTAAAATCCTTCGTATGAAGGAAAATAAAAGTATAAGTGGTGAATAAAGAGATAAAAAAATGAACACTGGTTTTGTAATTACTTAAATCAGCATAAATAAAAAAATATAGCGAGGGTGCTTTATCACCTAGTGCCTTAGACCAACTGGTTTGGGAGTCACTGCTAAGCCTTAGGTATTGCAAGATGAGGAATTACGCCTAAATGCGCAAGCACATTTTGTTATCGGTCGTTTATTACCTCAAGAAGTATTAACGGTCGCATGAAGGATGTGTGAGCAGTTTCATCTAAAATTCACAAACTAAAAGTATTTTGGAAGATGGACGAGAGTATGATAGCTTGAATTGAACTTCGAGTGTAGGGGTGATAATTACACATACGTAGGGGTATATAATTGGAGTTTGGAGGAGAGATAGGAATAAAAGATAGGGCTTATATATTCAGTAGAGATGATAAAAATTCCTGAGTTAAGATTGCACCTTAGAAGGAAACTTAGGAGATGCTGAAAACTTTATAAACTAACAAAACGTATATGATCTTAAGATAAATGAATAGAAAGTGTGAAAAATACGGGTTGATAATTTCTAAGTTGAAGATAATAGAATTTCTTGCTAGAATACTGAATTGAAGGATTAGAGTCAACGGCCAAATTGATCGGATTTTGTGGGTAGTATCCGCTGAAAACCCTCAGGAGACAACACTCCTCCTACTAGGGACACCTAGAGGTTTAACGGCTTATTGCACGGGCTCAGTGCAATCGCGTTCCCTGCGAAAGTGAGGTTAGGATTTTTCGAGAATAAAATTGGCTTTGCTCGGGACGAGCAAAAGATAAGTTTGGGGGTATTTGTTCATATCATATTTTTGCGTTGTTATATCGCCCATTCTTAATTACATTGTATATAAATAGGTGCTTTTGATCCATATTTGCTAAATAGTTACAGATTCTCAGCTCTTTACAGTGAGATTCGTGAAAAGTCGCAACAAATATGGGACTACGACCAATAACAGATGAATACTGATCCGCATGATGCCGCATACCAGTTCATGCGAAGTTCAAGGCAAAAGTTCACTGCTGAATATCTGGACAGAGATTTTGAGAAACCAAGTATACCAAACAGAATATAAAAGCAACTGGTAGAATACCTGAAAAAATGGACCCAAGATTCAACCATATGGCCGCGGAACCGCGGCTAAACAGGCACTTATGCCGCGGTTCCGCGGCCGTGCAATGCACGTGTCGGTGGCAGTGCCGGTGCATTGACTCGGCTCTTTTGGGATAGTTCTGTAATTTCGTGTGTGGATCAGAATGTAAACCGAGGGTTTTCCTATCTATAAATAGGAGAGCTCAAAGCTAAATTAGGCACGCCTCTTTTTAGTTTTATAATTTTAATTCAGTTCTTTATCTTTCTTAATGCAAAATTGTAGGGAGTTTTTGAGAGGTCATCAATAAAAGTAAGTCTTTATTTTTATTTGTCTCGCATTTTTTTTATCTGCAATTTTTATTTGTCAACTTAGACGTAAAATTAAATTAGTGTTTTTCTTGTCTTTTATATTTCTTTTTAACAACGATGATGCTTGAGTAAGATTCTTGCCTAGGTGGGTCTCAAATAGCTAGTTGTAAAATTTTTCTTAAACCTAAATTCTTTCTACCATCCCTTTTGTTTTATTTTTATCTTTTTAATGAGTGAGTAATTCCTCACTCGTAAGGGCAGGAGAAGGAAGGTTTGAGAGAAGGAAATCTCTCTCACTCCTTTCTTTGCCCGACATATTAAATTCGGATTCCCTTTAATTGAACCATAATCCGCTCACTACGGCACCCTATCCTACATAATAGCGGTGATTCCCTAGTTAGACCGGTTGTGGTTGACTTAACTGGAGGTTAGGACTTAAGAGCCAAGGACGGACGGACAAGGACCAAAAGGAAGAAACTAAGCATGGAAAGCCTAGCTTAGACTTGTAAGTTTCTTCCTAGCCGTGTTAATCCCCGTTGTTGCCGATTACCTTAACACCGATATTTATAACTAAGGCATTGAAAGAAGTGAGAAATTCCTAAACTCGAACTAACCTAATCCTAACCCTACCAAGTATTTTATTATCTTTTATCTCATTCGTAGATCTTAAAACAAAACCCGACTTAATCAGATTAACTCGTTAAAATATTTAAAAAAAAAGATTCCATCTCCCTGTGGATCGACCCGTACTCAACCGGCTAGCTACCAAGCGAAACCGTTTTGATTGCAGTAATTAAGAATACACAAAAACGTAACAATCAAATGGCGCCGTTGCCGGGGAGACGGTAATTTCTTTCTTTGTGTAATTTCGGGTTAATTAAAAATATAAAAATTGAAAAACCAAAAAAAATTATCTTGTTATTTTTGATTAGTTTTTGTGCAGGCTTGGAGCAAACTCTGTTTCAGTTCTGGTGCAAACTCAGTGAATAAATCAAGATTCAGGGGATCTAAACAGAAAGAGGAGAACCAACTCAGCACAGGAAATTTTTTTGAAGCAGTCAACCTTCAGAACAACCGCGGCATAAGTGCACGTTTGACCGCGGTCAACTGCTGACGTCAGCGAACTAATTTTCTCTGTAAGTATATCATTTCTTTCTTTTCTCCTCTGAACTCCACTGACAAATTTTTCTGCAGCATTCTTTGCACAGATTCTCTTCCTCTCTCCAATAAACTGATTTTTGTGCAGGATTCTTTGCGTCGCAGCCAAAATAAAATTTTTTGCAAGTGTTTTAGATTTTTGGTTGTTATTGTTTTGCATAATTAATACGGAATTTAAAGGGCTATAATATCAATTTAGATTGGGTGGGGATTTCATCACCCTTCCTAAGACCCCCAAAATCACTAAAAGCATATGCATCACCCTTGAGCTTAATTAAAAAATATCTAGACTCAGCCAACTAAGGACTGCCGTGCTTAATAGAACAGAGGAAGGTTGTGGGCATTCAATCGTTTATCTTAACTTGATTTTGTGGTGTCTAAGCTAGACAAGGGAGAAATGTAACTTTAAAAGGCCCGTCTCACGGTGATTCTTGAGCGGAACCCTCTTTTCTTCATTTGTGCTTACCTGGCCACAATTGGCAGTGAAGAGACAATTTGAAGGTTATCTCACAACTTGTCACTTTGGAACAGTTAGGAGCAGTCTAGTGTACTTAGAAGATCTTAGCTCTAGGTTTGATTGTGCATGTTTTAAACTGTGATTGTTTGAAATAAGTCCATACACATTCTTGCAATAACTCTCTCTCTCTCTCTATATATATATATATATATATATAAACAAAACAAAAACTTTTATAAAGACTTACCCTTTTTGTCGCTAGAATCCCATTCCACTCACCTTTCCTCCGTATTTTCTTCATTGACGTTTTCTTACCCTCACATTCTACGTCTTGACTATACTAAACTTGTTTAGTGTATGTCCGGTTGGACTCGGGACAACAACGCCCGACTAGTCCTTGTTTCGTTAGTCGCTACCGACTCCGACGTCGAAACTCCCTCCACACCTCTTTCACCTTTACCTTTGTCGGCCAACTCCGACGTTGACCGGAATTCTGTTAATACATCTCCATTTTCATCTTCATCTTCTGAGATGTCAGGATTCAATCCTAACAACCCTTTACCTCCCCCGGGACTGATTCCACCTCATCTGGGTGCGAATAACCCGCAACCACCTCCTGTTGAAGCGCCTCAGCGAATCGCGCTCCAGGATCGTTTCTATTCTACCCGCTCCGCATTTTCTATATGTCTTTCACTTCCGCCGGCTAATAGGGATAATTTTGAAATTATGCCCCACTTCATCAACATGTTGCCCAAATTTCACGGGCTGGAATCCGAAGATGCTTATATCTTCATTAACAAGTTTCAGAATGTTTGTGCAATGATGAAGACCACCCAACTGTCCGACGATGCTATACGGCTACGAGTCATTCCTTTCATCTTGTGTGACCTAGCTGAAAGGTGGATGTATAGCACCGCATCGCATTCCATAAACAGTTGGGAAGAGTTTGTAAAAGCGTTTCTAAAAAAATTCTACCCAAATCATTAGACCGCGAGAATACGAAATGAAATTAACCAATTTTCCCAGCTTCCTGCCGAACCTTTTTGGAAGTGTTTTGACCGATACAAAGACCTTCTTGTTCAGTGCCCTCATCACGGTATTGAGAGATGACAATTTTACCAGACCTTATACGAAGGACTGAACCCTGCAACTAAGCAGTTGCTGGAAACTATTTGTCAAGGCCACTTCCTATCCAAATCTGACGAGGAAACTTGGCAATTTTTCGACGATCTCGCGGAGCGAACGCTTCAGTGGGAAAGCACCAGACCTAACACTTCATCTACTATTTCTTCCGGTCCCTCTAGGGCAGGCGTTCATCAACTTGATCTCTCGATTGCAATGAAGGCCGAAATGGCTGCGATCACAAGAAAATTAGAAGCGATTGAGAGAAAATTCTCAATGCCTTCTCCTGCCCCTGCTCTTCCCCCTGTACCATTTGTGCTTGTTTAAACCCATCCTATCTGACCGAAGAGTGTCCTTACAACACACCTGCTCAAGGACATGATCAAGTTAATGCTGCATTTCAGCAAAGACAAAGAAATGATCTATACTCTTCAACTTACAATCCTGGTTGGAGGAACCACCCCAACTTCGTCTGGAATCAACATCAGCAACAATTCTAAGGCAACAACAATTTCCAAAGGCCTCCTCAACAACAAGCACAGCCACAAACTCAGCATCAATATCAACAGCCTTTCACCTTACCAAAATCCACCGAACAATTTTGCACCCAACAATTTTGTTCCGCCAAATAATGATAAGATTTCCTCGCTAGAACGAAGTCTGGAGGCGTTTTTAAAACAATCAATTCAATCCTCCGCCAACATCAAGTCTTCCATTCAGTCTTTGGTGCAACACACTGCTGCACACGGGCAAAGCATCAAAACCATTGAAGCCCAGATTGCACAACTGAATGCAGCTTTAAGCGAGAGAGAAGGAAAAGCTTCCATCTCAACCACTTCCAAATCCTGGTCACCCACAGAATGCACATGTTGCTCTTGAACAACAAAACCATAATATAAGTGTCGTGACTACGTTGAGATCTGGAAGGATACTGCACAACAACGTTGACACAGATGATGACACCCCGGCCGCTTCTTCTTCTTCTTTTTCGTCTTCTGAGCCTGTTTTCCATTCTTCAAAAAGCTCTACTTCTTCTGCTATTCCGAACGGACCTCTTTCTCACTCTACGAAAGCACCAGCTCTGGGGTCCGTTCCTGCTCCACAATCTCCTCCACAAATATTGGACTCAACCAATTTCCAAAATGTTCCATTTCCAAACCGGTTGAGGTCCAATAAACAAAATCCACAAATCGAGAAGATTATGGAGTTATTTAAACATGTTAACATTAATATTCCTTTCTTGGATGCAATCCAACAAGTCCCTTCCTATGCAAAAATCTTGAAGGACTTATGCACTAAGAAGAGGAAATCTCAGGTACCAAAGAAGGTTTTCTTAGCTTGTGCCGTGAGTGATGCTCTTACCCAGGCTTTACCTCAAAAACGAAAGGACCCTGGCTGTCCTACTATTTCAATAACTATTGGGGATAAGAACATCAACCGCGCACTGTTGGATCTTGGTGCCAGTGTTAACCTGCTTTCTTATTCGGTAGATGAACAATTAGGAGTAGGAGAGCTGAAACCCACACATTGTACTCTCCAGACGGCCGACCGATCTATCGCCCACCCTAGGGGTGAGCTAGAGGTTGTGTTAATAAAGGTAGGGGATTTCATATTCCCCGTTGATTTTATTGTTCTCAATACACAACTTGTAGCTAACTCCCGGAATCAAATTCCGGTGATACTTGGTCGTCCATTCCTTGCAACCTCGAATGCTATGATCAATTGTCGCAATGGTTCGATGAATCTATTTTTTGGAAATATGACAATTGAACTCAACATTTTTAAGTTGGGAATCGGCCTTCCGAACCTAATGCTCATATACTAGACGTTTATTCGATCCAGGAGATCATCCCGGAGGACTGTGAACTCGAGAAATTTATGTTCGATCACAGTAATCTTGACGCCACTAGTGCGTTCCTCCTTGAATCTGATACTGCGCCCGACAGTGATTATGAGTGTTTCACTTTCATGAACGATCTTGACTTTTCACCACCCGAGTTTGAATCCTTTGAATTTTCGGATGAGTTAACTGAACCATCCAACTCGGTCGCTTACACTCATTTTGAGTCTCTGATGGAATCCTTCGAGTTCGAGACATTTTCGCCGATTCTGCCTTCAATCGTTTCACCTCCAACGCTCGAACTCAAGCCGTTGCTGTCTCACCTCAAGTATGCTTATTTAGGTGAGAACGAGACCCTACCTATCATCTCGGCTTCTCTAGCTTCAGAGCAAGAGAAAGCCCTTCTGACGGTCTTGCAGAGCAATCGGCAATCTTTTCGCTGGACTATGGCGGACATCAAGGGGATTAGTCCCTTGATCGTTGAACATCACATACATATGATGGATGATGCCAAGCCAGCTAGGGATCCACAAAGACAACTCAATCCAGTTATGAAAGAGGCTGTTAAAAAGGAGATCGTAAAGTGTCTTGATAGTGATATCATTTACCTTTATCTCTGATAGCCAGTGGGTCAGCCCGATACATGTCCCCGAAAAGTCGGGCATAACGATCATAACCAATGAAACGAACGAGTTAATTCCTACTCGCACCCAAACTGGGTGGCAAGTAAGCATCGATTATAGAAAACTCAACGCCGCGACGCGGAAAGACCACTTTCCGCTACCTTTCATAGACCAGATGCTTGAACGATTGGCTGGGCATGAATACTACTGCTTTTTGGATGGCTATTCCGACTATAACCAGATTCCCATCGCCGAAAAAGACCAGGACAAGACCACATTCACTTGTCCTTTCGGCACGTTTGCATATCGTCGCATGCCCTTTGGGCTATGCAATGCGCCCGCTACCTTCCAGCGGTGTATGATAGGAATTTTCTCAGACATGGTGGAAAAATTCTTGGAGATCTTCATGGATGATTTCTCCATTTTCGGCGATTCCTTTGATGAGTGTTTGCTGCATCTCGACGTAGTCCTTACCCGGTGTAAGGATAAGAACCTCACTTTAAACTGGGAGAAGTATCACTTTATGGTACGAGAGGGTATTGTCCTAGGACATAGCATCTCGCAAAATGGAATTGAGGTAGATAGAGCAAAGATTGAAGTCATTTCCAATCTCCCTCCTCCCAAAAGCGTCCGAGATATCCGAGCCTTCCTTGGCCATACCGGTTTCTATAGACGGTTCATCAAGGATTTTAGCAAGATTGCTAGGCCCTTGACTCTTTTGCTCGCCAAGAACACCACATTCGATTTCGACTCGAGCTGTATGAATGCGTTTGAGTCATTAAAAAACTCACTTCTGCTCCCGTTCTTTCTTCTCCTGACTGGACATATCCATTTGAGATTATGTGATGCATCTGATTTTGCCATCGGTGCTGTCCTTGGACAGCACATTGATAAGATGCCATATGTAATTTATTATGCTAGCCGAACCTTGAACGATGCACAACTGAATTACACAACCGAGAAGGAATTCTTGGCTGTTGTGTTTGCCTTAGAAAAGTTTAGGCCTTACTTGATCGGCTCTCCGGTCATCGTATACACGGACCATTCTGCTCTTCGCCATCTTTTTACGAAGGACGCAAAATCTCGACTGATACGTTGGATTCTCTTACTACAAGAGTTTGACCTTGTCATCAAAGACAAAAGAGTATGCGAAAACGTAGTCACCGACCATCTTTCACGCCTCCCTTCTTCGCCGACGCTTCAAATTCCGATAAATGACGTTTTTCCGGATGAACAGCTCTTGACAATATCATGCGAATCTTGGTTCGCAGATATTGTTAACTATTATTTGGCCACATGATTACTACCGAATGAATGGTCAAATCAGGACAGACTCCGATTCTTATACTAGGTAAAACACTTTTACTGGGACCGACCTTATCTGTTCAAATATTGTCCCGACCAGATTATTCGTCGGTGTGTCCCTGACAATGAATTCAAGAGCGTGCTGTCGTTTTGCCACGATCAGGCGTGTGGCGGGCATTTTGGCCCCAGAAAGACAGCCGAGAAGAAGTTGCAGTGTGGTTTCTACTGGCCACAACTCTTTAAAGACAAACATGATTACTGCAAAACTTGCTCCCGGTGCCAACACTTGGGTCGGATATCTAGGAGAAACGAGATGTCGCTCCAACCAATCTTGGTTGTGGAGATTTTTGATGTTTGGGGGATTGATTTTATGGGGCCGTTTCACAATTCTTTGGGGAACCTATATATTCTTTTAGCTGTAGATTATGTCTCTAAATGGGCCGAGGCCGTGCACAGCCGGACTCATTAGATTCCTTAAGGAAAACATCTTTTCCCGGGTTGGACACCCCCGAGCGATCATTAGTGACAATGGAACACATTTCTGTAATAGGACTTTCGAGTCCTTGATTTGGAAATATTCCATTAATCAAAGCTATCAACGCCCTACCACCCCCAAACATGTGGGCAAGCCGATGTTTCAAATCGTCAAATCAAACAAATTTTGGAGAAAACGGTTTCCAAGAACCGTAAGGATTGGTCTTTAAAACTTACTGATGCCCTTTGGGCATTTCGAACTACTTATAAAACTGATCTTGGCATGTCTCCTTATCGGCTTGTTTACGGAAAGACTTGCCACCTTCCAGTGGAAATTGAGTATTGTGCATTTTGGGCGATAAAGGAGCTGAATTTATCTCTTGATAATGTAGGCAGCCATCGGAAGCTGCAGTTAAATGAATTGAACGAGCTTCGGGATGAAGCTTACGAAAATGCGGTTGTCGTCAAAAACCGAACGAAGGTGTTTCATGATAAACATCTTATACGCAAAACATTCACACCTGGTCAACAGGTATTGCTTTACGACACCCGGTTATATTTCCATCCCGGCAAGCTCAGATCTAGCTGGAAAGGACCATTCTTTGTGCGGATTGTATATCCGCACGGTGCGGTTGATTTAGAAAATCCCGACGGTTCACTCTTCAAAGTGAACGGACATAGGTTAAAACCGTTGCTCACAGCAGACCCATCGGAGGAGCTCCTGATGTTGCAGGAGCCTGTTTACATTGACTGATCTTCCTCCATCTACCCCTAAATTTCGGTTATCCAGCCATAAACTGTGGTAACACTGTTTTAAATAAGTTTGGGGGTATGTATGTACAATTTTCACACTTGTAACTAATTATAGAATAAAATAAAAAAATAAAAAATAAAAAATAAAAAATTTTTGGAAATTTTTAGGGGTATTTTTGTAAATATTCAGAACCATAAATAAAATAAAACAAATATTTTCTTGTAATTGCTCTTTTTAGAGGGACTTTTGTATAAATCACCAATACCCCTATATAAACAACCCGACCCCTCTTCTGCATTTACAAAACCCTAAAATTATCCCTCACAGAAACCCTAGTCGCCGCTTTTGAAATCGCTGCGAGATCGCCTTGCGCCGCCGTCCAACCGCCGTCGAAGCCTTCCATCTGCCGCACTTCCGCCGCTCTTCTGGTGCTTCTCCCTTTGAAATTTTCAGAGGAGGTTCAATCTTCTCTGCTCTGCTCTGTTAAATTTTTATCTTTCTGCAATTTTATTTCAATGGCACCTATACTGCAATTTGAAAGGGACTTTTCCCAAATGTTCGCACACTGTTTACGGTAGTTCGGTGATGAGATCCGAAGGCGCGGATGAAACTTTCTCTTATTTGACCATCCGAATTCCTTCGCGCTTCCGGATCTTGTCACCCGTTTTTATGAATGTATGGATGAGGGTTGTCTTGCACAGCACGGATACATTAGGTTAATGTGGGGGATACGGAAATTTTAATTGATAGGGACTTCATTCATGAAGTCACCTTAATTCCACGACTGCCCATTCACGACCAACCCCTCCGATTCGAGAACTACCCACCCTTAATGGGAAATGATTGTTCTAGGGAGCCACGAAAAGGCATTAAAGCTCGAACACTTTTTGCGAATGTTTTAATTGTGTGCCGTTGGGCACAAAATAATATTTTTGGAATTTCGCACAATACAACATTTTTTACACCATCCCTACACATAGTGCACACACTAATGACTCGAAACCCTAGCTACGATATGTGCACTGTGTTGCTTCACTCGATTGGCGTCGGGAAACGGACAGCCAATTATCCATGTCCTATGTTAGTGACACAACTGTGTCGTAATTTCCTCCCTGTTGAGGAATTTGAATTTTATATGCATAGTTGGATTCCAATTCGATCCCTTCTTAAGGGTGTCTCCACGTCCTACACACGTTTACATGATTTATGGTCGCGCACCGAGCCGGCCGAGGACGTGATGCCCAAGACCCCTAACTCGAGCTCCACAGCGAGCGACAAAGAGCTTACCCAGCTGCGCAAGCGCGTTTACTTAGAAGAATCCATAGGAGGGTAGAACGATTAATAGGGATGA
The DNA here is from genome assembly GCA_030015575.1 of Agapanthus africanus. Taxonomy (NCBI): domain Eukaryota; kingdom Viridiplantae; phylum Streptophyta; class Magnoliopsida; order Asparagales; family Amaryllidaceae; genus Agapanthus; species Agapanthus africanus. The sequence goes on from CM057338.1 coordinate 932,156,712, forward strand.
TGATCAATTTAGATCAACGAGTAACAGGTCTGGAGCAGGGAATGACCACCCTACTGGCCAGAGAGGAACGATCCTGTTCACGATCGAGGGGACGAGGGCTGATAGGGGTGAGGCTGGGACCAGTAAGGCCGCGTCTAATAGACGCCGCAGCAGTGAGGACACTGCTATTAATAAGTTTGGGGGTGAGGGTATTGTAAATAGTTATCTTTGCATTGCATCTGCATATTTTTATTTTTGTACATATTTGTTTTTTCTTTGCATATTTAATTCCGCATTGCATCTTTATAAAAAAAATATAAAAAATAAAAAAATAAAAAAAAAAATATATAAAAAAATTATAAAAAAATAAAATCAATAAAAATTGAGAAATTTTAAAAATTATAAAAATTGAAAAGTTCAATTTTGGCCATATTTGATTTAAGTTCAACATGATGGTTGACTAGTTAGGAAAAACTAAATCCTAAACTTAGTAAATTAAAAACCCTAAAAATAATCTTTCTTAAAAGTTTAACTGTAGAAAATATACGTCCTTATAGTTTATTTAGAAATAGGCAAATTTTGAGTTTAGTTCTTGGGCTAAATCGAAATAAGGGAAGAGTATTGAAAGCTCTATTTGAAGTATAAGTCTGAAAAATAATTCTGAACCTTACGTCCAAATTCTGAAAATAAAATCTTTAGTATGAAAGAAAATAAAATAAAAGTATAAGTGGTGAATAAAGAGATAAGAAAATGAACACTGGTTTTGTAATTATTTAAGGCAGTATAAATAAAAAAATATAGCGAGGGAGCTTTATCACCTAGTGCTTTAGACCAACTGGTTTGGGAGTCACTGCTAAGTCTTAGGTATTGCAAGATGAGGAATTACGCCTAAATGCGCAAGCATATTTTGTAATCGGTCGTTTAGTACCTCAAGAAGTATTAACGGTCGCATAAAGGATGTGTGAGCAATTTCATCTAAAATTCACAAACTAAAAGTATTTTGGAAGATGGACAAGAGTATGATAGTTTGAATTGAACTTCCAAGTGTATGGGTGATAGTTACACACACGTAATGGTATATAATTGGAGTTTGGAGGATACATAGGAATAAAAGATATGGCTTATATCTTTAGTAGAGATGATAAAAATTCCTGAGTTAAGATTGCACCTTAGAAGGAAACTCAGGAGATGCTAAAAGTTTTATAAACTGGCAAAACGTATATGATCTTAAGATAAATAAATAGAAAGTGTGAAAAATACGGGTTGATGATTTATATGTTGAAGATAATAGAATTTCTTGTTAGAATACTGAATTGAAGGATTAGAGTCAACGGCCAAATTAATCGGATTTTATGGGTAGTATCCGCTGAAAACCCTCAGGAGACAACACTCCTCCTACTAGGGGCATCTAGAGGTTTAACGGTTTGTTGCACGAGCTCAGTGCAATCGCGTTCCCTGTGAAAGTGAGGTTAGGATTTTTCGAGAATAAAATTGCTTTTATCGGGACGAGCAAAAGATAAGTTTGGGGGTGTTTGTTCATATCACATTTTTGCATTGTTATATCGCCCATTCTTAATCACATTGCATACAAATAGGTGCTTTTGATCTATATCTGCTATATAGTTGCAGGTTATAGGTTCTTAGCTCTTTACAGTGAGATACTTGAAAAGTTCCAACAAATGTGGGACTACGACCAATAACAGATGAATACTGATCCGCATGATGCCGCATACCAGTTCATACGGAGTTCAAGGCAAAAGTTCATTGCTGAATACCTGGAATAGAACAGAAGAGATTTTGAGAAACCAAGTATACCAAACAGAAGATAAAAGCAACTGGTAGAATACCTGAAAAGATGGACCCAAGATTCAACCATATGGTCGCGGAACCGCGGCCAAACAGGCACTTATGCCGCGGTTCCGCGGCCGTGCAATGCACGTGTCGGTGGCAGTGTCGGTGCATTGACTCTGCTCTCTTGGGGTAGTTCTGTAATTTCGTGTATGGATCAGAATGTAAACCTAGAGTTTTCCTATCTATAAATATGAGAGCTCAAAACCAAATTAGGCATGCCTCTTTTTAGTTTTAGAATTTAGAATTTTAATTCTGTTCTTTATCTTCTTAATGCAAAATTGTAGAGAGTTTTTGAGAGGATATCAATAAAAGTAAGTCTTTATTTTTATTTGTCTCGCATTTTTTTTATCTGCAATTTTTATTTGTCAACTTAGACGTAAAATTAAATTAGTGTTTTTCTTGTCTTTTATTCTTTTATATTTCTTTTTAACAACGATGATGCTTGAGTAAGATACTTGGCCAGGTGAGGTCTCAAATAGCTAGTTGTAAAATTTTTCTCTACCATCCATTTTTTTTATTTTTATCTTTTTAATAAGTGAGTAATTCCTCACTTGTTATGGCAGGAGAAGGAAGGTTTGAGAGAAGGAAATCTTTCTCTCCTTTTTTTGCCCGACATATTAAATTTGGATTCCCTTTAATTGAACCATATTCCGCTCACTACGGCACCATATCCTACATGATAGCGGTGATTTCCTGGTTAGACCGGTTGTGGTTGACTTAACTAGAGGTTAGGGCTAAGAGCCAAGAACAGACGGACAAGGACCAAAAGGAAGAAAGCCTAGATTAGACTTGTAAGTTTCTTCCTAAGCCGTGCTAATCCCCGTTTTTGCCGATTACCTTAACAACGATATTTATAACCAAGGCAATGAAAGAAGTAAGAAATTCCTAAATTCGAACTAACCTAATCCTAACCTTAGCAAGTGACGAATTATTCACTCATTTAAAAGATAAAAATAAAACAAAGGGATGGTAGAAAGAATTTAGATTTAAGAAGAATTTTACGACTAGCTATTTGAGACCTCACCTAGGCAAGGATCTTACTCAAGCATCATCGTTATTAAAAAGAAATATAAAAGAATAAAAGACAAGAAAAACACTAATTTAATTCTACGTCTAAGTTGACAAATGAAAATTGCAGATAAAAAAATGTGAGACAAATAAAAATAAAGACTTACTTTTATTGACGACCTCTCAAAAACTCTCTACAATTTTGCATTAAGAAGGATAAAAAACAGAATTAAAATTCTAAAACTAAAATGAGGCATGCCTAATTTGGCTTTGAGCTCTCCTATTTATAGATAGGAAAACCCTAGATTTACATTCTGATCCATACACGAAATTACAGAACTATCCAAAGAGAGCTGAGTCAATGCACCGACACGTGCATTGCACGGCCGCGGAACCGCGGCATTAGTGCATGTTTGGCCGCGGTTCCGCGGCCATATGGTTGAATCTTGGGTCCATCTTTTCAGGTATTCTACCAGTTGCTTTTATTTTCTGTTTGGTATACTTGGTTTCTCAAAATCTCTTCTGTTCTCTTCCAGATATTCAGCAGTGAACTTTTGCCTTGAAGCATCATGCGGATCAATATTCATCTGTTATTGGTCGTAGTCCCACATTTGTTGCGACTTTTCAAGAATCTCACTGTAAAGAGCTGAGAACCTGTAACTATTTAGCAGACATGGATCAAAAGCATCTATTTATATGCAATGTGATTAAGAATGGACGATATAACAATGTAAAAATCTGATATGAATCAAATGGCGTCGTTGTAGTATAGTGGTGAGTATTCCCGCCTGTCACGCGGGTGATCCGGGTTCGATCCCCGGCAACGTCGCCATTTGATTGTTACGTTTTTGCGTATCCGCAATCAAAACGGTTTCGCTTGGTAGCTAGCCGGTTGAGTACGGGTCGATCCGCGGGGAGATGAAATCTTTTTCTTTATGTTTTAACGAGTTTATCCGATTAAGTCGGGTTTTGTTTTAAGATCTACGAATGAGATAAAAGGTGATAAAATACTTGCCAGGGTTAGGATTAGGTTACTTCGAGTTTAGAAATTTCTCACTTCTTTCAATGCCTTAGTTCTAAATATCGGTGTTAAGGTAATCGGCAACAACGGGGATTAGCACGGCTTAGGAAGAAACTTACAAGTCTAAGCTAGGCTTTCCATACTTAGTTTCTTCCTTTTGGTCCTTGTCCGTCCGTTATTGGCTCTTAGCCTTAAGCTCCAGTTAATTCAACCACAACCGGTCTAACTAGGGAATCACCGTAAGATAGGGTGCCGTAGTGAGCGGATTATGGTTCAATTAAAGGGAGTCCGAATTTAATATGTCGGGCAAAGAAAGGAGTGAGAGATTTCCTTCTCTCAAACCTTCTCCTGCCTTAACAAGTGAGGAATTACTCACTCATTAAAAGATAAAAATAAAACAAAAGGGATGGTAGAAAGAATTTAGGTTTAAGAAGAATTTTACAGCTAGCTATTTGAGACCTCATCTAGGCAAGGATCTTACTCAAGTATCATCGTTGTTAAAAAGAATAAAGGACAAGAAAAACACTAATTTAATTCTATGTCTAAGTTGACAAATGAAAATTGCAGATAAAAAAAATGCGACAAGAAAATGCGAGACAAATAAAAATAAAAACTTACTTTTATTGATGACCTGTCAAAAACTCTCTACAATTTTGCATTAAGAAAGATAAAGAACAGAATTAAAATTCTAAAACTAAAAAGAGGCATGCCTAATTTGGTTTTGAGCTCTCCTATTTATAGACAGGAAGACCCCAGGTTTACATTCTGATATATACACGAAATTACAGAACTACCCTAAGAGAGCCGAGTCAATGCACCGACACTGCCACCGACACGTGCATTGCACGGCCGCGGAACCGCGGCATAAGTGCCTGTTTGGCCGCGGTTCCGCGGCCATAGGGTTGAATCTTGGGTCCATCTTTTCAGGTATTGTACCAGTTGCTTTTATCTTCTGTTTGGTATACTTGGTTTCTCAAAATCTCTTCTGTTCTCTTCCAGATATTCAGCAGTGAACTTTTGTCTTGAACTCCGCTTGAACTGGTATGCGGATCAGTATTCATCTGTTATTGGTCGTAGTCCCACATTTGTTGCGACTTTTCACGAATCTCACTGTAAAGAGCTGAGAACCTGTAAACTGCAACTATTTAGCAGACATGGATCAAAAGCACCTATTTATATGCAATGTGATTAAGAATGGGCGATATAACAATGCAAAAATCTGATATGAACAGATCATTAGCTTAATTTTCTACTATTTCACATGTTAGCCCTTACTAACGTATTTATTTTACTCTACAATACTTTTTGAACTTTTAATGTCAATGAATCTGCAAAGTTTTGTATTCCGGTTTACCTTTCTCTTGTAACTTCTCCTTTTATAGAATTTTATTTAGAAAATATAGCTCTATTATTTTTAGGTTGGGGATATTTGAAGTCCTATATTATGGTGTGTTATGGGACTTTTGAGGACATGGTAATTTCGAGAATATTATTGCTGTTGCAAGCTTGGGCTTTTTGTTGGAGGATGAGGCAGCCATATACCTCTTCTATTTCTTTGCAAACTGAGGCTTTTGGTAGATAAGGAGGCAGCCATACATCTTCTCTATTTCTTTGTAAGCTATATGTGATTTCTTTTGTGGGTTTCTTTAGGTCTAAAGCAATCGAGTTAGCGTGATCGATGTTGACATGTCGCTCCCGCATTCTTACAGAGTGTTTTAGTATGTTTTTGAGAAGAAAACATGTTTTTGGTTTATAATTTAATGACAATGGATGCATCTGGCAAATTCCTTTGAGATGCTTTGTGTTCTAGGTAAGGCAACTACTGGGATCTTCTGTTTTCAAAATCATCTTAAATCTTCTGAGGAACTTAACACTCTTTAATCTATGATTTTTAATTTTTAATGAATTATGAATGTTATTACTTGGGCCTGTAAAACCACACTTAATAACTGTTAGCCTTTGGTCTCATCTGAGCATTAAATGGTTTTAAGAACATGAACTTCAAGTCTACCTTTATCCTATTGATTCCCTTTTATGGGGGTGAGAATGTCTATTGATATTATTTTGTACTTTCAATCTAGAGAATAATGCAAGTGATCCCTAAATCCTGGATTCCGCTTAGGAATATACCAATCGTGATTTCTAAGTTCACATCTTTATCTTGGACAAATCTGTACATGAAATCAAAGATTGAAATATGAAAGCAAGACAATATGAATGCTAGTTTTGGGGGGCTAAGGATTCTAATTGGTTTTTATTTGTTTCTTCTTCAGTTTTCTCTGTATTGTGTATTTGTGAATTTGGTAGGGAGAGTAGAGGCTTGGTTCAAGGTTTGGAAGCACATCTGGTTTTATGGCTCATTTCTTTTTCCTGATCCGTGCTAATTTTCTTTGCTTGTATTATGGGAAAGCCCGGCGTTCACTAGCCTATCTGTTTCATGTATTGCAGTGCTGTCTAGTCTGTCATATTCCAAGTAACCATATTGATCACAACTTTAGCTCTTCGCTCCATCTTCAATATTTAGCTCCCCATCCCCACCCCCACTTGTCATTGCATTGGACATGCAGCAATTGTTTGTGGATAGCAGCACATTATCGTTGCTCTCTTCATAGTAAATCATCACACCACACCCCTTAACACTGAACCAACTAATGGATTCACCGTCATATAATCTGGAAGGGCTCATTTCATAGGGATCTAACATTGTTTGTAAGTTAGCTGTTGGTTTCCTAAAACAACCCTCCTCTATTTGGGCCTGGTACCAAACACAGCCGAAGTTGGTTATGTTGAAATGCACATTGCAGCAGTTTTGGAAATCTTGGATCGGTAGTCCCTTATCAATGCTAAGGCTGCTGGCAGTTTGCGAGGTTATCATGTTGAAATGTTTATTAGTTTAGTACGGTATCATCATCACATTCTGGTTATTTAACTTTGTGATGTAAGGATTTAAGTTGTTTCATTCTTCATTATTTAAACTTCGTTGCTATGGGATTTCATTTATTTGGATATACATGGTTCCAGGTAAAATCCCACTAAATTCTGCTGCTGCTGCTGCTGCTTCTATTACTATTATTTAAATCTTTGTGGACTATTGGCTTTGGGTCTTTCCAACTTAAGTAAGGCGAGTTAATTTGGGAGCTTGAATATAGTGCTGCATTAAATTGCTGATGGGGATTTAAAGTTATCCACTCTGATAACGGATGGCTTGTGCATCCAATTAGACAGTCCCTGTTACCTTTAAGGACGAGATAGATAATTTTTGTTATTGTAGCTAATGGAAGACATTAGTCATTGAATAGTTATATCAAGATTACTTCAGAAGTAATGTCGTCAGTACTTCTGAGAATTTAAAATCAGTTTTTTCCTTGTACCGCTTCTAGGTTGCTCGTGTTTTGAGATAACGATGCTTTTATGTTGTTTTCAAAACAGCATCAATTAAATGATTTGATCCCCATTAGCTATGTGAACATGTTTTGCCTTTTAGCTCCTTTAAAGGCCATCTCTTTACCTAAATAATGTTTATATCTTGCGTACTTCGAAGAATTTTCTTTGACGCTGTCCCTTACCAGAATATTATTACAAGTACTTTTCGCGAGTAGAGTAGGTTCTAATATTTTGCTCTAAATCATATACATCAGAATATGCTTTCAATATTGCATTGTGGAGTTTCGTTAAAAAAAAAAAACAATGCACTGTGGAGTGTTCCAAAATTCATCTTTATGGGACATTTTTTCAGGGAATTGCTAAAAATCATATTTGAACACCATTAGATGCATATTATTGTCTTCTTACTGTTTCATTCTATATTCATTGCATCTCATTTCGCATGTATATTGGCCCCATCTGATGACAACCAAGTGTTGTGTCACTTTTCAGGAACTGGGAGCAACCCATACTGCTTGGGAGAGAAAAAAAGTTTCAGTTAAAAATATGATGTGGAACGCAGAAATTGCCTTCCGGTCATATATATGATGCTTAGACGAAGGGTTCTTCATCAAAATGCTTCAACTACGTCAAATAGTGTCTCGACAAGTCAACCTTTTGGTTCAAATCTTAGCACGTCCAATCAACCAAATAGTTCTCCAATACCACTATATGATCTCCTTTAATGGAGCATACAGTTCCCAGATTTGAGAAATACCTCACTGAATGCTGTCGACAGTGGATTGAAGAATTGGAGAAGCTAGTATGTATGGATACAGATAAAGTCATAAAAGCTCATCAAACTACGGATCACAGCTGTTACAGGCTCTAGACTCTCTACCTAACATTGTGTCAAATGTGCATGATTTCTTTGTTCATGTTGCAGCTATCTTCACCACAATGACTCAAATATATTTGGAAGTGTAATGTGAATGTTGTTTCACCGTCTCATATATTGTGTATGTTTAATCTGGCCATATTGTCGCTCATAAAGATCTATCATTCATGTTGCATGCTACCGGATAGAGCAAGTTTTGCTTAAGATGGAGCATATTTCTAATATTTTTCATGCATAACTTGGATATATATGATTTACATTGATGCTCTATGAAGAAAATATTGCTTGTTATGGTTGAGAATATGTTGTTTCCTTAAGATCCTGATTTTCTCAGCAACTTGCTCAGGATAGCTTACTGTTCAATAACCCATGGGTGTTTTATTTTCCATTTTGGGCAAGAGATGTATCTAAAATGTTTTGCTGCAGTCAGGAAATTTTGGGTGGCTTGGTTTCAGTTTTAGGCAAAAAAACATAATTGTTTACTTATTTATTGTAATCAATATATTTTGGCTTATTTTTAGTTTCTTGGTTTTTCAAGAAATTATACTAAAGTTTCAAAACTACAAAAAAAACCTGCCCAAACAACCGGTCAATTCTTAACAGTGTTAGCTGGGCATGTTAATAATCATTTTTCCCTTTTTTAATAAATACAATTAATTGTATAAGTATTTATTAATTATTTTACATAGCTATTGATTATTAGCTAATTAATGATGGTGGTAGATGGAGGAGGGGACGGTGATGGTCGGCGACGAGTGGAGGATCTCGTCCTGAAAAAGGCGTTGGCGATGACGATGAGAGTAGGAGGATGGGAGGAGGTAGTGGTGGATGAGAGGTAGACAAAGATGATAATGAAAAGGTAGCGATGGAGGAAGATGCGGCATGGGCAGAGGAAGATGATGATGAGGGGAAGAGAAAAGGGATGATGATGAGAGGAGACGGGGCCGAGACCCACGGCGTCGGCGTCGGCGCCCCACTACAAAAAACTATTAAAATACCCCTGTAACTTTAAAGGATTCATTCTCTCTATCCATCCCTCACTCGCTGTGTCATTGCCCTCGCCCTCTCCTCCACCAACCTCCTTGGCTCCATCCCCCCCTCCCCATCCCCTTTCTCTCCCACCTCCGCCTCCTCAACCTATGCTACAACCTCCGCTCTTTTCTTCGACCTGATCCTCACTCCGGCATTCCTTGACACTAGCGAATCTGCTGGTCAAGATCAGCGGCGAGATCGACACCGTCAAGTACCAGCTCCCCGACGAGGACCTTGACGTCCTCATCTCGATCTCGTCTCGCAAGAGGCTCTCAACAACATGATGGAGAAGCTCGATCGTGTTGTCGATAAACCCACAAGGTTGTGGATATTCATGTGAGACTGCGGATTTTCGTGATCTCGTTGACGACAATCATCTTGCGATCGACACTGGACAGTGCGATTTATCAAATAAAGGCTGATATAGTTGAGATTAATTTTGTCTATACATAAATTTTGGTATGAATAGATCAAATAAACGCTTGACAATATTACCACCCTTTTAAAATAAGCCATATTATTTTGCATCATATGTTTTTCCATGTTTGCTGTAGGAAACCCCTTTCCTATTTACTGTAGCATTAAGCAACCTTAACTTTAAACAGCTACGCTTTAAATCAAAAACCTCTTTAAAAAGACTTTTCCAATCAAACTCCAAGGAAAAAACTAAAACAGTTAGGGAAAAAACAAATGTGTAAATAAACCGATATGCAGCCTTTTCTGTTTAGTCTGTAGTATTTTTGCGATAACTAGTTTACAAATATCCAAATATAGTATTGCATTTTTTGTTGGTAATCGATTATCTTTCCAACGATATATAATTTTCAATATTTGGACATCCAGTATAGGAGATACGCTTGTTTGAAGTTTTATATTGTTGCACAGTCTTGAAATTCTGTATTGAAGTAAGCCGTTTTAAGCCGATTCTCGTGACCAATTAGCATTTCTCGACGGGTAGCCGATTTTCATCAGGTTTCTATCGAAATCTAGCGAGTTCTTACCGAATCATTTGTTTTCACCGCCTCCTTTGTTCTTCACATCTCCCCCCTCTCCCCCTACCTTTATTTTCTTCTTAAATTTTGAGTCAAAACATAGCGCTCCAATATTCAAAATTAACCAGATTTTTGTCTTCTTTCGGTAGTTTTCTCTGCATATTTTTTTGCAGGTGGTCGGTACATTAGAATGAAATTTAATGTGATAAATTTGTCATCCTTCTGCTTTCTTCTAGTTTAGAGAAATTTGGAGGATGATTCATTTAAGTCGAGTCTCCCTGCTTCAAATTCTAAATACCCTTGACCTTCAATAACTCCCAAGTCCCAACTACTTTTCTCTCTTTCTTTTTCTATAGATAGAGATATTTGGAGGATGATTAATTCCTTCTAGTCAAGGCTCCTGTTTCAACTTCTAACTACCCTGACCTTCATACAACTCCCAACTCCTGGCTGCTAAAAACTAATATATATATATATATATATATATATATATATATATATATATATATATACACTGTTTAAGCCTTTGTTGTCAACTAGCCCCACAATTAATGGTCAAATTTGTGGTTAAAGGGGACCCCAACTGACTTGACCATGATATAATTACAAGCCTTAATAAAAAAATATATGTGGTGATGATGATGTACAATTTGTGGGTCTCATTGATTGATCCTATATATTGCTAGATTAATTAAAATAATGTGCGATGATAATGAATAATTTGATGTCATGCTTAAATTTAACAAATAGATCAAGATTCAAGAATAAAAGAGAACTGCACTAAAATGTGCAATCAACCAATAGCGCAAATATGTTGTCAGCATGGAGCAGTCACCGAGTTTTTCTTTGTTGTCAAGAATACACCGTCTGTGAAACGCCGGTAAATCATCTTTCATGTTATACAGGACACCGTCATTGGTTAATTAGATTTTGAGCATCAATAAATGTAATGGAAGAACTCTAATGATGAGCAGGAGCATCGATTGGGATTACAGGAGGAAAAAGAAAAACTAGTAGGTAGTAACTTTTTTGCATTATATGTGAATCCATTGGGATAAGAGGTATCAAATGGGAGGCTCGGTTCACCCGTTAGCTATCGCGGGTAGCGGATAAAATATACATGAATAAAAATACTCAGATTTAAACAGGTGTTGAATTTCGTGTCTATCATCCGACCCGCTACGGGCGGATGGGTGTGCGAATAACCCGTAGATAGATAAATAAATGTGTCATATCTGCACGATCAACGGGCAATTTAGAGTATTATGAATTACCTTTTGCAATTTAAAGAGAAAAGATCTGTATGTATAGGTTTTTGGGAGTTTAAATACATTAACATGTACATTCAAATATGTATTATCAAAAAAAATTATAGCAGTATCTATAATAAATATTTTAAATATAAAATATTTATTCACATGACTTGAAAAATTAGTGAAAAGTCTTTCGCCTTTTTCAATACTGACTGGATAAAACCTACGAACCCGCGGGGCTAGTCAATCCAGTGACGGGCTGGGTAAAACCCATGAACCCACGGGTCACATCGATCTGGAGATACTTGTAAACGGATGGGCCGGATACATGTAATATACTTATATTTTAACGGGTCAATCCACATTTAAATGGGTAACGGATCAACTCTAGTTGGGATTAAAAAGCAACCATGCAAGGAGCAACCATGTAAGGAGCCATCACTCTATTCCATACACACACACACACATACTCGATTCCATATACATACATACATAGAGAGAGAGAGAGAGAGAGAAAAGGCCATATATATGTATATAGAGAGAGAGAAAAAGAGAGAGAATAATGGAGAAAAAAGGCCATAGGAGGGGATTTCCTCCTATGGCGTCGAAAAAATACAACCCCACCATTTTTTCCGACAGTCAGCATCCGTCATCATTATCGTTATCATCTAAGATGTGTATACACCAAATTTCATATGATTCCACTACTTTTTCACCGTTGAATTAGCAATGTAAAAAGTTCTATTGTCGGTAAACCATTAATTTTGCACCAACTAAATCAACGGTGAAAAATGGTATAATTACATGAAAATTGGTGTATCCACATCTTAGATGATAAAAATAGAGGTGATATATGCCGATCGTCGAAAGAAATCACAGAGGGTGCATTTTTCTGACTCCATAGGAGGAAATCCCCTTCTATAGCACCTTTCCTCCATTAACCTCATGCACATCTTAGAAAAGAGGCCATAGGAGAGGATTTCCTCCTATAGAGTCGAAAAAATACAACCCCCACCATTTTTTCCGACGATCGGCATCCATCATCATCGTTATTATCTAAGATGCGCATACACCAAATTTCATGTGATTCCACTACTTTTTCACCGTTGAATTAGCAATGTAAAATGTTCTATTGTCGGTAAACCATTAATTTTACACCAACTAAATCAACGGTGAAAAAATGGTATAATCATATGAAATTTGGTGTATCCACATCTTAGATGATAAAGATAGAGATGAAGTATGCTGATCGTCGAAAAAATCACGGAGGATACATTTTTTCGACGCCATAGCTATTGCACCTTTCGTCCATTAACCCCTCTCTCTCTCTTATATATATATATATATATATATATATATATATAAAAGAGGGAGGTGTGGGATTTTGAAAGAATCTTTTGCAAGTAAAGAAATCTTTTTGCCAAAGCACTTTTTTTTCATTTCCAACTTCTGCTCTTAGTTTTCTCCACACATTCCTTTAATTTATCCTTTAGTTTTATAGGAAAAAATAATTGATAAGAATTTGGGCAAATTTTTTTTAAGAAAGGAGAAACAATAATATTTGTATCCAAACAAAAAAAAACTAAAAATATCATATTTCTTTTTTCAAACATAATGAAAAATTGAATATTTTAAAGAACAATATTTGTTTTATATTTGCTTATAGAAACTATAATTACTTGATGTTACAATTTTACTATTCAAATAACCATTATTGTTTAAAAATTTAGTAGGTAATGAATTCATGGAAAAAGAAATTTTTAGATTAACTTCTATTTCCATAATCTATCTTTGGATCATATGACCAATTAATAGTAATTTATAAAGAAAATTGTACTATTTTCAATTTTTCTGGAAAGCCAATAATATTTTTATCTTAACACCAAATTTTAATAAAATATTCAAGCATAATAAAATCAATGGATAATCCATTCTTTACATTTGCATATAAATTCTATACTTGCTTTAAGTTGATGCTCAAATTTCATGATTTAAATAATTATTATTGTTTAAAAATTTATTGGTTAGCGTATTAAAAAAATCAGCTAAAACATTAATATGGTTTATTATTTGCATTGGTTTGTAACACAATGCATAATGTAAACTAGATATTTGTATGTGTAAGTTTTAAAGTACTATTAAGTTCTTAGTACAACTTACTACCAATTTTTTTTTTGACATTTTAGTGAAATTTATCCTATGTACAATCATAAAATGTTAAATTAAAACCTAATTCTAATATATAATTATTATAAAGAAATAAATAAAATACATATTCAAAATAAAGAGATAAACTATATATATATATCAAGGAAATTAAAAATTAAAGCATAACAAAATAATGTCTAAATTAGAGTTAGATTAGAAAAATATCAACAGGATTTGAAAAAATAAAATACAATTAGTTTCTTTTAATATTAATACTTCTTTCGTGCCTTGGTTTACATATTGCTTTTTATACGTTTTTGGATACATTTTGCCATTTTCTTTTATATTTTACTTTACATGGTTATTAAAAATTCCATTTCAGATGAATTGTTAAACATTGATGTTTGAAACAATAAGAAAACATTGAATTTGGTTTTAGAGTAAGTAATTAATTTATTTTGTAAACCGTGTTAAGCTCTGGATTAAAATATATTATTATTATATATAGAAAGTGATAAGAGAGCATATTCTTAGATATGTTCCCTCTTCAATTTTGTTTGTATGTGCCAACATTAGTTAAGTCCCTAACTTTCTTCAAAATTGAACGTAACCCCATTCTAAGCCATATCAGCATTGAAATATTAGTTAGGTATGTAATTTTTTTTCAAATTTGTAATTTACCCCTTTCTAGGCTTGTTGCAGTATATAAATAAAACAATGGGCTGAAAAATTAATGCCCGTCCCTTGATATTTTGGGAAATCAATTCTTAATCCCTTCCCTAATCTAGCACTCTATATAACGTCGATTACCAAGTTTACTGCTTTCTGAAATAATGCTCTCTTTGACTCAAGATATCAAACGCATGAAAAATAAAATATGTTTAGATTTTTTTTCGTATCGAAAAGATAATTTAGATGGTCTTATGAATTTTATATCAGATCAAGCTCTAGTTATTTTTCATTATGTGAAATCTAAGTGACGCGGGGCGGATCCGCACGTCAAGATACTACCTTCCGTTGATCTGCTGATGGCGGCGATGGATGGCTGATATTGGATATGGAGGCAGGCTCCTGAAGCGTGTGGATCTCAATGGGTTTGAGGTTGTGGTTGCCGAGCTACCTGCAAGGAAGTCCCGGGATGGTTGTACCACCGAGGACCTTCCGACGGTCAAGTTATAGAGGAAATCCGAGCAGAGTAACGACTTAGTGGAGTAAAAAATGGCTTACTTGAACCGTCTAAAGATGGGGTTTATATAGCGGTGGCAGCAGGCAAGGCAGGTGATTGTTTGCTGTTTTTTGCGTGCGTGTTTAAATTTAAGAATACCGCAATTAAGACGGTGTCGCTTGGTAGCTAGCCGGTTGAGTACGAGTCGATCCATAGGGAAATGGTGTTCTTTTTTTTAAATTCTAACGAGTTAAGTCCTATGTTTGGTAGGTTTTGTTTTACGATCTAAGAATGAGAATAAATTGATTTAAAGGCTTGCTAGGGTTAGGATTAGGTTAGTTCGAAAAAGGGATTCTTCTCGCTTCTATCAATGCCCTTGTTAAGAATATAGGTGTTAGGGTAATAGTCAACAATGGGGATTGACATGACTAGGAAGAAACATAGTTTTTTCCTTTTGGTCCTTATCTGTCCGTTCTTGGCTCTTAGCCCTAACCTCCGGTTAATTCAACCACAACCGGTCTAACTAGGCAATCACCGCTATCATGTAGGATAGGGTGCCGTAGTGAGTGGATTATGGTTGATTTAAAGGGAGTCCGTATTTTAAAAATTATATGGGCAAAGAAAAGAGTGAAAGAGATTTCCTTCTCTCAAACCTTTCCTATTCTAACCCTAACAAGTGAGGAATTACTCACTCATTAGGAAAGTGACAAATAAATTTCATTTTTGTTTTATTTTAATAGACAAACTAAATTGCAAATAATAAAAGAACAGTTAAAAAATTGCAGGTAATTAATTGCAGATAAAAAATGCAAGATAGAAGAAGAAAACTTATTTTATTGATGTCCTCTCAACAACGCATTACAAATGAATTAAAATCTAGATCTAAGAATTAAAAAGAGGCATGCCTTCATTAGGCTTTTGGCTTTCCTATTTATAAATAGAAAAAATCCTAGATTATATTCTGATCCATACATGAATTTACAAAACTACCCTAAGAAAGCCGGGTCAAAGCACCGACACCTGCACCGACACGTGCATCATACCGCCGCGGAACCGCGGCAGAAAGGCCTGTTCGGCCGCGGTTTCGCGGCCATTTAGTGGGTTCTTGGTCTCAATCTTTCAGGGTTGCTTCATGTTGTTTTTATCTTCTGTTTTCTTCGCTTGGTTTCTCAGAATCTTATCTATTTTCTTCCAGATTTCCAACAGTGCAGAATGATGTGGACTTTTGCCTTGAGTTTCGCGTTGAAGTCTTGAATCTTGTGCCGCCCTTGTGCTTTGTGCATTGAACTGTCTACTAATTTCATTTGTTCCTTGAACTGGTAGGCGACATCATACGGATTCATCTATTGTAGGTTGTAGTCTCATATTTATAGCGACCTTTCATGAATTTTATTGTAACGATCTGAGAACCTGTAAACTGCAACTATTTAGCAGATATGGATCAAAAGCACCTATTTATATGTAATGTGATTAAGAATGAGCGATATAATAATGCAAAATTCTGATATGAACAGCAGGCGCGAGAATCACGCAGACCGTTACACTCCCGACGTTACGCCCGCGTGATGAGAGGGATCTCCCATTAATGGCGAGACAGGCTCGTTAATGGGGGATCGTGATGGCGTGGAATATGGGATGTGGCCGGCAGAAATCTCGCGCATAGTGAGATTCGTGGGATGGCGGTTGCGCCTATGAGAGGTGCTGTCGGTCGGTCGATGAGACCGAGGAAGATGACCTCGGCGGGAGAGCTCGCGGATGAGCAGGAGAGCCGATGTATCTTGGTTCTGTGGTATCCCGGAGACGAGCTGTGAGGCCGAGAAGGCCAATTGTGCAGGGGGATTGGTGGCGAGCCAGTGTTTGTTTGTGGGATGGGCACAGGAGTGTCCCGGTCGGCCACTGGTCGGCCGCTGTAGGTCCTTTCTCGTGAGCTTTGGGACATGTCATCTGCTACGTGTTATGGTCTGGGAGATCATCGATACCGAGCATCATCATTAGCCTCCCACTCTCTTCCCGATCATCTGACGGGTCGGGTCGAGAGTGGTCTACCGGGTCACCCGAGGTGAACTCCTTTTCGAAGGTATCGTCAGGCGTTTTCCTGAGTAATCTGTTGTATTTTCTGGATGATGCCAGCGAATCAGGGCGAGATCTTTGCATTAAAGAGGGTGAGCCGGATCGTGCGTACTTTTGCTGAAGCGACAGACCACGTGTCGGGCGTTGGTTGGCTGACGTGACGGGCCACAGACCTCTGGCATCTGATGGGATCTGGTCATCGTGCGTGCGACAGGTGGAGCGATCGTGGTCGTCGAATGCGAAGAGTTGTTTTTGGCGGGAGTCGACCATTGCCATTGGATGAGGATGCCGGTGGCTATAAATAGAGGTGGGGTTTGCTTTAGGGCCCATCTCCCTTCATATTTTCCTCATTCTTGATCTTGTTAGCTTGGCACTCTCCTCTTCAGGTCGGATCTCTGCGTTCCCGAGGACTTCTCCATCAGGTTAGATATCTTCCTTTAAGGAGTATGTAGGTGTCGTCGGGGTAGATTCTAGGGGTTCTTCCACTGAGTCGGAGTCTTCTCGGAGAGTTGGGGTTAGATCCTTTTCCCAGGGTCATGCGTCAGGGGTGGATCCCAGAGCGGAGGTGGCGGACACCCCTGGAGTGCCATCCTCGGTGAGGTATGAGAACGAGCTTGCCACCGCTCGGGCTCGTTTCCATATCCTGTTCGGCTACACTCTTCGTTTGGCCGAGGAAGGAGAGAGGGCGGATCAGGTACGGGGTAAAGAGATAGCCTTGTACCTGGAATCTTTTTGGGCCGGAATGCGCCTGCCTTCTCTCCCGAGGTTGTTAGTACACTAAATTACTTTGGGTTAGCCCCGGGCCAGCTAGTGCCGAACTCACGGAGGATTCTCCTTAGGTTCCTAGTCCGTTTGAAGTTGCAGATGGTCCCTTTCGGTCTGTCCATCCTTGCCTCCTCTCTCACTTACAAAGGCCATCCCGGCGCTCGCGCGGGCGACCCGAGGTGGGTTTACCTTTCCTTTAGGAAATGACGGGGGAGTGCACCCAGGTCGGGAGTCGTCGTCCTGCCTTCTTTTATCCACGATTGGAAGAAGAAGTTTTTCTTTGTTGGGCCACCAGAGGGTGAGGACTGGCCCGTACCCACTCAGTGGTCTAGGGATAGGTGCTGTTAGGGGAGCCCGTCCAACGATCCCGACGCGGTGAGAGTGGCGGAGTGGGAGCCCATTCCCCAGGCTGACGTGCTGCTTTCTGAGCGGGCCCTAAGTTGGGCTGGGCTCAGCCCTGCCCAGTTCGTCGGTAAGTTAGGAGTTTGCAGGCGTTTTGCTAGGCTTGCGTTTATTTTCATTTTTGTTTGTGTTGCTAACTCCATTGTATCTTGTCTTGTGCAGAACCCATGGACTTGAGCCACCTTCGAGCGGCCATGCGCAAGCCGAAGAAGGGAACGAAGGCTGGAAGGGTCAGTTCATCCCGTCCGACGTAGGTCCCGAGTCCCCCGGCAGCCGTCGCATCCCAGCGGTCGAGCGCGGATCGTGCCCTGGAGCCCAGCAAAGCTCCGAGCCGGAAGCGAGTTCGGGGGCAGGGGGCCCAGGCTTCGGAGATGGAGGCCGGCTCTCCGCCGTCGCCTCTCAAGCGGTTCCCCCGAGCAGTTTCGCGGAACCCGGACTCCCCGATCTTGGTGGACGAGGGGGAGCTCCGCTTTTAGGTGCTCTCGGGGCTCTCCGTCGCTGACAGCTTGCTGTCTGACATAGAGAGGTCAGCCGGGAGCAAGGTCCCTGGGGGTCTCTGAAGGTGCAAATAGCGTCCATCGCCCAAGAGGTCGTGCAGGTTAGTGCTCGTACCTCACTCGATTTTTCACTCAGTGTCTCATCATTCGCGAGATTTGGTGCTTCTTTTTCTTTCTGACCCCCCTCTGATTTCTTCAGGTCCTCTAGCACGTCGCTCTCGTCGTCCGGATGGAGGAGGAGGAAATAGCCCCGGCGATGCGAGCCGTGGATGCTTTCGCCTCGCTGGAGGAGAGCTCGAAGCGGGATCTAGAGGAGGCGATGGCGAGGGTCGTTGTCCTTGAGGGCGAGGTGGCGGCCGGGAAGCAGGAGGCGGCAGCCGCGAAGTAGGAGGTAGCTAGGTTCCGCGAGGCCGCCGAGGCCAAGCTTCAGGACTCCAAGGTGCTCGTCGGCACCATGAGGAAGTCAGCAAGCACCTTCCGAAAGGAGTTGGAGGCCGCGGTAAAGGCGGCGAAGCAAGCCAACCTCAGAGCG
The DNA here is from genome assembly GCA_030015575.1 of Agapanthus africanus. NCBI lineage: Eukaryota > Viridiplantae > Streptophyta > Magnoliopsida > Asparagales > Amaryllidaceae > Agapanthus > Agapanthus africanus. The sequence continues at coordinate 932,175,688 of CM057338.1, forward strand.
GCGAAGGCGGTGGAGAACTTCTAGAAGTCGGAACAGTTCTACACCGTCCTAGCCTCGGCTACCACTGCCATCTGGCACGAGGCCCTCGACGCCGTCAAGGCTCGGATGCCGGAGTTCGATGACGAAGAGCTCTGAGACGAATATCCTCGCAGGGATGACGAGCAGGGGGACGGCCCTGAGGACGAGGTCGGGGAAGAGATACCCGGCGAGGACGACGCCGAGGCTTCTATGGTGGGCGCTGAGTTTCCTGGGGTTGCGCCTGACCCTGAAGCCTGAAACCCCTTGTCTTCTTGTTTTTCCTTCTTTTTGTTGCATCGGGTATTCTGTAGGCCTCTGGGCATTTTGTAAGGCCGGGGAGCCCACAATACCCTTGTAAAAGTTTTGACTTTGTGAATAAAGATTTTTGTTTTTGTAGCAGTATTTGTGCTCGTATTTTCTTTTGTCGGTAAACACTTGTATTTGCATAGTTCTGCCTTCATGTTGTGTCGGTTCTTCGTCTAGCGATTACGCGTCGGATTGAATCTAATCATTTGCCAAGTGTGCTGTTCCCTTTCGAAGGACGCTGCGAAGACGCGACCGCGTAGGTTCGTCTTGCCGCATAATTCGGGGCAGATGCTACTTGGAGCTATCTGTCCACCTCTCCGAAGATGCCAAGTTAATTTATGGCACCATGTATCGAAGGTTTAAATGGATGCGGCCGATGTAGAAGACTTAGTCAGATTCCCCCTCGCTCGAGGGGTTTTTGATTGTGGGGACGCTCTTCCCTGCAGGCGCAAGCCCCTGCAGTTAATTACGCTACCGCATCGCGGTAATAACTTTCTCCTTCTCCAGATGGTCACTTCGTGTCGTGGGTGTTTGTTTTGTTTGTGGTTGCCCGTGGATTGTATACGGAGACTAATTTATGTTGTCGCCCGTAGGACGTGGATTAGTCCAAATCCGTATTTTCTTAGATTTGGGTTTGGGATTTTGGTTTAAAGATACGTTAACCTTGTTTGAGGCTAAGGTCAACTTAAACGTTAGTTAATGATACGTTAGTCTAATTTGAGACTAAGATCAACTTAACGGGATCGTTTAGATCCAACCAAAGAGCATTTGGGGGCTCTATTGTTTAGTTTAATGACATTGCGGTCGATTTCCAGTTTAGGGACATGGTGGTCCAACATTCCCATTTTGAGGACGAATATTAGTTTAAGGACATTTCGGTCCAACATTCCCATTTTGGGGACGAATATTAGTTTAAAGACATTTCGGTCCAACATTCCCATTTTGGGGACGAATATTAGTTTAAGGACATTTCGGTCCATGAGTTTAAGGACCCCACAGTCCGTAGCAATATATGGTTGTCGGGACCCGTCACCTCTCTGACGACGTTGAAGGATTACAACGACAAATATCAAAGGAGTTCAGAGATGTACCCTTGAACCGGGTGTAAATTGAGTTGGAAGAGCAGTTGTGCTCAATTCAATTTAATTTGAGGACTTATGGCCAGGATTGGGTTAAGTCCAGTTAGAAAAATGTCTAACATTTTATTTATATTTGGCCTGTTAAGCCTTTGCTTGGGCTCTGCCCTTTTTAATAATGCATAGCATTTGTTTTGGTCTGTTAGACCTTTTAATTGGGCTCTATCCTTTTTAATAATGCACAGCATTTGTCTTTCTGACAGTGCGCCACGTGGCCCGTCAGGCGCTCTGGGCCACTTAAAGAGCGCAAGGCGCCATCGCATATAAAGGTGACACGTGTCACGCTCTGATGAGCGCAAGTCTGTTAGCGCAGTGCGCTGCGCACATGTGGCGCGCTGCGCACACGTGGCGCGCTCTGGTGCAGTGCGCCAATCCAAGAGCGCAGCGCTCTGTTTTTGAAGAGCGCAAGGCGCAGATTGACACGTGGCGCTCTCTGGTGACTTGCGCCAGTTCAAGGAGCGCAACAGCGTAAATTAAGAGTGCAGGATACTGTTCAATAGCGCAGAGCGCATCTTGATCAAATTTAGATCAAAGAAACAAGTTTTTCTTGTTTCAAAGAGGTTCTACCTCAAGTTTCAAGAACCAATGGTTCATCAAAAGGTTGTGCCTTTATGTAGATCAAAAGATCTAGGGATGAAGTAAATTACTTCTTTTTTTATGATTGGATCTTTTTTTTTTATCTTTTTCTTTTAATTGAAGATCATGATCTTGTTCTTAGATCATTGATATTTTTAGAAGAAATTCTTCTTTTTTCAAAGGTTTACCTTTTTTTCTCTTTGAGTTTTTCTCAAAGTTTTTATAGGAGCTCTCTATATCTGAGACTTGGAGTCTAGGGGCCTTTATATAGGGCCAATTGGTTTGTTACGTTAGTTACAGAGATCTTTCTCTGATTGATCTGGGGATATTTCCCCACCGTTGGATCTTTGATCCTAAAACCTCTGTTTTACACAAGATAATCTTCTTGTTTTAATAAGATTAAAAAAATCTTTCTAGAATTTTAATTCTGATTAATTAAATAATTTATTGTTTAAATGCTGGCGCAGTTGGCGTAAGTGTACCTGCGTTTGACACGTGTCGCGCAGCGCAACTGCGCTAGCGCACCTGTGCTGACACGTGTCGCGCAGCGCAGAGCGCAGCGCAACTGCGCTAGCGCACCTGCGCTGACACGTGTCGCGCAGCGCAGAGCGCAAGTTATCTGAAGCATTACTTCCTTTATTTAAAATTTGAATTTTAAAACAGAGCCTTGCTCTGATTGGGGTGCGCTGCCTTGGGCGCAGCGCCCCTTACGCTGGCGTATCTGTTTTTGACTCGTGGCGCTCTGCGCGCAGCGCAAGATATCTGAAGCGTTGCTTCAATTTTTGAATTTTTGAAATTCAAACAGAGCTTTGCTCTGATTGGGGGAAACAAATGCCCCCCCACCGTTGCGCTCACGTGGTGTACACATGAGTGCAGCGGTGGCAACATCTGAACCGTTGGATCGATTCAGGAGTTGAAGAGGCGCTTCAGCGCCTATAAATAGGACGCTTGGTCCTCAGCAGATGATCATCATCTTCTCAAGATTTTTATTTTCAGAGCCTTGCTCTTGTTTTCAAGAACTCCAAGAGTTAAACTCTAAAAAATTTTAGGTAAAAATTTAAATTAAATTAAATTAAATTAATTTTAACCAACAGAGCCTTGCTCTCATAGATCTTCTGATCTAAAGAAAACCCCTTTAGGGGTTTCATATACAGAGCTTTGCTCTCAAGAATCCATAGATCTAAAGAGATCTTGTTTTAGGGTTTCTTAACCCATGAACAGAGCTTTGCTCATGGACAAAATATAGGTCTTTTTGATCTTTTGATGAAGAACTCTTAAAAGTTTTCATGGATCTTTAAGATCCCAGATTTTTAATTTTTAGGAATTAATTTTCCTTCGATGGATTTTTCCATCATTATTATAGAGCTAGGCTCTTCAAGGAATTTTATTCTCTTGAGACCAGAGTTTGACAAGTGTCACTCTGTGACAAAGTTTTGCTCTGAAAGGGGAGATTTTCTCCTTGTCTATAGAGATTTCTCATTTGATGAGAGTATTCTTTTGGGGATCTCCTCATTAATTGACAGTCTCATCCAATGATGGGGCTGTCTTATTAACTGATGCATTGTCATCGGATTTTGTGGGTCCCCCTTTGGTCCCCTCTCCACTGCATTGCAGTGCGGTACAAATTTTAAAGTATCAAGTGTCAGGCTTTTAAAATTAAATGATGATACTGATAATGGAACTTCGCTTTCTCTTGCAGGCAATATGTTTGCTGACCTTTCGTTCCCATTCTTCCGCTCAGAGGGAGGATTCCTTGAGGTGCCGGTGGACCGGGAGGTTCTCGCTCTGATCAGAGACCATGATCCGGAACATAAGAATCTTCACCTTTGGGGATCATGGTACAATCAGATTATCAGGGGTCGACAAAGCTTTTCATGCGCGGTGCCTTCGGAGACTATCACGGCGATCCATTACGCCAACTCACCCCCGGTGAAGTATGCCGTGGAGATGGTCGATTGGACTTCAGAAGGCCTTCTTCATCCCGCTATAGCTTCAATTCCCGTTCAGCCTCCCATGGTTTTAGATATCTTGGGATGCCGTATTTGTCAAGGCGAAGCGCGACCCTGGGGGCAACCATATAATATAGGTCTGATCCCCTGTCATCCGATCGGTTATCTGCCATGGGCTCGCTACATTTTGTCAGCGAAGAAGTCACAGTTAATGAGGCTTGGGTTGTATACCGCTGTTTATGCTTCTCTCTTCCAATATCCTACGCTTCCTACCTGTTGGGTTAAGGCTTTTTTGGAGCAGTGGAATATCCCTACTCACACTTTCCTCTGACGGACAGGGAAGTCTCTATCCCCCTGGAGGAATTTGCTGAGATTTCGGGTTTGCCGGTGAGGGGGAGCATTATGAAGAGTTACTTCCTCCTGACGAATACGTCTTCGCCACCAAGCCGCTGGTAATGGGCCTAACGCCGGAGAATGCTATTCAGCACCAGTTTCTGAGTCTGGTGAAGGTGCTGAATATGTATGAAAGTCTCTATTTGGAATCGGGAGGCCGGGGAGTCAGTTTTGCAGATTTCATCGCCCGCTTCCTTCGACCGGAGATTCTATCGCAGCGAAGCGAAAAGTTCGTCAAGCTCGACGACCCCTTCGGCTTCGGCTTAGATCGTCAACCAGCATTGGAGGATGACCAAAAGGGTTTTTACCTTCCTGACGCTGCAATCATGCCCTTATCGGAAATCGCCGCCCCGGGCATTGACGAGGAGACCTTTTTTCTTGGGTTTCTGGGATTATGGCTGTGCTGGTTCGCACTCCCCATGCACCCGCGCTACATGAGGCCATCCATCTTTTACCCAGCGCATCGGATGATGGCTGGCATACAATTTTCGATCGGAATCGCCGGGCTGGCCCACCTGTACCATGGACTCAGTGTGGCGGCGGACGCAAATGAACCCGGGGTGCAACCCGCCAATCTTCCGATGCACTATTTTACTTCATGGATAGAAATGCATGTGCTCGGGGTTTTTGGTGTTCACAAGAGGCCCTCGTTCTACGAGAAGTGCAGACTCCCGAGAGTCATGCGGTTAATTAGCGCTTTCATTGTGAAACCGCCCCCGCGGGAGGCTAGGGGGTTACTTCTTCGTCCGCGCACGGTTTGAGCGGGCATCTCTTTTATGGACAAGGTCATGACTATTGGTCCGGAGACCTCCAAGGCGGTGTTGGTGCTGCGTGATGGTTTCAAGGACGGGGCCTCTGTATTGAAAGCCCGGGAGATTCTGCACTTGTACTCCATTCGGCCGGGCTTCCTGGTGTTCAGGCAAAACGACGTGGCGCTCTTCATGAGGTACAACCCCCATCGGTTCGCTCAGCATTTAAGTTATAACCAAGGGGTCCCACTGGAGGCGTTTTTGGAAGAGCCTGCGGCCACAAGGGAAGGGATACGGAGCGTGCTGCACCAATTTATGCGGTTAAACACGGGCTCCCATTTCTTCATCAGCAAGTCCAGTTGCGTTCCAAGGGCTCTCAACGTGTACGGGGCTTGGTATCAGCACGCAATGGGTGCTGTTATCCGGGAAGAGAAGCAGCTGCTGATTGACCGCAAGGGTGTACCCCCCGCCAGCGATCGCAAAGCCCCCCCTAAGGCCAATGACCCATGTTGTTCCTCCGCTGAGAGGATATGTTGGAGATGAGCCTCCGCGTGTGCTGAGCCCCCCGTGCGGATTGCCCCGTGATACCGTAGACGTGCCCCCAGCGCCCCGTGCTCCGGTGGAGATGGTGAATGTGGTTTCTCCTGAATCCGGCGTGGGCTCGGACATCGGGACTCGCCGTCCCAAAGTGCTCACGAAGCGCAAGTTGATTTTGGGTGCACCCGGGGCTCGCGTGCAGAAGAGGAAGAAGAAGTCGATCCTCTCTGCTGACGTTGTGTTCGGTCAGGAACCTCATGCTCCTTATAGCGAGGGCTTGGGTGAGTACGGGACCAACGAGGGATTATTTATGCCACCAGACAACACTGATCTGGCGGCCGCCATCGCAGCTTCAGAGCGATTGGCGAAGCACGATGCGTGGTTAGCTAAATTTGCGCAATCGGGTAATCACTAGTTGTATTTTTCCGTCATTGCATCGTACTTTTATCATTGTCTTTGACTAACGCTTTTTCCTTCTTTTTTATTAACAGGCAATTTCTACCGAAGAAGCTATCGCTGCTTCCCTCAAAACTTTCTAGGAGGAGGAACGACTCAGAGCATCCTTAGGCCTCGGTACATTTCGGTTCACTATGCCTTTCCTTCCATTTCTTATGAGTGATCTGACCCCCTCTTTGTCTTATCGCAGTGACCACAAGACCTATCCCGCAAACTGATGCGGGAATTCTCTTCGGGCCAGCTACCGATGTTCCGGCCCCTTCGGAATTGCCGCAAGAGACCCAACTCAAAAACCCGATGATGGATGCTTTGAAGACTCTGGAGGCAACTCTGAACGCGGACGACGACGCCTTGCTGAAAGAGGCTTCCAAGAGCTCCGTCGTGACGGCTCGGGAGGAGAGGAAGCGCTTAAGGCGCGCAGCGAAGGAGCGTAGCGCTGCTTTGGCCGTGGGAGCGGGCCCAAGCGCCGTTATTCCCGTTGCTTCTCCTCCCGAGGAGCCCCCGGTCGCCTTTTCTACTGCTCATAGACAGGCGGCGCGTGCAGCTCAGGAGGTCAACGATCAATCCACCTCAGGTAATGTGTTTTTCGAGACTTTGTTGCAAAAGTTGTAAAACTATCGGTTCTTATACATCTTGTCCTACAGGGCCAAGTCCAACTGAAGGAGCAGCGGAAACCGTCGAGCCTGAGGGGACGGTGGAGAAGGTAGCAGCTGATCCCAAGGCGACGGTAGGCGGTGCAGCCGTAGTCGTCGGGCCTGAGCTAGTGGCTGACGAGACAGCCACGCCTACTATGCCCGAGAAGGTTGCCGATGCCGAGCCCGAGGGGGCGGTAGGTGAGACGGCTGCTACGACCGAGCCTGGGGCAGTAGCGGATGGAGCGGCTGCGACTGATGAACCTGTGGACGAGACGGTCGTGACCGCTGAGCCCGAGGGGGTAGCGGGTGAGACGGGCATGATCGCTGAGGACGAGACGGCCGCTCTCTCTCAAGAGTCGGGCGCCGCTCCAATCATCGCTCTCCCTGCTTACGGTTCCTTGTCGTCTTCTGGCGTCGCGAGCGTGACGACGGCTCCTGTAGAGTCGGGCGATGAGGCAACGGGAGGTGAGACCGTCTCAATGGAGGAGGAAGACGCCGTCGTTACATCAAGTAACGCCCTCGTTAGGGCTCTGGCCGACGACTTTTCAGGTAAATCTTGGGTCACCGCCCTTCTTTTTTTATTCTGCAATCTTTCCTAATAAAGTTTATCTTGTTTTTAACGCAGGTGCGGCTGGTGTTGATGCCGTGCTGCTTGAGACAGCGCCGCCAGTTACCGCCCTGATGGTGACCACCCCTCTGCCTTCTCTTGCACCATCGCAAATGCTGGAAGGTATGGATTTGTGACCCACCAGTCTTATCTTGGCTGCATAATTTATGTACTGACGTTATACTATTGCGTCTTTGCAGGAGTGCTTTTTGATCACCTGTACCAGGTGCTGCACCCACACTTCTCCTTCCCGTCGGAACTTGCTTCCTCCAGTGGCGCTGGTGAGTATGGTTTTCAATTAATGCCCTTTCTTTTTTCAAATAATGGAATTATTTTTGATTCTTCCTTGCCCTGATTGCAGTACTACAGATCGAGGGAGGAGATGTAAGATCAGTAGCACCACCGGTCCTCCCGGCTTTGCCACCTGCTGCAGCTGGTATAGTAGATTCCGTCATTGATGACCTTTCTATATTTCTTGAACCGTCATTTGATTGTGTTTTGTTTTTGCAGCTGTCGTTCCGATTCCGGCCCCTTTCGAGTCCCGCATTATGATGCCAGCAGGTCCATTCTCCAGACGTCCATCCTCAAAGGGTTCTGCGATGAGTCTGAGCATGCTGAGCGGATGCGTCGAGGAGCTTGACGCAGAAGCTCCTGTATCTGCCGCAGATTTCGCCGCTGAGGTTAATCCGATGCTGGCGACGCTTGTAAATTTCCATAATGAAGGCGTCGTCGAGTCTTGGGTTAACCACTGCAGGGAGATCGAGGCCCGCCTGCATCAGCTGAAGCTTATGCGCCCTGCCCCCGAGGTTTTGGCCATGAGAACTCAACAGGCGGCATGGATCGAGCAGAGTGCTTCTTACTTCTGCCATCTGGAACAGGAAGCGGCTTTAAGGTGGAGGGAATTCCAAGAGACCTCAAGTGAGTTTGCTCGACTGCGTGCCGAGGTCGACGCGAACGCTGCCCGGGTGAAGTTATCTTCGAGGGCCTTCTGCAAAGTATTTCTAATGGGCTAACATTGAAGCAGAAGCTCGATGTCGTTGAGCATGATGCCCAAGGTCGCGAAGCAGCTCAGCGAGCCGTCGAAGAACAACTTTCATCTTACATGCAGCAGCGGGCCCAGGTGGAAGCAGAGTTGGCTGCGGCAGCCGCTCAGGAGGAGGCGTTGAAGGAAGTGCGAGAGCAGCTTGCAGATTTGTTGAAAACGGTTCCTTCTCCATGAACATTTTTTATCATTTGTAATTGTAAATAAAATGTATTTGTTTCTTTTATTCTTTAACACAGTGTATCTTGTACTCAATCGAATGAATAAAAGATATACATTCTTCATAATGTCTTGTGTCATTTCCCCGCTTTCTTCTTTCTTTTATTATCAGCATGTTACCTTAGTAAACATGGTCGATAGATGATAGAGCGAGCATCCTGTCTTGGCTTCTTCAAGAGGTAGTGATGGCTTAGAAGGCAGATTCAGATCTGCTGCCTAAGGCTTTTCAACTTTCTGAGCCGTGAGGGTTTCACAAAGGATTTTCTCCCTATGGATCGAGAGGATCTCGTAGGTGTATTTTCTCCTTAGGAATCATGAGGATTCCTAAGTGCGTTTTCTCTTATAAGTCGTAAGGATCTTATAAGAGAATTTTCCCTCTTACGAGTCGAGAGGACCCGTAAGCGGTTGTTTCCCTCCTTGTCGAGATTCGACTTTGGAGAGTGTGACCCGTGAATAGTATGCAAGAGTCCATTTTGGATCGACTCGCAGGGTCCCAGTGCTTAGGAAACAGGTTTTTTAATCCCCGCTGCTTAAGGCTTTATCTCACAAGTCGAGACGAATCGAGAAGTTCTCGCAAAGACACTAATTTCCTCACGAGTCGAGACAAATCGAGCAGTTCTCGCAAGAATATCCTAACGTCACAGTTAACCTTTGCTCTTTACGACAGAGATCCATTAGGGTCTGTGGTACTTAGGGTTTTCTCCGTCGTACGTCGCGTTGGCTGATGTATTCCTCGATAGGCAATCTTGCTGTTCGAGTAGCCTTATGACTGTCGTGTCTCTGATCCCTTCGGGGGCTGGACAAGACGTCTTCAAGCAATCCTCCTAGGCAGTTTGACCGTCGGAAGAGCAAGCGTTAGGAATTTTGCCATGCCGCTTTTTACTTGAGGTTAGGCTCATTTTGGAGAGCCCCAATGAGTCATAATCACTCCGCGCTGGTGTGGGATGATCTCTGATAGTCTTTCAGGTTTTATATGAGTTGCCGTCAAGACCCTGAAGCTAGGAATTTGGCCTTCGCTTCATTTGCTGGCATTGCGTCCGCTATATCGAGACGAATGTCGCGGTCTTTTCTAGGTTGTTGGTGAACCGTCGAGATTTGGAACTAGGGATTTTGCCGTGGTTCCGTTGTTTGATTGTCGCGTCTGAATCCTTCTAGAGGAAGAACGCTGGGGTGACATCTCGTCTGCTGTATCGAGACGAACGTCGAGGTGGTGACCACTCCGCGCTGGTGTGAGATGATCCCCGATGGTCTTTCGGGTTTTATATGAGTTACCGTCAAGACTCTGAAGCTAGGAATTTGACCTTCGCTTCGTTTGCTTTGTCACGTCCGAATCCTGTTGGAGGAAGAACGCTGTTGTGATATCTCGTCTGCTGTATTGAGATGAATGTCGAGGTGGTGACCACTCCGCGCTGGTGCGGGATGATCTTCGATTGTCTTTCAGGTTTTATATGAGTTGCCGTCAAGACTTGGCTCCGTTTTCTGATGGAGCATGGGGAGCGAAGATGTGTTTCCATCTTTGTTTATGCCCCTGGATCGTATACAGGGATTGCTGTGATATCGCCTGTAGGGCATAAATTTCATTATATATATTTTTTATTTTATTTCTTTCCACGATACTCTATCATTTCAGTTTTTATATCGCGAAAGTTGCGATTGCCCAATCATTTCGGCTATTTTTCACGGTGCCCAATCATTTCGGCTATTTATTTTATTTTTACTCGCTGCTTTTTATTGCGAGTTGCCCAATCATTTCGGCTATTTTGCATGCATACATTTTTTACTTGCTGATTTTTTTGCAAGTTGCCCCATCATTTCGGCTACTTCGTATGCATGTGTGGTTCGCTAGTTTCTTACTGCAAGTCTGGGATTAGACACCGATTTTGGCATCAGCACCGCTACAACTGGATGTTGCCAGGAGCGAATCATCATTTGCCTCTGTCGATGTCGAACAAAGGTGGCTTAGCGAACAGGGTTAGGGTCCTGTCGACTATGGCTTTTGACTTCATGAGCCGTAAGGGTCTCATAAAGGTATTTCTCTCTACAAGTCGTGAGGATCTCGTAGGTGTGTTTTCTCCTTAGGAATCGTGAGGATTCCTAAGTGCATGTTCCCGTGTAAGTCATAAGGATCTTATAAAAGGGTTTTCTCCTTATAAGTCGAGAGGACTTACAAGGGTTGTTCACCATATGGACATATTCCTAGTCACGGTTGGGACTTTGCTGGGGAAATGTTTATTCGCGCCCTTGGATTGTATACAAGGGTCAGCATTGAGCCGCTTGTAGGGCAATATCGAAGGTTGTGGGGGTTGCTTAAGAACAGGTTCAGGTCTCTGTAACTTAAGACTTTCAAATCTTATGAGCCGTGAGGGTCCCATAAGAGAGTTCTCCTTACGAGTCATGAGGATCTCGTAAGTGTAATTTCTCCTTAGGAATCGTGAGGATCCCTAAGTGTGTTGCTCCCTTGTGAGTCGTAAGGATCTCACGCGGGTGGTTTCTTCTTACAAGGTCGAGAGGACCCGGTAAGTGTCTTTTAACGAGGTTGCACCCTTTCGGGTTTTCACAAACACTCACCGGTAGCCCTGCTGTTTTTACTCACGGAGCCCTTTTGGGTTTTCATCCGTGCCTATTTTTCTTATGGACATACCGTCTTCTTTTTTCTTTTTTTTTATTCTCTCTTTATATAACGAGGTCGCGCCCTTTCGGGTTTTCACAAACACTCGCCGGTAGCCCTGCTGTTTTTACTCACGGAGCCCTTTCGGGTTTTCATCCGTGCTCATTTTGTTTATGGACATACCGTTTTTACTTTTTTCTCTCCTTTTCTTTTTATTCTCTTTTTTTTATCGGTTTTGGGACGTTGCAATCCACCATAGTTTATCGACATCTCGGTCAACAGCTAGTTTTAGGACGTAGTGGTCCGTCATTAGTTTAAGGACGTTTCGGTCCGTTGTTGAAGAGGGTCGGCTACTACTTATAGAGTTTGGGCTTAGGAAGATAGCGAGCGGACATAGTCGTCGTCATCTATCATTGACCTAGGCCGTGACTCATTAAGCGTAGTATCTCTTTAGGAAGTGACCGTTTATTGGCCTGAAAGGCCTTTCACCGTGCATATCCATGAGTAGATAGACTCCACCCTGGTAGACCTTGTCTATGATGTACGGACCTTCATAGTTCGGCTCGAATTTTCCCTGCTTGGCGCGATTGGGGATCATGGGTCTTTTGACCACTAGCACGAGTTCGCCTTGGCGGAATGTCCTCGACCTGGTCAATCTTTCATATGAGCGCGTCATCTTTGCTTTATAAGCCTCCAGATTTTGTTGCGCTATGAGCCGGGTTTCATCAAGGGCATCAAGCTCCTCAAGCCGAAGGTGAGCATTTTCTTCGTCCGTCAGCTCGTAGTGGACTGCCACTCGTAGAGAGGGTAATTCTATTTCGAGGGGGAGTACTGCTTCTGTACTGAATACCAACGCGTACGGCGTTGCGTTCGTGGCCGTCTTGAATGTAGTTCGATACGCCTAGAGAGCTTCTTGCAGTTTCTCGTGCCAGTCCTTCTTATTTCGGGACACCGACTTCTTCACGATCTTTGTCAAGGTCTTGTTGAAAGCCTCAGCTAGACCGTTAGCCCGGGGATTATAAACTGAGGAGTATCTCCAGTCTATGTTGTGTTGTTGCGCGAAGCGGCTGATCTTGTGGCTTCTGTAGGCTGGCCCGTTATCGGAGATGATCCGTCGCGGAGTTCCAAACCGATAAACAACGTGCGTCTTGAAGAAATGGAGGATATTCTCCGTCTTCACTTCCCTCAGCGGTACTGCTTCTGCCCATTTGGAGAAGTAGTCAGTTGTCGCCAAAATGAATCGATGTCCCCTGGACGATGCTGGTTCAATGGGGCCGATTACGTCAGTCCCCCACATTTCGAACGGCCAGCTAGCCACTGTTGGATGTAGAGGATTTGGGTGCTGATGGATAAAGTCCCCATGAATCTGGCATGAGTGGCATTGCTTCGCATATTCGAGGCAGTCCTGAATCATCGTGGGCCAATAGTAGCCCATCCGTTTAATCTTCAACTTCATCTTCGGGCCTGCTTGGTGAGAACCGCAGAGTCCGTCGTGAACTTCCTGAACGACTTTTTTCGCCTCTTCAGGTCCCAGACATCTCAACCACAGAGAATCAAACGACCTCTTGTACAGAGTATCATTGACGAAGGCGAAATACAGAGCTCGTTTCATGAGCTGATGTCTTGAGGACGCATTTTCAGGCGTTCAACGGGATTTGAAGTAGTCTATTATTTGCATAGCCATTTGCTCAGTCACTCCCTTCTCTTCGGATGATTCCGGAGATATTTCTGCTGGGGCAAGCACCCGACGGCTTTGTACCACGATTCTTACGTCATCGAGGTTCTCGTCGGCCAGTTCTTTAGCGAGCTTAGCTAGTGCATCTGCTTTGCTATTTTCCGCGTGCGGTATGCTTTCCAGCATGTAGGAGGGGATTTGAGTCAGCAATTGCTGTACCCTCTCGCCATACTTTACCAGTTCGGGTTTGCACGTTTGGTAGTCGCCATTTACTTGACTGACGACCAGTTGAGAATTTCCATATATGAGCAGGTTTTCAATTCCCATGTCGATGGCGATCTCGAGGCCTGCTATCAAAGCTTCGTATTCGGCTTCACTGTTCGTCCTCGGCTCTGTTAAGGAGAAAGCAAAGCGCATTATCCCTCCTTGTGGAGTTACGAAGATGAGGCCTACCCCCGATTTGATTATAGGGGTGCTTTGTTTGCGCTTCTTCGTGGAAGACGCTCCATCAAAATAGAATTCCCATCGGGTATCACTACCGTCGATCAGATCAAACGCATGTTCGTCTGGTAGTTCGCAATTCAAAGGGGAATCGGCCGGTATCGGATTCTCAACGAGGAAGTCGGCGATGGCCTGGCCTTTCACTGCCTTAAGAGGCTGATAGGTTATCGAAAACTCCATTAAGAGCAAGGCCCATTTAGCGAGTCTCCCTGTCAATATGGCCTTCGACATTAAATATTTAAGGGGGTCCACCTTCGAAATGAGACGGACTTCATGCGCCAACGCATAGTGCCTGAGCTTTGTTATCGCGAAGATCAACGCCAAGCAGTATTTTTCGATGGGGGAGTAGTTGCTTTCTGCCCCCAGGAGAACTCGACTTAAGTAATAGAGAGCTCTTTCTTTCCCTTGGTCGTTCTCTTGTGCCCATAATGCGCCTAAGGAACCTTCGAGGGCGGTTGTATAAAGAATGAGAGGCTTTCTCTTAACCGGAGCAGCCAACACTGGCGGATTCTGCAGGTATTGCTTGATTTCGTCCAGCGCGCTCTGACATTTGTGATCCCAAACGAAAGGGGTTCCCTTCTTCATCAGGTGACAGTAAGGGCGGCACTTGTCTGAAAGGTTGGCTATAAATCGCCGGATGTACGCGGGCTTCCCTTGGAGAGACTGCAATTGCTTGAGAGTCTTTGGCGGAGGCATTTCCATGATCGCCTTGATCTTTGACGGATCTATCTCGATACCTCGGTGTCGGATGTGAATCCTAGGAATTTGCCCGAGGAAACTCCGAATGCGCACTTGAGAGGGTTCATCTTCAAGTTATATTGTCGAAGGCGTTGAAATACGGTCTTCAGATGCTCTAAATGCTCCTCGTATGATTTGCTCTTAACCACGAGGTCGTCGATATAGCATTCGACGATTTCATGTATAAGGTCATCGAAGATCTTTGTCATGTTCCTTTGAGAGGTGGCACCAGCGTTCTTTAAACCGAAGGGCATTACCTTGTAGCAGAATATACCCAAAGGGGTCCGGAAAGTGGTGTACTTCTGGTCTTCGGGAAGCATCTTTATCTGATTATATCCTGATGAGCCGTCCATGAAGGAGAAAACCTCGTGAGTGGACGTGTTATTTATCATCAGCTCGGTGACCGGTACTGGGAAATCGTCCTTCGGGCAGGCTTTATTGAGATCCCGAAAGTCTACACATATGCGCACCGTCCCATTTTTCTTCATCACCGGGATGATGTTGGCGATCCAATCGGGATACTGAACTTCCTGGATAAACCCAGAGTCGATCAGCTTCTTGACTTCGGCGTTAATGCTCATCTCAAGCTCTAGCCGCATTCTTCTCGGTGCTTGTTTGATTGGTTTAACGTCCGGGGATATCGCCAATTTATGCACAGCAATTTCTGGATCTAGTCCTGGCATTTCGGAATAGTTCCATGCGAAGCAATCTTTATGCTGCATAAGCACGTCTTTTAATGAAGCTACCCTTCCTTCAGACAACAGTTCACTAACGAATGTCGGTCGCGGGTCGTTTGCCATCCCCAACTCAATTTTCTTGAGGTTATCTGCAGTGGTGTGTATTCCATCTTCCAGCTCTTTCGGCGCTGGTGGGAGTTCTGAGATCGCCTCGCCGTCACTGTTTTCGAAGCACCAAGGAAGGTCATCCATATTCTCGGGCTCTTCTTTCGATATTGTTATCATATGACAAGTACGAGCTCGCTTCCAAGACCGATGTGGATCTGGTTCTGCTCTCGTGGCTTTGGGTTCATGCTTCTGTGGCGGCGTTACCCTCCAGCTGTCAGATAGAGCGAACTTGCCGAGCCGATACTGATCTTCGACTCAATTCTTGAAGGTGAAGCAATCTTCGAGAGGGTGTCCTATTACCCTGTGATAAGAGCAATAGTTTGGGTGAGAGACTTCGCCTTCTTGCTCAGGGTGTTTAGACTCTGGCAGTGTAAGCATTGGTATTTTAAAGCGAGGTCAAGTATCTTCTTTGTCTTGTCTCGAGGAAAAGAGTACGCTCGACTCATCTTCTTCATAAGGGATAGATCAGGACCGCTCGATTCCCGCTCGCGTGACTTCTTGGTCTCGCTTTGTCGTTGCTGAATGCCTTTTTCGCTTTTTGACTTGTTTCTGCCTCTGCGTCGGGCCTTTTTTACGACAGGTTGACAAAGAGGGGCCTTTTCATCTTTCGCAGCCTGTTGGAGAAGGCGTTGCATCCTGGCTTTTTCGTAAATGGCCATTTCGCGGCTGTGGTCGTCTCGGACCTTTTGACCAGCTTCCCTTATAAGCTTGTCCATTTGTTCTTCAAACGACGGACTGGGCATTTTTACGTCGGGGACTTTTCTAGCTCAGGGTTAGCATCTTCCCATTGAGCATCCCCTTTTTCATTGAAGTCATGTACGACGTAGCAGTCGCGGAGTAGCTCTCGTTTCTTGGACCGAACGTATCCAAGCCCGATTGCTTCCATTCTCCCGTTAGGCAACTTGTGCTGAGTTCCGGGAACGTTCCAGACCTTGTCATAGAATTTGGCTTTTCGAGCGGTCTGTTTGAAGGGTATCCCTTGGCGCTTCAACAGCCTTTTCAATCCTTCTGTGTAATATCTAGGCAGACCGATGGGCTGAAGCCTGTCAAGCGTAGGATCCGCACCGTGCCAGATTTCTTTCTCCACTTTGGTTTCCCCGGAGCTGTAGAATAGAATCGCCTTTTCGCCTTCTTGCCTAGGAGGGACATAGAACGTCCGCAGCTCTTCTACACTGTAGGTATCGAGCGCATCTAGTCCTTTATGATGTTTGGGCGGAACCATGGCGACTTGCAGACTTTGCTGTTCGTCAGCGAATGTTTGTATTAAAGGTTGAGCAGAGAATATAGCATGGACTTCATCTTCCGAGTCACCGCCAAAGATCAACATAAGAGCGGACGGTCCTGGCTTGTTGTGTTAGGGTGGACCTAAATAAACCATCGCTTCTTCCTCCTCGGTATCACTCCCGAAGACTGAAATGGTGGTGATAGCTTTGTTCTCCGGTTTGTGACATCTCTCTGTGTCCTCGAAATCCGGTAAAAAGTATTTTGCATCTTCATATTTGCGGACTTCGTTCACTGAGAACCGGTTCAGCTCTCCCGTCACGGTATACTCGAGACCATCCTTGAAATATTTCATACACTGATGTTGTGTAGAGGGAATGATGTTTTACTCGTGTAACCAGGGTCGACCGAGCAAAGCATTATAGCATGTCTTGGCATCTATGACGTGGAATTTAATGTCCGTGATGAGTAGCCCAAAGCGTAACGTCAGTATCACAGACCCGAGAGTCCGTGATGATTGAGAGTTGAACCCGGAGATGGTGATCCTATCCCGAGCGAGGTGCTGGACACTCATGCAGATTTCCTTCAATACCCGTACATTGAGGAGATTGACGGAAGACCCATTGTCAACCAAGATTTTGCCTATCTTTATATCGCGGCAGTACCCTGAGACATAGAGGGGACGGTTGTGTTCGCACGTCCCAAGGAGGAGGTCTTCGTTGCCGAAGGTGATATCAGCTGTGTGTACTTCTTCCAGCTCGTCCTTCATCTTTTCTTCGGCGAAAAAAGCTTGGAATTGCTCTGGCTCCTGTAGCGCTTTGATCAATGAATCTCTTGATTCTTTTGATAGTAAGAGGGCATCGAGAATACTGAGTTGCGAGGGTAACTTCCTCAAGTGCGGCAGAACGTTGCAGTCCACCTTATTTTTCTTTGGCGGATCCTTGGCGGTTAGCTCTTCCATGACTTGGTCATCTAGGGCGATATTCTCAGAGACCTTTTCTTTTCCCTTATCTTTTTTTATTTGAGGGTCCGAGATTCTTTTCGGGTAGCGTACGATTACGCAGCCGGATATTTTCGCAGGCCTTCGGCTCTTCCTCTTTTCCCGAGGTGGACTCTTTAAAGAGAGGGCTAAGAGCCATTTCCTCGTCAGAGTCGCTCCCGAATGTGAGAATTTGCGCTTCCCCGGCGTTAACCATGCGACAATTGCCGGTAGTTCTCCTAAGCTCCTCGGTCGTAGTTTTATGCTCCCGACGAGTTTTGCGTTTCTCCCGCTTAAAATGTTGCCGGTGAACAACATACCCCTGCCACCATCTATTGAATGCTTTACACTCTTTTGTGGGGTGCGAAATATTTCGATGATATAAGCAGTAGGAAGGGTGCATTTCTGCTTTGCCGGCAATGTTTCCTTCAGAGGGTGGTAGCTTCATCCCCATTGATATAGTTTTAGCAAACATTTTCCTCGTCTTGAATTTGTTTTTATCCGCGAGGGATGTCTTTTGATTTGATGGGAGTGTCTCAACTCTTTCGTCTAGTCGCCGGCGCTTAGCCCTTTCAAATATGACCGTCTCGCGTTCCCGATCGGCTTTACTTTTCAAAAGAGCTTCGTTGAGGAATGCATCAATTGTTTCATCTGATGGCCCCAGAAGTTTCGGTTTAGGATCTGCCCCCAGCTTCCAAGTGCAAGGAGTTTTCTCATCATCTGTAAACGAGTGGAAGATCATATGACAACTTGCTACGTAACCCTCAGATTCATTCGACGAGCTTTCTCCATCATCTTCCTCCTGAAAGACGTGGCTGAGGAACTCTTGGAGCGTGATGGGAGTCCGTGCCTTCTGATTATACTCCTCCAGCGCGTCAATCTGTTTCTGTAAATCCGTGCGCTTGTCGCCAGGCTTCACGGGCTTTTTGGATCTCTTCTTCTTCTTCTTTGAAGATTTTGACGGCTGGGTGTGAGTGCTTGGGCCATCACCACCGATCTTTAGAGTTGGGCGCGGCTTCAGCATCCCTTCGATGATCTGGGGTTCTAACGGGTTCTTCCACCTGATCGCCGGGCATGTCTGGAGATCATTCAGCATCCTTTTGGTTTTGGCTGATAGCACAACCTCCCACGGAGCTTCTTTAACAAGGGAGTACGTTGCCCCCGGCATATTCACCTTTTTAGGAGTATGAGGTTGCGGCGGGTTCACCTTCCATTTTTCGGACAACGCGAACTTGCCTTGTTAGTATTGGTCTTCAATCCAGTTTTTGAAGACGTAGCAATTTTCGATCAGATGACCCAATACTCGGTGGTAGGGGCAGTAATTGGGATCACTGACGTCGTTTGGCTGCAACGGACGTTTTGAATCCGTCAGATTGATGAGTCTGTTGCGCACTGCCAGCTCGAACAGTCTTGTCACGCCCCGCTTCCCAAAATACGGAATACGAGGGGTAGACAAGGCCAGCCATGCTCCTACGGTCAAGGAATGTCCTGCCGTAGTCACACTTCGGCTTCTAGTTTATCATGGTAAACAGTAAACGATGCACAGGTAATGAGAAATGCAGTAACTGAAAGATACAATAATATAAACTGACCTGAAGTGGGACAGACGAAAGTAACTCGGAGTAGCAAGTCAGGAAGTCTGTGATGCACGTCTAGTTCTGGTCCAGGCTAAAACTTCTCCTCACACTGAGCATGCATACTCAGGTCGTCAGAGCGACACAATAGCAATATAATATACATAATCAAGTAACAGTTCTAACAGTGGTAAAGGATATGAATAACAGTAAATCAATAACAGCATGAATATAAATGAGCAGAGATCAATGCAGCGGAACAGTAAAGCAGTATAACGATATGTCATGTATGTCAACACAGTATATAAGGAATGTAAATGACAATAACCCTATCAGTCTCTAAGTCTCACTGCACAGGTCAATAAGCCTATCGTCAGTCCAAGTGTGAGAGTCAACCACTCGCGAGTGTCCTCCACCCAAGGGTAGAACCCAAGGGCAAGGGACCACGGGCCCAACATGTAACGAATGTATCACGGTGTATATATCACGTACCCTGTAAATCTCCATATAACTCCCTAAATATAAGCCGGCATGGGACTTCCGAGATTCTGTTGAACTCACACTTAAACTACCCCACACCCCGTGGTCTACATCAAACGCTAACCATCACCCTAAATATTAATCGATCCGTGACAAGTCTGCGCGAGAACTGGAGGCAGGACCTCCATCAAGCACGTTCCGACCAATACCTAAGATAAATGGCAGTGTCGGATGCCTTATCTGTGATATCCGTGCAAGCGCTTCCATAAGTGTCCCATACCACTTATAGTCACACGTACACGCATCCCACAGACGTCGACAATGCAATGAATAAAAGGGACACTGATTGTGCACAAGTACGTATCACTTTCACTTAATCACGGATACACGAATACTGACGTACTTGCCACAATCAACACTATAATCTAACACTGGGTATTTGCACGATGTCACTAGGTTATCACTACCATGATATGGGTATGATGTGATGCATGAACAGTATAAAAGCACAATTAAGGTGTCATAAAAACAACAGTCTATTACTTGCACGATTTATCATGAAGTATATGTATGTAATTTGGCGAAATGATAAACAGGTAGTAATTAATATGTTCAGTTAGCTATCCATAGAATTTTGTTTCAAGCCAATCGGGTTTCAGGATCATTAGTTATAACTGTTTCATTTTAAGCGCACGCGGCTGGAAATCCAGTTTCAGAATCAGGAATCCATTTCGCAACGCATTTTAACCCCTGTTGGGATCATAATTTAGCGACTCTATAGTTGGATGAATTCTAGGGTTTTCAGTAAAGTTTTCAACGCCACAAACGGATCTTCAATCGCGTCTGTACTTTAGGAGTTACAATCTATTTAACACTAACATGTCAGTTCTGATTTTGTTGGGACTGTTATGCGTCCCGATCTTCTAAATTACAGAATAAATAACAAATGGTAACGAAACAGTATGAAATTAATTGTGTTGTCTAGCTAACAGATTTATCTACAATAAACAGTGGAGTTCCGCAACCTAAGTGTTAAGCAAGTCTTGTGGTACACATTATGGAACAGCAAACACGACTGAAGTCGCTCTGGACTGCAGTCCAGAGTCGCTCTCCGATCCGAATATCGTCACAGTTTAAATACAGAATTGTCTGGAAACTGGTATAGGGTTAAATTTCATCGAGTTAGCTTCGATTTGAGCCCTCGAACGCACCATTCTAATATGTATATGATTTATGGTGAATTTAACGGTTTTCAGATGCAATAAAATTTCAGCTTTACGGTTAAACTTGGGGGTAGTCATTTTTACTGTTAACAGTCGTACTTTCTAATGAAATTTGCATACGTTAATCATCTCTACAAGGGCCAATATAATATGTCCAGTTCCGTCAAATACGATAGTGATTTTCTATGGGAACAAGCATCGAACAGTTTTGTGACAATATATAACATCAAGCAACCATGGAATATATCTACGATTCTGATTTGTAATATATACGGAATAGCATGAAAGCAAGTAAGAACTTGCCTGGGAGCGACTCGGGGATGCACGGCAGTGGTAACGGCGTGAACGCGCGATGAGTGACGCGTGCAAGGTTCGCGGTCTGGCTCGTGCTCGGACTTTTGGATTCGACAGTTCAGTGGGTGTGACGGTGATGATTGCGATGAAAACGTCTACGACCGCGACATCACGGGGCAGTGACGGCAAGGCAGCAGGGTGCTTGATTTGAGAGGAGGATCTTGGGTGACCAATGGTGTGTGCACGGTGCGGGCATGGTACATGTGCTGGTGTTTGGAGTTGGGTTGTAAGTGCTTGATGAAGAGTTGCTAACTGAAGAAGAAGATGCTGGAGCTGATGAGGATGAAGGTGTTGAGAGAGAAGACAGAGGGGGTAATGAGAGAGAGAGAAGTTAGAGAGAAAAGGCAGTGAATGAGAGGAGATAACACAGAGAGAACGAGAGAGAGAGAGAGAGTGATGCAGGGGGAGAGAGAGAGGAGAAAGACAGAGTGAGAGAGAAGGCGTCGACGATGATGTGGATGATGACGATGGGCCGACGAGGAGCAGTAGGCCGCCGTCGAGGGGCGCAGCTCGGGAAATGGCACAGGCGAGCTTGGATGCTGTGAAGGAGGGAACTCGTGGGTGCAGGGTTGTTGGGAGGTGGAGAATCGGGTAGTGATCGAAGGTGGTTGCTGTTGTAGGAGGGTTTGTCAGCGGTGAAGGGGATGTCGGTGAGGTGGTTGGTCACCGTGAGAGGGAGTCGGGGCTCGTGGTTGCTGGAAGGTGGAGAATGGGGTTTGAAGAAAGAGGAGGCGGAGCAGCATGGGAGAGGAGATGAGGAGGGTAGCTCCGGTGGTGCTTGGTGAAGCTAGCGGTGGCCAGCGATGCGGTGTTTACGAAGGGGACAGGCTCGGTGCAGTGGGGAAGATGAGAAAGGAAGTGAGAGAGGTGAGGGAAAGAGGAAGGGAACGTGGAGGCGAGGGAGAACATTGAGGGGATCGCGAGTGGAACGTCGCACGACATGGGGTAACGGCTCGCGACGAGGGCGTGGGCGACGGCGGAGGAGTTGGATCTCGCGCGCGAATTCAGGGGGTAGCCGTTGGGAAATTATTTGAAGGAAGGAGATGTACAGTAATGGGATTTGGGTGAGTAGGCTTGGCAAGGGAAAAATAAGAGAATGGGCCGAAAAACAAAGAAATTTATTTGGGGGGAGAAAGAATGGAGCAGGCCGGGGTTTGGAAAATGAAAATAGGAATTTGAAGAGAAAAAGGCATGGGCTGATGGGCTGAGATTTTGAAGAAAAATTTATTGGGAAATATATGGAAGCGCGGGCCGAGAAAATAAGGAGAAAAAAATAGTGAGGATTGGGGCTGGGCTGAGGCAAGGAGTGAAAATTCATTTATTGAAAAATGAGTTTGGGCTGAGGGTTATAATTTAGGGAAAGTGAATTTTCTATGGGCTGAGTGTTATAGAAAAATAAATGGTTTCTTTAGTTTGGTTTGATAGAAATGGGCTGAGTGAGAGAAAAAGGTGCGTTAGGGTTTAATGGGGTTTCTTTAAAATAATTAAATATTTAAAAATAACAAAATTTATAATTTAAAGAGAAATACGGATTTAAGTGTATATAATAGAACCGGGTATTACATCATACCACCCTTACAAAAATTTCGTCCTCGAAATTTAAAAGAACGACTAGCTATAAATAATAAACGAAGGATTTTCATATCGAAAATTAATATGTGTTGATTTATTTAAAACAGGTAGATAAAGTTTGAAGGTACATACATATATATAAAGAAAACCACATACAAAAGTTAGGGCTAAAAGCATAATACAGGAACACCATAAGGCAACTACAAATATACAAAAGTATAGGTAACAATCAACGAATAATATTAATCGAAGCGTGCTCGGTAAACGTCGAAACCAAATGTGTGCACAATTAAGTATAACCAAATAGCAAACAGAAAAATAAGTGTAAGGTTCAACTATTTATAATAGTAATCGTAGGCACAAAACTCAAAAATAAAGTAACGACGATAATGCCGTGAAAACTAGTCTGTAAGTTAAAACGTTTTAGAAAAACGTATCGAAGAATAGGTTTGAAATGATTTGGAAAACTCGTATAGTGAATCTAATAAACATGGAACAAAACTTGCGCGGTATAAGAGTGCGCTACAGAAAAAGAGAATACTAATAGTGTACTTAAAATACATGAAACAGGGTAATCAATAACACATTCTCTTCGATAAATTCAAAATACTGAAACTAGATTTTTGAATAACAGCATCATTAAATATAATTAGGGTAATAGGAAGAACACCAATAGGTACGGGGCTAGATAGGGTAATGATTATAAGGAAATGTGGCTCAATCAGAAGGTTGGAGTATGTCGGTTTTAGGCTGAAGATCAAGGAAATTAGGATCGGATCAGTACAGGAATTAAGGTCGAATAACAAATGACTACCAGGGAAAAGTATGGGTAGGATAGCGGTCGGTACGACATATGAATCAAGATGTGAAGGGTGAGCGAACTCGGAAGTTTCTCCAAAATTTTCTCCTCCCAAAAGGGTTACGAACGAGGCACGAGCGAAGAATGGAGGGTGGCTCATTCCAAGGATCAGGGTGCGGTACTTTCTAGTCGAATCGAGGATGAAAACTATACAATGAGTAGGAGTGGACAGCCAGGGAACTCAGTAGAAAATAAACGGATATGAGCAATAAACAAATGTCACGCGAATCAATAATCGGAAATTTACGAACTCAGAAGATTCATTTCATTCAAGAAAATTTGAAACAAAGCATTCTCGAAGACGAAAAATGACCCTAAACTATACCCATTTTATTTGGCCAGAGAGACAACATCAAAAGAAATTCCGTCAGTCGCGGTTGTGGAGATTCAGTAGGTTGCGGTAGGCTCGCGCACTCAGGTAGGGGCGTCCGTTTCCATATCGCCTCGCGGCATCGCCATTGGAAGTTCTTCCACGGCAGGGTCCTGATCTTCTGGTCCTTCTTCCTCGGATGGAGCTTCTTCATTGAGACCCGATTCCAAGTGTTCCTCTCCTTCTGGGTTCTCTTCCACGAGATTTTCCTCCTCTGGATTTTCTTCTATTGGATCTTCATCGGGACCTTCTTCTATTAGGTTTTCTCCAAGTTCTTCTTCCTCTTCGTCGGAATCGCCTATCATGTCAAACTCTGGGGCGACTACTCCTTCGTCCTCTAAATCGTCGTTTTCGAAATCGACCTGGGGACTGTTGATCTCATCGTCGGAACTCATCCGCGTGCGGCCTAAGGAAACGCAAGATTGCGCATCTTCATCCAAATACGGCGCTGCTCCCGGTGGCCATGTTATGGAAAGGAAAGTCATGATCAAACAACGGAATACATCAAGGAGAATAGTCACGTGTACGAAGTATAGAAAGATATGCGGTTACAGGAATTTTTAAAAGAATCAAGATTAGAATGTTGTGCTAATGAATAATATGAATAAGGGAAATGCCAAGAGGAAAATGCATATATTACGATTCAAATTTTTATTTCATTCAACTAAAAGTTCGATGGATACAAAGGTTCAAACGAAAGAAATGTTAACAAGAGGATGACAACATAATACTGAAATATGAAGACATAAAAATTTTCTTTGATTGCTAGACCGCTGCATCTTTGTCATGCGAGTTGAATCTTGGGTTTGATCCGCCTTATCGTCGAAGTCCGAACTACGCGGCAATCCTCACTTGGCAGGGGTGGGGAGTGTGGACGAGTTTCTTCCTTGCAGTTCTTTCCTTTCTGGGCAGCCGTTGATGAGGTGTTTGTCGGAACCGCATATCAGACATTTCCCTTGGGCACGGCGACAATCCTTCTGAAGATGTCCTGGTCTCTTACAATATCCACAGCAAGGGTTCTTCTGATGTTTCTGTTGACGCTTCATCTTCTTCTTCTTTCCTCGTCCAATAGGAATCCCTTTATGATAGGAGACTCCCGCTGGTGCCTGATTCTCCTGTCTTCTCAGTCCTTCAGCCAACAAGTTGTTTGTTCGCTCCTGGGCTTCCTTTAAACCTTGCAGTTCACTCAGAATCTCGACGGTCTGATTCTGGGGAGCGGAGATAGATGAAGAGTTGTTGGAAGACATGACCCTGAAACAACAATTTCGAGAATGATACGAGTCACAAGCTAAATGAATCAAAATGTGATATGGATAGAACAAGGATTCAAGAATATCAGAGATGATGAATTTTATTACAAGTGGGGAATCAACTGTATCACTTTAAGTCACCTGAATAGAGAACGGTAGTGCAATTGCCACCACGTACCCTTGTCAAGTCACCCGAAACCATAGCGAATGGATAGCTGAACACACGATGTGAATATGGATCAAGAATGACAAGTTTACAATCTAGACCGAGGGATGTCTTAGATTGCCAAACTAAACACGGAAAACTGCAATCCCAAACGATGCAAAACCTGGCTCTGATACCAACTAAACCATGTCACGCCCCGCTTCCCAAAATACGGAATACGAGGGGTAGACAAGGCCAGCCATGCTCCTACGGTCAAGGAATGTCCTGCCGTAGTCACACTTCGGCTTCTAGTTTATCATGGTAAACAGTAAACGATGCACAGGTAATGAGAAATGCAGTAACTGAAAGATACAATAATATAAACTGACCTGAAGTGGGACAGACGAAAGTAACTCGGAGTAGCAAGTCAGGAAGTCTGTGATGCACGTCTAGTTCTGGTCCAGGCTAAAACTTCTCCTCACACTGAGCATGCATACTCAGGTCGTCAGAGCGACACAATAGCAATATAATATACATAATCAAGTAACAGTTCTAACAGTGGTAAAGGATATGAATAACAGTAAATCAATAACAGCATGAATATAAATGAGCAGAGATCAATGCAGCGGAACAGTAAAGCAGTATAACGATATGTCATGTATGTCAACACAGTATATAAGGAATGTAAACGACAATAACCCTATCAGTCTCTAAGTCTCACTGCACAGGTCAATAAGCCTATCGTCAGTCCAAGTGTGAGAGTCAACCACTCGCGAGTGTCCTCCACCCAAGGGTAGAACCCAAGGGCAAGAGACCACGGGCCCAACATGTAACGAATGTATCACGGTGTATATATCACGTACCCTGTAAATCTCCATATAACTCCCTAAATATAAGCCGGCATGGGACTCCCGAGATTCTGTTGAACTCACACTTAAACTACCCTACACCCCGTGGTCTACATCAAACGCTAACCATCACCCTAAATATTAATCGATCCGTGACAAGTCTGCGCGAGAACTGGAGGCAGGACCTCCATCAAGCACGTCCCGACCAATACCTAAGATAAATGGCAGTGTCGGATGCCTTATCTGTGACATCCGTGCAAGCGCTTCCATAAGTGTCCCATACCACTTATAGTCACACGTACACGCATCCCACAGACGTCGACAATGCAATAGAATAAAAGGGACACTGATTGTGCACAAGTACGTATCACTTTCACTTAATCACGGATACACGAATACTGACGTACTTGCCACAATCAACACTATAATCTAACACTGGGTATTTGCACGATGTCACTAGGTTATCACTACCATGATATGGGTATGATGTGATGCATGAACAGTGTAAAAGCACAATTAAGGTGTCATAAAAACAACAGTCTATTACTTGCACGATTTATCATGAAGTATATGTATGTAATTTGGCGAAATGATAAACAGGTAGTAATTAATATGTTCAGTTAGCTATCCATAGAATTTTGTTTCAAGCCAATCGGGTTTCAGGATCATTAGTTATAACTGTTTCATTTTAAGCGCACGCGGCTGGAAATCCAGTTTCAGAATCAGGAATCCATTTCGCAACGCATTTTAACCCCTGTTGGGATCATAATTTAGCGACTCTATAGTTGGATGAATTCTAGGGTTTTCAGTAAAGTTTTCAACGCCACAAACGGATCTTCAATCGCGTCTGTACTTTAGGAGTTACAATCTATTTAACACTAACATGTCAGTTCTGATTTTGTTGGGACTGTTATGCGTCCCGATCTTCTAAATTACAGAATAAATAACAAATGGTAACGAAACAGTATGAAATTAATTGTGTTGTCTAGCTAACAGATTCATCTACAATAAACAGTGGAGTTCCGCAACCTAAGTGTTAAGCAAGTCTTGTGGTACACATTATGGAACAGCAAACACGACTGAAGTCGCTCTGGACTGCAGTCCAGAGTCGCTCTCCGATCCGAATATCGTCACAGTTTAAATACAGAATTGTCTGGAAACTGGTATAGGGTTAAAGTTCATCGAGTTAGCTTCGATTTGAGCCCTCGAACGCACCATTCTAATATGTATATGATTTATGGTGAATTTAACGGTTTTCAGATGCAATAAAATTTCAGCTTTACGGTTAAACTTGGGGGTAGTCATTTTTACTGTTAACAGTCGTACTTTCTAATGAAATTTGCATACGTTAATCATCTCTACAAGGGCCAATATAATATGTCCAGTTCTGTCAAATACGATAGTGATTTTCTATGGGAACAAGCATCGAACAGTTTTGTGACAATATATAACATCAAGCAACCATGGAATATATCTACGATTCTGATTTGTAATATATACGGAATAGCATGAAAGCAAGTAAGAACTTGCCTGGGAGCGACTCGGGGATGCACGGCAGTGGTAACGGCGTGAACGCGCGATGAGTGACGCGTGCAAGGTTCGCGGTCTGGCTCGTGCTCGGACTTTTGGATTCGACAGTTCAGTGGGTGTGACGGTGATGATTGCGATGAAAACGTCTACGACCGCGACATCACGGGGCAGCGACGGCAAGGCAGCAGGGTGCTTGATTTGAGAGGAGGATCTTGGGTGACCAATGGTGCGTGCACGGTGCGGGCATGGTACATGTGCTGGTGTTTGGAGTTGGGTTGTAAGTGCTTGATGAAGAGTTGCTAACTGAAGAAGAAGATGCTGGAGCTGATGAGGATGAAGGTGTTGAGAGAGAAGACAGAGGGGGTAATGAGAGAGAGAGAAGTTAGAGAGAAAAGGCAGTGAATGAGAGGGGATAACACAGAGAGAACGAGAGAGAGAGAGAGTGATGCAGGGGGAGAGAGAGGAGAAAGACAGAGTGAGAGAGAAGGCGTCGACGATGATGTGGATGATGACGATGGGCCGACGAGGAGCAGTAGGCCGCCGTCGAGGGGCGCAGCTCGGGAAATGGCACAGGCGAGCTTGGATGCTGTGAAGGAGGGAACTCGTGGGTGCAGGGTTGTTGGGAGGTGGAGAATCGGGTAGTGATCGAAGGTGGTTGCTGTTGTAGGAGGGTTTGTCAGCGGTGAAGGGGATGTCGGTGAGGTGGTTGGTCACCGTGAGAGGGAGTCGGGGCTCGTGGTTGCTGGAAGGTGGAGAATGGGGTTTGAAGAAAGAGGAGGCGGAGCAGCATGGGAGAGGAGATGAGGAGGGTAGCTCCGGTGGTGCTTGGTGAAGCTAGCGGTGGCCAGCGATGCGGTGTTTACGAAGGGGACAGGCTCGGTGCAGTGGGGAAGATGAGAAAGGAAGTGAGAGAGGTGAGGGAAAGAGGAAGGGAACGTGGAGGCGAGGGAGAACATTGAGGGGATCGCGAGTGGAACGTCGCACGACGTGGGGTAACGGCTCGCGACGAGGGCGTGGGCGACGGCGGAGGAGTTGGATCTCGCGCGCGAATTCAGGGGGTAGCCGTTGGGAAATTATTTGAAGGAAGGAGATGTACAGTAATGGGATTTGGGTGAGTAGGCTTGGCAAGGGAAAAATAAGAGAATGGGCCGAAAAACAAAGAAATTTATTTGGGGGGAGAAAGAATGGAGCAGGCCGGGGTTTGGAAAATGAAAATAGGAATTTGAAGAGAAAAAGGCATGGGCTGATGGGCTGAGATTTTGAAGAAAAATTTATTGGGAAATATATGGAAGCGCGGGCCGAGAAAATAAGGAGAAAAAAATAGTGAGGATTGGGGCTGGGCTGAGGCAAGGAGTGAAAATTCATTTATTGAAAAATGAGTTTGGGCTGAGGGTTATAATTTAGGGAAAGTGAATTTTCTATGGGCTGAGTGTTATAGAAAAATAAATGGTTTCTTTAGTTTGGTTTGATAGAAATGGGCTGAGTGAGAGAAAAAGGTGCGTTAGGGTTTAATGGGGTTTCTTTAAAATAATTAAATATTTAAAAATAACAAAATTTATAATTTAAAGAGAAATACGGATTTAAGTGTATATAATAGAACCGGGTATTACAAGTCTTCTCGTTTTATCTTGAGGAAACGAGTAAGGATGTCCTAGCCTCTCCTCAAGGGATAGGCGTTGACGCATATTGTTTTGACGGACAACTGGCTTCAAGTTGCTCGGCTGTTGTTGAGCATTGGCGACGACGGCCGCTTTTCCTTTCCCCTTCTCATTTCGAGAGTCCGGCTTTGGAGGAGACGGTCTATGGCCCATCTGGTCCATTTGGGCTAATTTGTCAATCAAGGCCTGGAACGTGGTTGGTTTGAAAAACATCATAAACTGTGAAATAGTTGCATGAGGATCTAGGATGCCCACGAACATTCCCACCGCTGGCGCTTCTTCGATGCGTTGTTCTCATTTTGACCACAAGTTCCGCCATCGGATTGCATATTGAACCCAAGTTTTGCCCGGCTTTACTCTTGCATTGATCAAAGCTGTTATTAGAGTACGCTCGCTGGCGCTTGCGAAACGCTGGGTAAACAACAACTCCATTTCAGCGATAGTTTTGACGGAGTCGTTCGGAAGCTCGGAGTACCATTCAAACGCCGTCTCCGACAAGCTGCCGACGAATTGGTGAAGCAGGAGCTTATCATCGCCGCCGGTGTTGCTACAAAGAGCCCTGAACTGGGCAACATGTTGATGGGGATTGCCTGTCCCCTTATAGACATGGAATTTTGGGATCGTGTAGCCCGACGGGTATTTGATCTGATCATACCAGCTCGGATATGGTCGCCCCATTTTAACGACTTGACCAGCCGCTTCATTTGCCTGGTGGACTTATATTTACTGAGCAATGTAGTCATCCAGGGCAGCTTTGGAAATTGCCTCCTCCTTGGCTGTTGAAAGAGCCGGCGGTGGATTTGACGTTTCTCCTCTATCATCTTCAAGGATAATCGGAGGATTTTCGGCAGGAGGATCCTGCTGGATCATCATACCCACCATGTCCTGGAACAGAAAGGCCATTCATTTTATATTGGCTGCTTGTTCCGCAGCCTCTTTGTCTTTCTTTTCCTGTATTCTCCGAAGGAATTCGGCATCAGTTTCTTTCTCCTGGCGTTGATTCGAGGATGCTTCTGGGCTTTCTTTTGGCCCGGTGAGTGCGGCCATCGCAGTCATCATTTCTTGGAGCTTCTGCTGCTGCTCTTGAACTTTAGTCACCGATCGCGTAAGCGGTCTATGACCTGTGGATATACGGCTATCCTCTTTCCCGGACGCCAAGTAAACGGTATGTACCACCATGCCCCCAGACTTAGGGCGTTTGGGTTCAGTGCCTTTGACTTTTGTCGCCGGCACAGGGATCTTCTCCGGCCTTCTTTTCTCAGGAGCGGTCGAAGTTGAGGGAGCCGTCGAGGTGGGCACCCAGACAGCCTTTCGTGGCTTAGCAGGATGGCCGACTTCCTGTTGGACTTTCAGCTTCTTGTGCTGGCGGGAGAAATTGGGATCAATCACCGAGTCTCGGGCCTTCCGCCAGACTTTATAGATCTTGGAGGACAGCCGTTGAGGGGATTGGGGCTGTTCTGGCTTTGCTTCCACAGCCTTTTCCAGCGGAGGGGGAGACCTCTTCAGTACAGCGGTAGGAGAATTCCTACGCACTTTATTTAGCAGTTCAAAGCTGTTCCCAGTTGGAACACCAGCATTAACTTCCGTCGTCGGGGCTGGTGGAGTTAACCTAGAAGGGGAACTACCTCCGGACTTCCTCACTCGGCGCTAGTGGCGACGTCGAGCATGTCGAGTTGTGGGAATTGGATCGGTGACGGGGACGGCCTTGTCTTGCCCCATGTTCAGGTGAGGGGCTGTAGCCGGTGTCAGCCTATTAAAGACTGATGACTTTTGAGTAGCCGGAGCGGGAGTAGGAGTTAGGACGGTCAGTCTTGCGAAGACCGACCCCTTAGCAGGAGAAGCCGTCTTGACGACTTCAGGAGCAGGTTTGGCTACTCTCTTTTGGACAACCTTCTTTGGGACCGAAAGCTTCATCGTGGGCCCGCAGGAGTTTTGGCCTAGTCTGGAGAAGACCGAGGCATTGGTGTTGGGCGACCCGTTGAGAGGGGCCGCAGCAGCCGCAAGTCGATCGAAAACCGACTTCTTAGGAGCTTCCGGTACGGGCACTGGGGCAGTGAAGCTCATTGGCGGGAGCATGGTCCCGAAAAATAGTCCAGTAGTAGCCTGGGTGATTTGTTCCACCGGCATCGTGAACAGTGATGCCGCCTGAGGTCCATAGGCTACACCTCCAGGTGAAACGGAGCGTCGGTTGCAGTTGTAGTTGGAGCAGTTCGAGCAGTTGAACGCCATTGCTGTTTGATTTCTGCACCAAGCAAGAGACCAAATCTTAGTAACTTGAAACCTGAGGGCATCCATGAACAAACCACGATTCGTTCGCGAATACGACGCACGAAGTGTGGAGTGGAAAGAGGAAAAGGTCCCACCGGGCGTGCCAGAATCTGTTCCCCTCCGAAGGACACGGCGAAGACACGACCGTGTAGGTTCGTCTTGCCGCATAATTCGGGGCAGATGCTACTTGGAGCTATCTGTCCACCTCTCCGAAGATGAGAAGTTGATTTATGGCACCATGTGTCGAAGGTTTAAACGGATGCGGCCGATGTAGCAGACTTCGTCAGATTCCCCCTCGCTCGAGGGGTTTTTGATTGTGGGGACGCTCTTCCCTGCAGGCGCAAGCCCTGCAGTTAATTACGCTACCGCATCGCGGTAACAACTTTCTCCTTCTCCAGATGGTCACTTCGTGTCGTGGGTGTTTGTTTTATTTGTGGTTGCCCATGGATTGTATACGGAGACTAATTTATGTTGTCGCCCGTAGGACGTGGATTAGTCCAAATCCGTATTTTCTTAGATTTGGGTTTGGGGTTTTGGTTTAAGGATACGTTAACCTTGTTTGAGGCTAAGATCAACTTAAACGTTAGTTAAGAATACGTTAGTCTAATTTAAGACTAAGATCAACTTAACGGGATCGTTTAGATCCAACCAAAGAGCATTTGGGGGCTCTATTGTTTAGTTTAATGACATTGCGGTCGATTTCCAGTTTAGGGACATGGTGGTCCAACATTCCCATTTTGAGGACGAATATTAGTTTAAGGACATTTCGGTCCAACATTCCCATTTTGGGGACGAATATTAGTTTAAGGACATTTCGGTCCAACATTCCCATTTTGGGGGCGAATATTAGTTTAAGGAAATTTCGGTCCAACATTCCCATTTTGGGAACGAATATTAGTTTAAGAACATTTCGGTCCATGAGTTTAAGGACCCCACAGTCCGTAGCAATGTATGGTTGTCGGGACCCGTCACCTCTCTGACGACGTTGAAGGATTACAACGACAAATATCAGAGGAGTTCAGAGATGTACCCTTGAACCGGGTGTAAATTGAGTTGGAAGAGCAGTTGTGCTCAATTCAATTTAATTTGAGGACTTATGGCCAGAATTGGGTTAAGTCCAGTTAGAAAAATGTCTAACATTTTATTTATATTTGGCATGTTAAACCTTTGCTTAGGCTCTGCCCTTTTTATTTAAATGCACAGCATTCAGATTAGGCCTGTTAGGCCTTTTAATTGGGCTCTGCCCTTTTTAATAATGCATAGCATTTGTTTTGGTCTGTTAGACCTTTTAATTGGGCTCTGCCCTTTTTAATAATGCACAGCATTTGTCTTTCTGACAGTGCGCCACGTGGCCTGTCAGGCGCTCTGCGTCACTTAAAGAGCGCAAGGCGCCATCGCATATAGAGGTGACACGTGTCACGCTCTGGTGAGCGCAAGTCTGTTAGCGCAGTGCGCTGCGCCGGTGCGCTGCTGACACGTGGCGCGCTCTGGTGCAGTGCGCCAATCCAAGAGCGCAACGCTCTGTTTTTTAGGAGTGCAAGGCGCAGATTGACACGTGGTGCTCTCTGGTGACTTGCGCCGGTCCAAGGAGCTCAACAGCGCAAATTAAGAGTGCATGACATTGTTCAATAGCGCAGAGCGCATCTTGATCAAATTTAGATCAAAGAAACAAGTTTTTCTTGTTCCAAAGAGGTTCTACCTCAAGTTTCAAGAACTAATGGTTCATCAAAAGGCTGTGCCTTTATGTAGATCAAAAGATTTAGGGATGAAGTAAATTACTTCTTTTTTTATGATTGGATCTTTTTTTTGATCTTTTTCTTTTTATTGAAGATCTTGATCTTGTTCTTA
Organism: Agapanthus africanus; assembly: GCA_030015575.1. Classification (NCBI taxonomy): domain Eukaryota; kingdom Viridiplantae; phylum Streptophyta; class Magnoliopsida; order Asparagales; family Amaryllidaceae; genus Agapanthus; species Agapanthus africanus. The sequence continues at coordinate 932,208,857 of CM057338.1, forward strand.
GATCATTGATCTTTTTAGAAGAAATTCTTCCTTTTTCAAAGGTTTACCTTTTTTTCTCTTTGAGTTTTTCTCAAAGTTTTTATAGGAGCTCTCTATATCTGAGACTTGGAGTCTAGGGGCCTTTATATAGGGCCAATTGGTTTGTTACGTTAGTTACAGAGATCTTTCTTTGATTGATCTGGGGATATTTCCCCACCGTTGGATCTTTGATCCTAAGGCCTCTGTTTGACAGAAGATAATCTTCTTATTTTAATAAGATTAAAAAGATCTTTCTAGAATTTTAATTCTGATTAATTAAATAATTTATTGTTTAAATGCTGGCGCAGTTGGCGCAAGCGTACCTGCGCTTGACACGTGTCGCGCAGCGCAGAGCGCAGCGCAACTGCGCCGACATGTGTCGCGCAGCGCAGAGCGCAAGTTATCTGAAGCGTTGCTTCCTCTATTTAAAATTTGAATTTTAAAACAGAGCCTTGCTCTGATTAGGGTGCGCTACCTTGGGCGCAGCACCCCTTGCGCTGGCGTGTCTGTTTTTGACACGTGGCGCTCTGCGCACAGTGATCAGTCGAAAATACTGCATTTTTAACACGGCAATTTCCCTAACATTTGCACTCATATAAAAGTGTTCGGTATTCATATTGCACATATTACCAAATCATCTCTGAAATACCAGATTGCATGTGTTAGACTTTTAAACCGACACTTTTAGGGAAATTGACCGTGTTTCATGGCATCGCATCATCCTTGTATTGCGCAACTCTTGTCTGGGGTCTAATGCAGGAAATTCCAGAAGCAAAAGCCCAAAATTGGGAAAAGATCCGATAAAAGAAATGCCAACTCAAAAGCTAAAGATCTGGTAGCAATACAGAAGGCCAAACAAAAATCAACATATCAAAACAAGGCCCATAAATCAGCCCAAGGACACAGAAGAAATTCCAAGCCCTAAGGCCTCCAAAGCGCCGCGGTTCCGTGGCTGGAGCCGGCTTGCGCCGCGGAACCGTGGCGGTTTGATGAAGTCAGCGGCTCAATTTTTCCCATGGCCTATTAATAACTGCCCAAGCTTCCAGAAGACTCCCGATTCTCCACGTGGCACTTCTAGAAGGCTCGGCTTAACAAACTATTTCTAGAAGGATCTTGTAACAAACTTTTGGAGGGAAATTTAAATCTTTTGGCTAACAAACTTGTGGAGGGAATTCAAATTTCAATCCTAAATCTAGAATTTGGAGGTCTATAAAAAGGAGCCTAGATCTAGGGTGAAGGTGGTTCAAGAATCACCATTTTCTTCCTCCACAAGTTGAGTGACACAACTTGTTCCTCAAATTCAATCCCCAATTCAACCTCAAGTTCAAGATCCCGAGATCAATTCAAGCAAGAATTCCTTCAACCTTTAGAAGCGACGCCGGATTTTCAACGGAGCAAGAGATCCACGCCGATCCGCGACTCAAGGAGCCGAGCGAAGCCGAAATTGACGATCTAGTTCCTACCTTTTGTAAATTCAAGAGAGTTGTAACGAAATTTGTCGATAAATAAAGGTGAATTTTCTATATTCTTGCTTATCTTTTAATTCATGCATAATGATTAGATCTCAATTTGTGATTATGTTTGTGATCATGATGTTTGAGTAATCTCCGCTCGTGTAGGAGTTGTGACGATCTTTAGATGATGATGATTTAGATATTCCTACAATTCTTAAATCCTATAATGCTTTGAAATTCTAGTGAATCAAATGATTAATGACCTAGTTTCGAGATGATGCTTTCTAGATCGTGTTCACTCGAAACTAGGGAACAACTATTGACCATTTGATTAAGTAGAAGCTAGAATTTGAATGCGATCTATCGAAAAGACAAAGGATGAGTTGCGGAATCCCTAATTTTTCCGCACGATCCTTAAACCTCGATGAATTTGCATCAATCTAGTATCAATTCGTTAATGGATAAGAATGAGTAATCATTAGATCTCATCACATCTATAGATCCGATCTACTCCTACGAGCCATACTTATAATCTTGTGTGTTGATTGGAAATTATCTCTCATCTCAATTCTTATTTCTTTTAGATCTAGATTTTTCTTACTCTTGATCTTCAATTACAAATCATGAATTGTTTTCTTTTCTTTGCTTTAAATTTTCAACTCATCTAATTCGAAAATTGAACGGATTACACTTTCCCTGTGGACGATCCGCACTCGCTAACGCGCTACATCCGACACCGTTATTGATTACGGTCAAAATATTTTTGGTTGTGATTTCTAAATTCTATTTTCTAAAAACATACACACAATCGGAAATCGTTTTCAATCAAAATGGCGCCGTTGCCGGGGATCGTGTGCTATTTGTTCATTTTTTGAAATTTGAGTTGAAAAGTTTATTCCATCTACATTTTTAAAGATCAAAACTCGCGCAAAACACTAAACGATTTGTTGTGATTACTTGCAAGGAAATCTGGAGCTTGCTGTGAAATTGGAAAATTATTTGGAGAATTCCAGAGAGCTAAGGAAGTGTTCAGGAATGCTCTGGTGAAATTTTGTGCAGAGAGGAACTCAAGGCGCGGCGGAACCGCGGCATTAGGAGACAATTGCGGCGGAAGCGCGGCGGTTCTAGGGCTTCTCTGTAAAATTTTTAGCAGGTAACTTCTATCTTTCTTATCTCCTTCCTAAAATCTGCTCCAACTAACAATTTGTTAGAGGCTTCTTTGCAAAAATCGCAGCGCCGTAAAAAGCAAAATAAATTGTGCTTGTTTTTTATTTTGTGGTTGTTTGCATAATTAATACGGACATTAAGGGGCATGGCCAAATCCAGATTAGGTGGGGAGTTCATTACCCTTCCTAAGCCCCAAAAATCACAAACCTGCATCCGCATTACCCTCATTAATTAAAAAATATCTAGAGATGACTCTAAGGACCGTCGCGCTCACTTAGGACAGAAGAAGGCCATGGATAATTCATTGCTTATCCGCGTTTCTTTTTGTGGTGTCTAAGGCAAGTGTGTCGAAAGCTAGTGGTTACTTAATTAGGCCCACTACTTACGTAGTGGAGAACCTCCCACTTACCTGGCACTTACCTGGCCACAGGAGAAACAAAGAGGCAGTGGAGGATTTATCCTGCGACTTGTCTTTTGGAAGTTAGGAGCGGTCTAGAGATTGGACCTAGGTGACCATAAATTTTAGGGTTGCTTGTTGCATTTGTTGTGATCGCATCATCTTTTCAAAATCCGTATCATTTTTTCAAAACAAACACCGCATTCACTTCATTCCCCTAATTATAAATCACGCTGCCACTTGTACTAACCCTTTTTAGTGCAAGATAGGCTGGACACGGGATTCTAGTGCCCGACTTGTCTGCGTCCCCTCGATCGACTCCGAAGTCGGTATTTCTCCATTTACCTTTCTTTTACCTACCACCACACCCACACCGATGGATCCGTCTCCATCGAACCTCTTTACCGCTGCTCTGCCGCCGTCCGTTGGTGCGCAGAATCCTCCCCGCATCTCTCTCCAAGAGAGGTGCTACCCTTTGCGAGGTCCTCTCTCGACCTGCTTATCCATTCCACCAGCCAACGGGGATAACTTTGAGATTAAGCCCCAGTACATCAACCTTCTACCCAAATTCCACGGTCTCGAGACTGAAGACACGTACGTTTTTATCACCAAATTTGAAAACGTATGCGCAATGATGAGTACATCACAACTTTCTGTGGATGCCATGCGTCTACGACTTCTTCCATTTACTTTGTGCGATACAACCGAGAAGTGGCTGTATAACACCACCGCACACTCCATCACGAATTGGGAAGAATTCGTTGTAGCATTCCTTAAGAAATTCTACCATATGCAAAAGACAGCTCGAATCCGTAGCGAACTATATCAATTCTCCCAGCTTCCAGCTGAATCATTCTCAAAATACTTTGACCGATTCAAGGATCTTTTGGTTCAATGCCCACATCACGGCATCCCGAGATGGGATCTTTGCTGAATCATATATGAGTGCAGTAACCCTACCACTAAACAAAACCTTGAAAACATGTGTCAAGGCACCTTTATGACCAAGGATGATGGGGAAGCATGAAAATTTTTAGAAGAGTTCGCTGAAAATTCACTACAGTGGGAGACTGGAACCCAGCCATCGAGTAGGGGTGGCATACACCAAATAGACGTGTCCATAGGTGTTCGAGCTGAGATGGCAGCAATGCAAAAGAAGCTCGACGCTATGGAACACAAATTCTTAGCAGCCTTCCTAAACCCAATGTCGCTCCCCAAAACTGTTTGTGGGTGCTGTTCTGATCCTTCTCACTTGACGGAAGAATGTCCATTAAACTCTCAGTTTCGAGGTCTCGAGCATACCAATGCCGCATTTCAAAGACCTGGAAACGACCCTTTTTCTTCCACATATAATCAGGGTTGGAGGAATCACCCGAATTTTGCTTGGAACCAATCCTAAAACACGGTTCCAAACCCTAATCAATTCCAACGGGTCCCTCCACCACAACAGCAACCACTTCAACTCACCCAGCACCCCTACCAGTCACAAAATTTTCAAAACCAGGTCAACCCTCCTACACCTTCTAATCCTGTGCAGTCGACCTGTTCTGACGAGTTCTCTCAATTCGCTCAAACCATGAAATCACTCTTGTCAAATTTCACGGAAATATCGGCCGAGGTTAGGTCTTCCGTTGGTGAGATAAAGAAAAACTCAGCGTCCCAAGCTGAGAGTATCAAAACGATGGAAGCTGAGATTGCATGACTTAAGGCCGAAATGAGTGCAAGAGAGAAAGGGAAACTCCTAGCTCAACCTTTACCCAATCCTGGCTATTCACATCATGTGAATGCAATCACCATGTTGAGATCTAGGAGAGTGCTGGATAACCATGTTAGGGAAGAAGTTGATGATATTGAAAATCTTATCAACACCCCGGCTGAGACCTTTCCTCACACACACACTTCTGCTTCTGATTCTTGTTCTTCTACCCCACCGCCTTCTCGCGAGCCTATTCTCCATTTCCCTCTAGGCTCGACACCTCAGCCCACCTCTTCTATCCCTCCACAGACAATCCCCACTCCTCTTTCGGGATCTCGTCTACCCCCTCTTCCTTCTCCTATGATGGACCCAGCGCTCATTGCTAAAGCACCTTACCCGAACCGGTTAAGGGCTAACAAATCGGGTCCTCATATAGAGAAAATTATGGAAATGTTCAAACAGGTTAACATCAACATCCCTCTCCTAGATGCGATTCAACAAGTCCCCACTTATGCAAAAATTCTTAAGGACTTGTGCACTAGGAAGAGGAAGACTCAAGTGCCAAAGAAGGTCTTCATGTCCAATAACATTAGCACTGCTTTTACCCCTCAGCTACCAAAGAAACGTACGGACCCAGGATGTCCTACGATATCGATTTCTATTGGGAATAAACACATCAACCGTGCTCTTTTAGACCTTGACGCAAGTGTTAACCTGCTTCCTTACTCAGTCTATGAGCAACTAGGGATCGGAGAGTTGAAACCAGCCCATTGCACTCTCCAGATGGCTGACCGATCAATCACCAAACCTAGGGATGAACTGGAGGATGTGTTAATAAAAATCGGGGAATTTGTATTCCCTGTGGATTTTATTGTACTTGATACACAGCCTGTAGCGAACCCCCGGAATCAAATTCCGGTGATTTTAGGTCGCCCCTTTTTGGCCACTTCCAACGCTATCATCAACTGTCATAATGGTTCTATGACCCTATCCTTCGGGAATAGGTCAATAGAGCTGAACATTTACAAGCTGAGAAGTGTACCCTCCGAACCTACTGCTCATGTCTGTTCTGTCGACTTAATGGATGTCGACAGCAGCGAATTTGATGATCCTCCTGATACCGATCTTGACTCTTTTCATACGTTGTTGTTTGACCCAACTATGTATCATACACATACGGACTCTTCCACCGAGATGTCCGGGTCAACAACCAACACCGATTATGAACTACTTTTAGAGTCTGAAGATCACCCCGCACTTTGTGATGACATTATTCTTCGGGGTATTGATGAAACTTTTGAGGAGATCTTCGCTGATGAACTCGCATTTCTGAATAACACGGATGTTGAGATGAATCATGTCCCAATCATTGAAATTGAACCTCCACCCCTTCTTCTGAATTGTAAAAAAAATGCGAGTAATCCATCACATTCACTATATCGTCTCTCCAAAATGAGATGCACACACATTCTGTTCCACCACTTAACCTTTCCCCACTTCTTCTTCCACCAACCAGAGCACTGCATTGATAAAATTTTTGAATGGTTGGTGTTGACATTCGGTATTTGCAAAGCTTGGTATCGACCAATGGTTCTTGACCCCCTCATGTGATTTTCAAAGCTTAACATTGCATAACTCAAGTTTGGGGAGGGGGCAATTTTTCTGGCTCTTGAAAAAGAAAATTTTTACAAAAAAAATTTAAGCCAAGAATAAGTTTGGGGGAGGATCTTCACTTATATATTTTGCCCCCACTAATAAATTCCTCCCAGGCTTACAGGTTTTGTAGATATAGCGGTTGGCAACAGTGAGGACACTGTTGAAAACAAGTTTGGGGGAGGTTTGTGCTTAGTTTTGCATCATTTGCATATCATTTATATAAGCACAAAACATTTCTTTAAAAACTTATAAAAATATAAAAAAATTCAAAACCCATAAAAATTTTGTGTAAATATTTTTGGCTCATCATTTTTTGTAAATAATTTTTCAAAACCCATTAAAACCTATAAAAATTTCAAAATTTTCAAAATCCATAAAAATTCAAAAATTTTCAAAACTCATAAAAAATTTAAAAATTTTCAAAATATAAAAATATTTAATATTTATGATAATAAAAGATTAGATAGTGAACAATTACATCCATGAGATTAGAAAAAAATTTAAGAAAACCAAGAAAATTAGAAGTTTTCTTATACGAACTAGTAATAAGCAGTTATGAGCCGTTGTCCCAAGGGTTAGTAAGATGGAGGAAGTCACTTATCTGAGGATAAAAATAAGTCTGAAAAATAGTTTCTATTCTGGAAGGCCAGGCATTTTGAACGTTGATACCCTGCTATTCGCACTTACACATGTCTTAAAGCCCGGGATAGTAGAGGATACCTTGAAATGCTCTTGTCTTAAAGCTAATGTATGAAGGAAATAAAAAAAATGAATAAAATATAAAGTGGTGAGAAAAATGGACACTGGTTTTTGTTATCACCAAGGGCAATAAAAAATGTATAGCGAGGGTGCCTCTTCACCTAGTGCCCTAAGGCCAACTGGTCTGGGAGTCACTGCTATGCCTAAGGTGGTGCAAGGCGAGGAAAATACACCAAATAAGCAAACACATGAGTAATCGGTCGGTTAGTACCTCAAGAAGTATTAACGGTCGCATGAAAGTGTGAGCAAATTCATTTAAATATTCATTAATCAAAAAGTACTGAGGCTGATGGACAAGAGTATGATAGCTTGAATTGAATTCTCCGGATGTAGGGATGTCCTTTACACACACGCAGGATGATATGATCGATGTTTGGAAGAAAGATAGGAATGAAGAATAAGACGATGTTTTATTGAGGGAGGACGTGATTTCTGACATCTTTTCATGACCATTAAGATAGGGCTCATGACAACCGAAAAGCTAGCTTAGTTGGAAACCCTAATTTTCAAGGCTTTTCTTTTACAATTCTTTTCTTTAAATGTAATATTCATGATCTTCCTTTTATTATTGGATTTTGTGGGTGCAATCCGCTGAAAGCCCTCAGAAGACAACACTCCTCCTACTAGGGACACCTAGAGGTTTAAAGGCTTGTTGCACGTGCTCAGTGCAATCGTGTTGCCTACGAAAGTGTGTTTTTCTCTTTCTTTATTTTCTCCTTCTCTTTTAATAAAACTGTTCGATCGAGACGATCGAAAATAAGTTTGGGGGAATTTGATCAGTCGAAAATACTGCATTTTTAACACGGCAATTTCCCTAACATTTGCACTCATATAAAAGTGTTCGGTATTCATATTGCACATATTACCAAATCATCTCTGAAATACCAGATTGCATGTGTTAGACTTTTAAACTGGCACTTTTAGGGAAATTGACTGTGTTTCATGGCATCGCATCATCCTTGTATTGCGCAACTCTTGTCTGGGGTCTAATGCAGGAAATTCCAGAAGCAAAAGCCCAAAATTGGGAAAAGATCTAATAAAAGAAACGCCAACTCAAAAGCTAAAGATCTGATAGCAATACAGAAGGCCAAACAAAAATCAACATATCAAAACAAGGCCCATAAATCAGCCCAAGGACACAGAAGAAATTCCAAGCCCTAAGGCCTCCAAAGCGCCGCGGTTCCGCGGCGGGAGCCTGCTTGCGCCGCGGAACCGCGGCGGTTTGATGACGTCAGCGGCTCAATTTTTCCTATGTGCCTATTAATAATTGCCCAAGCTTCCAGAAGACTCCTGATTCTCCACCTGGCACTTCTAGAAGGCTCGGCTTAACAAACTATTTCTAGAAGGATCTTGTAACAAACTTTTGGAGGGAAATTTAAATCTTTTGGCTAACAAACTTGTGGAGGGAATTCAAATTTCAATCCTAGATCTAGAATTTGGAGGTCTATAAAAAGGAGCCTAGATCTATGGTGAAGGTGGTTCAAGAATCACCATCTTCTTCCTCCACAAGTTGAGTGACACAACTTGTTCCCCAAATTCAATCCCAAATTCAACCTCAAGATCAAGATCCCGAGATCAATTCAAGCAAGAATTCCTTCAACCTTTAGAAGCGACGCCGGATTTTCAACGGAGCAAGAGATCCACGCCGATCCGCGACTCAAGGAGCCGAGCGAAGCCGAAATTGACGATCTAGTTCCTACCTTTTGTAAATTCAAGAGAGTTGTAACGAAATTTGTCGATAAATAAAGGTGAATTTTCTATATTCTTGCTTATCTTTTAATTCAAGCATAATGATTAGATCTCAATTTGTGATTGTGTTTGTGATCATGATGTTTGAGTAATCTCCGCTCGTGTAGGAGTTGTGACGATCTTTAGATGATGATGATTTAGATATTCCTATAATTCTTAAATCCTATAATGCTTTGAAATTCTAGTGAATCAAATGATTAATGACCTAGTTTCGAGATGATGCTTTCTAGATCGTGTTCACTCGAAACTGGGGAACAACTATTGACCATTTGATTAACTAGAAGCTAGAATTTAAATGCGATCTATTGAAAGGACAAAGGATGAGTTGCGGAATCCCTAATTTTCCCCCACGATCCTTAAACCTCGATGAATTTGCATCGATCTAGTATCAATTCGTTAATGGATAAGAATGAGTAATCATTAGATCTCATCACATCTATAGATCCGATCTACTCCTACGAGCCATACTTATAATCTTGAGTGTTGATTGGAAATTATCTCTCATCTCAATTCTTGTTTCTTTTAGATCTAGATTTTTCTTACTCTTGATCTTCAATTACAAATCATGAATTGTTTTCTTTTCTTTGCTTTAAATTTTCAACTCATCTAATTCGAAAATTGAACGGATTACACTTTCCCTGTGGACGATCCGCACTCGCTAACGCGCTACATCCGACACCGTTATTGATTGCGGTCAAAATATTTTTGGTTGTGATTTCTAAATTCTATTTTCTAAAAACATACACACAATCGGAAATCGTTTTCAATCACACAGCGCAAGGTATCTGAAGCGTTGCTTCAATTTTTGAATTTTTGAAATTCAAACAGAGCTTTGCTCTGATTGGGGGAAACATGTGCGAAGACCGATGGGAAGACGATATCTCCATGGCCCCGAAGCCGAGGTGGAGATCGCTTAAACGTAGAACCGGATGCCTCTTGGCGAGGTCATGTTCCTTAGTGTGGAAGGCTCGGAGAGGTATGTTGATGATAGACTGAGTAGGGTAGCTGCCCGGTGCCTCTAGGCGACAGCTTCGATCCCTGGAGTTGTAAGGTAGTGAATTGGCAGCCGCAGATAGCCGAGCAGGCTATCCGCTCAGATTCCTCTTGTTGAGGTCATGATATTTAGCGCGGGAGGGGCCGTACAAGGCCTGCTAATGATGGACCGAGCAATGAAGCTGCTCGGTTGCCTTTGGGCGAGGGCTTTGATCCCTGGTGTGTTGGGGTAAGGAGCTACTGGCCAAAGATAACCGAGCAAGGGCGGGCCCGGTTGCCTCTTTCGAGGGCTTTTGATCCTTGAGGATGGACCGTAAGAGGCCTAGTAAGGATGGCCGAGCAGGGTTGCTGCCCGCTGCCTCTTGGTGAGGGCTTTGATCCTTAAGGATGGTCGAGCATCGTTGCTGCCCGTGCCTCTTGGCGAGGGCTTTGATCCCTGGTGTGTTGGGGTAGGGAGCTACCAGCCAGGGATAACCGAGCAAGGGCGGGTCCGGTTGCCTCTTTCGAGGGCTTTTTATCCTTAGCGCGGGAGGGGCTGTAAGAGGTCTACTAAGGATGGCCGAGCATGGTTGCTGCTCGATGCCTCTTGGGCAATGGCCAGGCATTAAGACAAAACTGCTAGGTGAGGGCTTTGATCCTTAATGATGGCCGAGCAGGGTTGCTGCCCGGTGCCTCTTGCCGAGGGCTTTGATCCCTGGTGTGTTGGTGTAGGGAGCTACCAGCCAGGGATAACCGAGCAAGGACGGGCCCGGTTGCCTCTTTCAAAGGCTTTTTATCCCTAGCGCGGGAGGGGCCGTAAGAAGCCTACTAAGGATGGCCGAGTAGGGTTGCTTCCCGGTTCCTCTTGGTGAGGACTTTGATCCTTAAGGATGGCCGAGCAGGGTTGCCGCCCGGTTCCTGTTGGCAAGGGCTTTGATCTCTGGCGTTGTGGGGTAGGGGAGCTACCAGCCAGGGATAGCCGAGCGGGGTAGCCGCTCGGCTGCCTCTTGGTGAGGGCTTTGATCCTGGCGTTGTGGGGTAGGGGAGCTACCAGCCAGGGATAGCCGAGCAGGATAGCCGCTCGGCTTTCTCTTAGTGAGGGCTTTGATCCCTGGCGTTGTGGGGTAGGGGGGCTACCAGCCAGGGATAGCCGAGCAGGGTAGCCGCTCGGCTGCCTCTTGGTGAGGGCTTTGATCCCTGGCGTTGTGGGGTAGGGGAGCTACCAGCCGGGGATAGCCAAGCAGGGTAGCCGCTCGACTGCCTCTTGGTGAGGGCTTTGATCCCTGGCATTATGGGGTAGGGGAGCTACCAGCCAGGGATAGCTGAGCAGGGTAGCCGCTCGGCTGCCTCTTTGTGAGGGCTTAGATCCTTAGCGCTGGAGGGACCATGGGAGGCCTGCTAAGGATTGACCGAGCAGTGAAGCTGCTCAGTTGCCTCTTGGCGAGAGCTTAGATCCTTAGCGCTGGAGGGGCCATGGGAGGCATGCCAAGGATCGACCGAGCAGGGTAGCCCGCTCGACTGCCTCTTGGCGAGGGCTTAGATTCTTAGCACTGGAGGGGCCGTTGGAGGCCTGCTAAGGTTGACCGAGCAGTGGAGCTACTCAGTTTCCTCTTGGCGAGGGCTTTGATCCCTGGCGTTGTGGGGTAGGGGAACTACCAGCCAGGGATATCCTAGCGGGGTAGCCGATCGGCTGCCTCTTGGTGAGGGCTTTGATCCCTGGCGTTGTGGGGTAGGGGAGCTACCGGCCAGGGATAACCGAGCAGGGGAGCCGCTTGGCTGCCTCTTGGTGATGGCTTTGATCCCTGGCGTTGTGGGGTAGGGGAGCTACCGGCCAGGGATAGACGAGCAGGGTAGCCTCTTGGCTGCCTCTTGGTGAGGTCTTTGATCCCTGGCGTTGTGGGGTAGGGGAGCTACCGGCCAGGGATAGCCGAGCAGGGTAGCCGCTCGATTGCCTCTTGGTGAGGGCTTTGATCCCTGGCGTTGTGGGGTAGGGAAGATACCGGCCAGGGATAGCCGAGCAGGGTAGCTGCTCGGCTGCCTCTTAGTGAGGGCTTTGATCCCTGGCGTTGTGGGGTAGGGAAGCTACCGGCCAGGGATAGCCGAGCAGGGTAGTCGCTCGGCTGCCTCTTTGTGAGGGCTTAAATCCTTAGCGCTTGAGGGACCATGGGAGGCCTGCTAAGGATTGACCGAGCAGTGAAGCTTCTCAGTTGCCTCTTGGCGAGGGCTTAAATCCCTGGCGTTGTGGGGTAGGGGAGCTACCGGCTAGGGATAGCCGAGCAGGGTAGCCGCTCGGCTGCCTCTTGGTGAGGGATTCGGGAAGATGGACAGTCGCGAGTGACACGTGCCACGAACATGTGGAAGAGGCGAAGCACCAGAGCCGCGCTGTTTCAATTTCACATCGAGCGGCGCGAAATTTGCCGCGTGGTGGCACAATTGCGGGTGAAACGGGCGACCGTTGAACTCCGGGAGTGTTGTGGGTGTTTACCGCCGGAAGCCGGGAAGACTGGACGTCTTGCCTGAATCTAGGGGTAGATGCTAATTGGTGCTATCCGTCCACCTCTCCGAAGATGCCAAGTTGATTTATGGCACCGTGTATCGAAGGTTTAAACGGATGCGGCCGATGTAGCAGACTTCGTCAGATTCCCCCTCGTTTGAGGGGTTTTGATTGTGGGGACGCTTTTCCCTGCAGGTGCAATCCCCTGCAGTTAATTACGCTACCGCATCACGGTAACAACTTTCTCCTTCTCCATATGGTCACTTCGTGTCGTGGGTGTTTGTTTTGTGTTTGGTTGCCCGTGGATTGTATACGGAGACTAAGTTATGTTGTCGCCCGTAGGGCGTGGACTAGTCCAAATCCGTATCTTTCTTAGATTTGGGTTTGGGGGGATTGTGTTTAAGGATACGTTAGCTTTATTTGAGACTAAGATCAACTTAAACGTTTGTTAAGGACACGTTAGTCTAATTCTAGACTAAGATCAACTTAACGGGATCATTTAGATCCAACAAAAGAGCAGTTGGGCTCTGTTGTTTAGTTTAATGACATTGCGGTCGATAATTAGTTTAAGGACATTACGGTCCGTTGTTAGTTTTAAGACATTGCGGTCGAGATTAAGGACGTCATAGTCCGTGAGTTTAAGGATCTCACAGTCCGGTGTTAGTTTTAAGACATTACGGTCGAGATTAAGGACATCATAGTCCGTGAGTTTAAGGACCTCACGGTCCGGTGTTAGTTTTAAGACATCACGGTCGAGGTTAAGGACATCATAGTCTATGAGTTTAAAGACCCCACAGTCCGTAGAATGTATGGTTGTCGGGACCCGTCACCTCTCTGACAATGTTGAAGGGTTACAACGACAGATATCAGAGGAGTGAAGAGATATACCCTCGAACCGGGTATAAATTGATTGGAAGAGCAGATGAGCTCAGTTCAATTTAATTTGAGGACTTATGGCCAGAATTAGGCTAAGTCCAATTAAAAGAATGTTGAACATTCTATTTTTGTTCTGCCTGTTAGGCCTTTATTTGGGCTCTGCCCTTTTAATAATGCCAAGCATTGGGCTCTGAAATTTTTGTCTGGTATTGAATGCATAGGATTTATCAGAACAAAGTATGTTCTGACAGCGCGCTACGTGGCGTACTAGGCGCTTTGCGCCAGTCAAAGAGCGCATTGCGCTTCTGTCGGTTAGCGCACACGAGAAGGACACGTGTCGCGCTTAGCGCTAAGCGCTAGTTTGTTAGCGCATTTGCGCTTTTTATTTATGAGCGCGCTGCGCCAGTTTATGGGTGCGCCAGTGAGTGACACGTGGCGCGCTTGGCGCTGAGCGCCAACCCAAGAGCGCAGTACGCTATTTTCAGGAGCGCAAAGCGCAAGCTGTGTCTGTGGTTGACACGTGGCATGTTTTGGCGCTGAGCGCCGGTCCAATTAGCGCAAAGGCGCAGTTCATGAGTGCAAAGCACTTTCCAGTAGCGCAAAGTGCATTAGATCAAATTTAAGATCAAAGAACAAGTTTATGTTCTTCAAAGGAGGCCTTGCCTCAAGATCTAAGAACCAAAGTTCTTATTTTTTATTAAAAGGCTCTTCCTTTATAGATCAAAAGATCTGTGAACGAAGTAAAATACTTCTCTTTCTTTTTTCTTTTTTTTATGATTTGATCTTTTAATCCTTTATGTTTAATCAAAGACCTTGGTCTTTTTTTTATAGATCTAAGATCATTTTAGAAGATGTTTCTTCTTTTTACGAGTTGATTTCATCTTTGTTGTTCAAGAATTAATTCTTTACCCTTAAAGATGAAGAAATGATCTTCTTTCTTCAAAGGCTTGCCTTTCTTTCTCTTTGAGTTTTTCTCAAAGTTTGCAGAGGGTTTTTTCTTTTGTTTGAGACTTGAAGTTTTGGGGCCTTTATATAGGGCCAATCGATTTGTTAAATCGGTTTAAGAGATCTTTCTCTTGATTGATTGGGGAATATTTCCCACCGTTGGAACTTTGATCCTAAGGCTCCTATTTGACAGAAGATAATCTTCTTGTTTTAATAAGATCGAAAAATCTTTTCATGCAGAATTTGTTCTGTTTTTGGTAATTCGTTATTTACCATTGGATCATTGATCCAGAGATGCTTAAGGCACAATCTTGTTATTTGGAAAGATTTTGAGAAATCTTTTCTTAACAGAATTTAATTCTGGTTAATAAATGATTTATCATTATTATTAGATCCTTTGATCTAACAGTGGGAATTTTAATTTCAGTGCTGGCGCACCTACGTTAGACACGTGGCGTGCAGCGCAGAGCGCAGCGCAACTGCGCTAGCGCACCCGTGCTTGACACGTGGCGCGCAGCGCGCAAAGCGCTGGATCTGAAGCGTTGCTTCAACAGCGGTGTCTTTTCACCTTCCTTTTTAAGTCAAACTTATATTCCCGAGAATTTTTCATTTCCCAATTTTGGAAATAGTTCCATTGTGCACAAAATTTTATGTGCTTCGTCTTTATAACTCGAAGAAAAGCTTCTTCCTTTTCTTATCCCCAAAGAACTTTCTTAACTATGGTTTGTAACCGCCCTCATGCTCGTAGACAGCCGTGGGAAGTGCCCATTCAGGATCTTGTCCCTCGCTTTACTGCGCGCTTGGTGGATCCTTCTTTCACGGATGAGCAGTGCGACGCTGCGCTGCACAATCTTTTGACTCGTGTGGGGTCCCCTTTTCCCCCACACTCTATTTGGCTTCGGATGATCCTTGCGTCTGTGCTCGCCGATCTTCCCCCTCCTCCAGCAGAGATGTCCTCGGCAATGCTGGATACTGCCGAAGACAAGATCGAGTGCTGCTTGGAGGCGCACTTAATCACTCAAGTCCTGAGGGATTGGTCCATCCACTTGTTGAGCCAGATACGGGCTCGTCGGGTTGTCATCACCACTTTCTCTGAGGAGTGCGGCATCGACCGTTGGATGGCTACCCCTCGGGAGGATCTCCGTTTCGACATGGTGGAGAAGACGGAGAGGGAACTGGATAATCTTCTCTTCAGTTTTGTGAACTCCTGTCCTTCTGATCCCATATTTGGTGATCTTTTTTAAATGTAATAACAATAATAATAATAAAAAGATGTTTTAATTTAGTATTTTATTATCTGTTAAGTGTTCTCTTGTTTTTTAATTCTTTGTTATTTCTTTGTAAGATGTTTATGCGCTGCATAATCATGAAGCGTTGCTTCACTTTCCAATCTTGGAAACAGAGCTTTGCTCTAATTTGGGGTGCGCAGCGCAATTGCGCTAGCGCTAGCGCATTCGTGTTTTGCCACGTGGCGCGTAGCGCGGCTTGCGCTAGCGCACTGGCGCTCGACACGTGGCGCGCAGCGCAACTGCGCTAGCGCATCAGTGTCAGACACGTGGCGGGCAGCGCAACGCGCAGCGCGCCTATGTTAGACACGTGGCGCGCAGTGCAGAGCGCAGGATTTGAAGCGTTGCTTCAATTTTTGACTCTTAAATTTCTAAACAGAGCTTTGCTCTGATTGAGGGAAGCAGAAGCGTCGCTTCATTTCCAGCCTTGGAATTTGAACAGAGGTTTGCTCTGATTGGGGGAAGCAAATGCCCCCCACCATTGTGCTTACGTGGCCCCAGACGTGAGTGCGGCGGTGGTAGCATCTCAATCGTTGGATCAACTTTTGGGGAGTTGAAACGACTCTTAATGCCTATAAATAGGACCTTTAGTCCTCAGATGATTACCATCTTCTTCCTAAGAATTTTTATTCAGAGCCTTACTTTTCCATTCAAGAACTTTTAAGAGTTAGAACTCTTTCCAAACTTAGGTAAAATTAAATTAATTTTAAGAAATTAAGGTTTTTTTTTACCCATTAACAGAGCCTTGCTCTTAATAGATCTTTGATCTAAAGAAAACCCATTTAGGGTTTCACTGGCAGAGCTTTGCTCCATAGGTCTAAAGAGATCTAAAGAGAACTAAAGAGAAACCTATTAGGGTTCCATTAATAGAGCTCTGCTCTCTAAAAGGATTTGTTTTTTGATTTCTTAATTCATTAATGGAGCTTTGCTCCTTTCAAATCATATAGAAGAACTCTTGAGAGTTTTTCATGGATCTTGAAGATTTAAGATGGAATTTTATTTTTGATGAATTATATCATCTTCTTAGAACAAAGCTCTCAATATTCTCGGGGGCTTTCTTTAACTTCCCTTCATAACTGATTTTGACAGGTGTCAATCCTGTCCGCAGAGCATTGCTCTCGAGGAGCTTAACTCCATGTGCCTATTTTGAATAAGAAATTGCTTATTCAGTCTGTCTGCTGATCTTTGCTGATTTTCTTTTACAGGAGCAATGGACGCTCACATGTATAATCACGAAGAGATTATCTCTTACGGAGACATTTGCCGACTCGGCCGTTCTCAGAATCGAGAATTCACAAACGCCGAGTGTGTCGAAATTATGAGTCGCTTTGACGCATACAATGGTCAACTGCTTCCTCGGCGTTCCCCTCTTCTGAAACTTATTGTGGGAGCGATCTGGGAAGTGCTCCCTCTATTCTGTACCGGCATGCCGCTTAGAGCATTGGATGCCGCTGAGGATAAGGTGCACTCGGTGTATCTGATGAACCTAATCTCGAAGAGACGGCGAGACAATCTTGTCGATCTCCTGCACCAGGTTTTTCAACAGTCTGCCATACTTGCTGCCTATCGGAGGGTGGAGGACATCTGTGGGGACCCCGACGCTTGTGATCGCGAAAGAAAGCACACTAGGATGGTTCGCCAGGCTTGGAAAATTCTGGACAAGGTCACTTTTGAGTTCCTCAACCCATGTCCTGGACTTGAGGTTTTGCCATTGTAATTACTTTAGTAATATCTTTGTTTTTTGCTTTCATAATTGTAAGAACCTTTTTGCAATATGAATGGTAAATTTCTCATTTTAGTGTGTTTTATTTCATGTTCTGAATCTTTTGCAAATGCATGGATGGGGTGTGCCTCGAACGCTTAATTAAATGCAGCTCAGATGTTCTCCTTGTTGCCTTCTCCTCTTTGCTGTGTTGTTGCCATGTGATTTTAGATAGTATATAACTGTCAGTCTTGGATTCTTTGTAGAGTGGTAATGGCTTAGAAAACAGGGTTAGGATCTGTTACCTAAGACTTTTCAACTTTATGAGCCGTGAGGGTCTCATAAAGAATTTTCTCCCTACGGATCGAGAGGATCCCGTAGGTGTAATTTTTCCTTAAGAATCGTGAGGATTCCCAAGGGCGTTTTCTCTTGAGAATCTTGTAGGGTTGCTAGGCACGCGCACAAGGGTCTACGAGGCATCAACCATGCCCAATTAAAAATTTAGCCGTGCCGAACAACCCGAATACGGAACTTTAAACTAGAGATTAGGCGAAAACAAGCATGCTAAACACTTTAACACTAAGTGAGAGGGATTACAACCTTTGTAGATCCGGTCCTTCACTTCATATGCTCCGTGTTGTGGTCCCTTCGCTGCGATCATCGGGATCCGGACTCTCGAGAGGTTCCACGAAGAGAAAGACGCAACCTTTGCTTCCGATCTTCGATACTAAGATGATCTACCTTGAAGTTTCTTTAACACAAGCTAACACTCATGAAATGATGTGAACACCCTCATCTAAATGGCAAGGGTAGATGAGGATGATGAAGTAGGATTTTTGCTCTCTTTATTTATCTTTTTCTCATATTTATTCATCACCTTTTGAAAAACTAGTAAGCTTTTCATGAAAGAATGAAGGAGGAAGAAGATGAACAATGTTAGAATCCTTTTGTGATGAATAGGAAAAGAATAATATGATAGAATTATGCAACATTCGATCGGATTGTCTAATTTTGTCTATGTGTTTTGTCTGGATAACTTTTAGAAACTGTTAAAAAGTTCGAACGGATATCAATAACTCACTTTTTCCCCTGTCGGAAAATTTTTCAAAAGTTGGATTTTTTCTCGTGTTTAAGAATGTTCTAAGTCGTGCAAGTAACTCGGTGGACCCTCTAGAAGACAACAAACCCTAACTCGATTATGTGACCGTCTTGAACTGCCTTTTGAACCTTAGGGTTTGGGGCAGTACGGCGTGCCACATGTGAGGCGTTGGCTTGACCCTTCTACGGCTGGACCATTGGTACTGTGGCATGTAATGAATGTTTTTAAACTGATTTCAAGTGTTGAGATATATTGGGGAAATCTTGGGTGCTTGATGATTCGATCGGAAAGTTTAACTTTTTCTATTTATCTGGAATGTGATACAATATTTGGAATCCACAGGTAGTTATGAGATAACTGATTTGAATATTATAAACATAGCAGTTTAGTCTCAGATGATCGGTTGCCACGGAATTTTGATGTGATCAAAAGTCCGTCGCAATCACGTAGTGTACGCGGATACTCGCCGGGTAAACTTAATAGACAGCCACTCCCCATAGCCCCGACCAAGTGACTGTAGGAGAACCCCGTCGCCGAAAGCATCCGTTCGGGTGCTCCCGGTAGCGGTGTTCCGCCTTGGTGCACTTCGTCGACGGTATCGGGGGTGCGGCCGTCTACTAAAGTTTGCGACGAGCATTCGATCAGGACGTCGGGAATCTTGTTGAATTGCCCGACTTGATATTGAAAAGAGTTTTCGATAATGAGATTAAAATGCGGGGTTTATAAGGAATTCATTCGGTTAGGCATGTGATGTCTAAGGAGGTTGCGGATTCCAACTGTTGTAGTTTTACACTTTCTTTTCTGTGACCGTAAGCGTAGTATATGGTGTATCGCCGGCTTCGTTGCTATACATCAACGACAATCGGGATACGCATACTTGCTTACATTGATGATATGAGATATTATGTGTTGCTGTGATATGTTATATTGGATCGTCGCGTTTGAATAGCCGGGGGTTTTATGTGAGATGAGAGTTTTTCTTTTTCATTCATGTAAAATTCATTTGTATGTAATATTCTTTTATTGGGGCACTTCCAGGTAGCGGAAGATGTCACCGTTGTATATTATTTACTTTTCCGCATTAGGTAGACCCAAGGCGGGGAGCACAAGTAACCGGGTTCTAGGGTCCAGTGGGAGACCATCTCGAGGAGTCGAGACCAGGTCTCCTAACTCTAGAATTGGCAGTGTTACTTGCCGCTCTCGTAGGGGTCTAGGGATGTGGGTTTGGCTATTCATCGCGACCGTGGAATCCGTGTTTTATACAGGCTCGTATTGAAAACACGGACGTCCTAGTATATCCAATATTTCATATATGTTCTTCTGCTGCAATGTTCTGTGATGAGATCATATTACTGCCTGAGACGAATGTTTATATTATATATATATGAGATATATGTTATATTGTAGATTTCGTTTCAAAAGAAATGCTTGTGAAGCATAATAAAATAGGACTTCATTAATGAGATTAATGAAATAAAAGAAACCTAAGATGTTGTAGAAACTTGTTTATAAAAACTGGTAGCTCTAGTTCTTGCTTTGCATAGCGGTGTTCCTTGTAGAACATCCAGCACCTTATTCGATAAGGAAAGGGCCGACGATCCCTTCACCGGGAGTGACCCCTTTAGCAAAACTAGAAAAGCCTCAAAAACACTCCATTTAAAATCACTCGATTCTACAACGATATCAAGTTCATTACGCAAAGGGTTTTCTTAAAAACCTGTCGTAGCCCTCCGTCATTTCAGATAAGTACTGGTTAGTATTCGTGCTACGTTTGTTGACCTCTGTCAAGGCGTAGTGTGCGGTAGCTGATTAGTGCTTATCTGTATAAACATATGATGTGATTGATTTAGGGTAGTCGTGCGACCTTGTTGACCTCTGTCAAGGGTCGTGCGGGTGGGTTTACTTCAATCAGGAAATGACGGGTTGAACTTGACTAGCAGCCTATGGTTTGTTGACCTCTGTCAAGGTCATAGGACGCTTGGGGCAAAATACTATTGGGAATTTCAAGTGTTGAAATTTGCAATGAGATTGCATACCTTCTATAAGATAGTTGGATCCCGATACCCGCTGCGAGTAAGAGTTACTCCTGGGAGAGTTTTACACATTACAATTAGCCGATCAAGTAAGTGTCTAGAAAGATGTTAACGGGGTTACGCCTCTGGGAAAACGAGGTTTACATTAATTAGGTTCGTGCGAAAGCACGGGGGACCTCCCTCAAAGTACCGACACTGGTCTGGCTGAAAGATTGGCGAACTTGTAGTGTGTAATTAATCCCGGCTAGTCTTTCCTTTTAGAGTTTGAAGGAAGATTTGATAAAAAGCAGTGGGAGCCATCCTGATTAGATAAAATAAAAACCAATCTAATCTTGCAAGAGCATACGATGAGTGTTTTCTTCTCTCTCTCTCCAGGTAGCGACCATATCACGCCTTAATCAAGATAATAAAACGGATATATTGACCGAACCCTCTTGTTATACTGAGCTGGGGAACGTTGGTCCCGCTCCAACTTATAATTGTTATAAGACAGAGCAGGAAATTGGGGAATACCAGATTTCCCGTGCCGCCCAAACGAAGAAAGTGCATGCTGATGCATCATCTTCGGGTGTGTTCATTACAGAGAACTGTTTCTCAGTATCCTTTACGTCCTGGGTATGTGATACCGGATCAGGATCCCGTATATGTAATCTGTTACATGGGCTACAGATAGGTAGAGAACTGAGAACGGGTGATAAGTTTCATGAGACAGAAAACGGTGCAAGTGTTGCAGCCAAGTCTGTTGGTCACTCTCACCCTGTATTACCAGAATGCATTGATTCTGAACAAATGTTATTAGATACCGAACCCGATATACAAAATCATATCAGTCTCTTTATTAGTAAAGAAAGGATATAATTTTGTATTGTTGGATAATGTTTTGAACATTTCCTATATCAAGAGTTGATCGGTTCAGGCACGTTATCTAAAAGCATTGACGTTCTAAATCAAATTACAGTTCTTAGTATACGGAACACACACAAGAGGAAGAGTTCAGAAATGAACGAATCCTTCTTGAGGCATTGTAGACTAGGTCATATCAATGCGATCCGACTGGCTGAAGTTACATATAGATGCATATTTAAATTAGTTTGAATTTACATCTTGTGAAACTTGTCAGTCATGTCACAAAGATAAGATGACCACAGCTCTGTTTGTTGGAAACAGAGAAAGAGTTAGTGAACTTTTGGGATTGATACATGCTGATGTATGAAAGTCCCCTGTCTACATATGCCAAGATCGGTTCTTTGTACTTCTTTACATTCTCTGATAATCTCTCAAGATTCAGATATATGTTCCTGCTGAAACACAAGTCCGAAGCTTTTGAGATATTCACAGAATATAAGTTAGAAGTAGAGAACCAAAATACGGGTATAAGTATTATGTCCTTTGATGAGATCAAGGAGGAGAATACTTGAGCACGGAATTCCTGGACTATTCTAAAGGAGAATGAGATTCTCTCTCGGCATTACTCCTCCGGATACACCATAGCACGATGGTATATCGGGGCGGAGCAATCACACCCTATATGATATGGTGTGCTCTATGATGAGTACTACTGAGTTACCTTTTTCCTATTGGGTGTTATGCACTTGAGAAGTTGCATACCTATTGAATAGGGTTCGAATCAAATCAGTTACCTACCACTTCATATGTGATATGGAAAGGGAAGAGCCCATATCTTAAGTTGGTTAAGATTTGGGGTTATCCGGCCTATGTCTAAAAGCAAAATCCGGACAAGCTCGAGGCAAGGTCTGTTATGTAGAACTGGAAATGTTCCAGCTATACAGACTGCAGCTGATGATTTGATAGAACCAAAGAATTCAGTAGATTCCAACGAACCTCAGCCTCTCCGCCGATCTAGTAGGGTTCCTCACCCACCTGAGAGATACTTCTGTTTCTCTATGACAGTGGGAGCGAGGATTGCATCATGAGATGATGACCCAACTAGTTTCGAGCTGGCCATCATGAGTAAGACTCTGTAAGAATGGCTGGATGCTTATCGATCTGAGATGGAATCCTTATACACCAACAAAGTATGGACTTTGGTTGCTCTATCTGAAGGGTTAAATCCCCATCAGGAGCAAGTATATCTTGAGAAGATTACTAGGTGTACATGGAAAAGTTGAGGCTTTCAAAGCTATGCTTAAGTCCATCCAGATCCTACTTGCCACGGCTACATACCATGACTACGATATCTGGTGGTTGGGTGTCATGACTGCTTTTCTAAATGATGTTTTAGAAAAGAGCGTCTATAAGTACACAGCCAGAGGGCTTCGTAGACAGTGGGAGCAGCGGAAACGTGTGCAAGATGTTTTATATGATAAAACAGGCATCGCGGAGTTGGAACATCTGTTTTGATGTGGTAGTCAAAGAGTTTGACATCATCAAAATGGTAGATGAACCTTGTATATACGAAAAGGTAGTAGAGAGTATGGTGGTGATCCTCGTAGAGTACGTGGATGACATACTCTTGATAGGGAAGGAGTTTCCTATGCTACGCTCGGTCAATCTCCGCTTATCACAAGGATTCTCCATATAGGATAAAAGTGATACCTCCTAAATCCTGGATTTTGGATCTATGAGATAGATCTAATTGGATGTTAGGATACTCACTAGTTGTAGTGAGATGGTATCAATCGATCCTAGGGAGAATCACTGGAAAGGTTCCAGGGTGATAAGGACGACTGAATGTCAGTCGCGGGCATTGTCTTTACCCTCAGTGGAGGGACGGTATGTTGGAAGAGTTCCAAGCTAGATACCGTGACATACTAGACGATTAAAGGCAAGATACATCGTTACCAAGGATGCTACCAAAGAGACAGTCTGGATATATATATAAGTTCATAAGATGAACTTCGTTCCTACCATTGTGTGACAATAGAGTTGTGGCTTATGCTAAGGAACTACCGTCCCATCAGAAATCCAGATATAATTCTTAGGCAGTATCACCTGATCATGGAGATGGTTGATCTCCAGAGAGATCGAGGTTAGGAGAGTAGACACAGAGGACAACAGCGTGGATCCACTCACAAAGGCCTTTTTCCCAGTAGAGACTTTTACAGGATGGTTGAGTATGAGATACTTCAACCGCAGCTAATTGTTGGGTATGTGATACCATAACAGATGGCCCTAGTGCAAGTGGGAGATTGTTAGTTATATGTATGCCCTAGAGGCCATTACTGTACATACGATGTATATTGTAGTGGATGCTAGGACATATATAGGGAGGACTTTCTTGCTCGACATGATAGTATGCTATCTGGTTGTACTTTATCTTAACATGTACTCTGATTGTCTCTATGTTACATGTTGATAAAGCTCTTAGGATATGTACTCGACTACTGGGACTATGATGAGATCATACTAGTGGGGCCACGGTAGTCGACGAGTACATCCTATAACTGTTCCTAGTCGAGGGTGTATCGAGACAGGGCATCGATGCACCAGAGTAGACTAGCGTATACGCATCTTGACCCATATGATGGGCGATGGATGATCCCATATCCATCGGTGTTTGACATCAAGGATGGTGTACGGGTGCTCAGTAGAGACTGGGTACACTGGACGGACTTGCCGAGAACTCCCAGATGGTATTATACCATACGTCAGATGGCAGTTCTCCGATGACACTGGTACAGAGTAGTCTGTTGACCCGAGATCGTCATAGAGTCTTGTGTGGTTCCCACTGTGCTTTGATTTCCATCATACCACGTCCAAGAGGGCGTGCAAAAAGGTGGATTTTGGGTACAGTCCCGAATCACATGGAGGCAATGAGCGATAGGAGGGGATTCGTCTCTCCCGATATAGGGAGTTGATGTTGTGCTGTGTTCGATTGGCTATAACCGGAAATCCCTGGCCAGGGTTGCTGAGATTTACTGGTAAGTGTTATCAGTAGTTTCTTAAACTGTTATAGACCTCATATCGACACGACTTATCAAGCTACTGGGGTCTGACCTTTACCACCCCTAGGCGAGATATGCAACATATCAGACGACGAGACCGGACTGTACGGGAGTGTTACTGTTTGGATTCACAGGAGAATGTACAGGCTTGCTTGTTGATCTTTTGAGCGCTCAATACCTGGGTAGCTGTTACGTTTAGCTGACCGCTTGCAGCTTGTGGGTGTTTGATATGATCATCACCTACTGCCGGCGTATTGACGATTCTTTAGAGTCCTACACAGAGGTTTCTTGACTCAGACAAAACGGAGTAGGAGCACATATGTGATATGTGCGGGACCGAGGATAATACGATATGTGATACCGTATTATATTCTCGCGATATTTGATATCAGCCGGGTCATCGGATCAAGTGTTGATTCGATGAATCGGTACGGATAAATATTAGTCGGTTATATGCGATATAACCGGATTGTCGGATCAAGTGTTGATTCGATAATTTAATGTATAATAATATATATGATATATTAAATTACATTAACTAATATTAGCTCACTAAAAGATTCTTTTTCTCACTCGGGTAATACATTGATATATATGCGATATATGTTAATTGTATTATTTTATTTGGTTACAATAAATATTATATATGTGATATAT
The DNA here is from genome assembly GCA_030015575.1 of Agapanthus africanus. Classification (NCBI taxonomy): domain Eukaryota; kingdom Viridiplantae; phylum Streptophyta; class Magnoliopsida; order Asparagales; family Amaryllidaceae; genus Agapanthus; species Agapanthus africanus. The sequence goes on from CM057338.1 coordinate 932,233,722, forward strand.
AATATTGTAACATGATATGATAAATAATGCAACATGTTTAGTAGAGATTAAACAAGATTAGGGTTTGATTTGGGTTAATGGTTTCTAGATGATTCTAGAAGGTTTTTGTTTTGTCATGATAAAGATATTTTCAAGTGAGTCATGCTTTAACCCAACCCAAACCCTAACCCTAGTTAATTTCTACTAAACATGTTGCATTATTTATCATATCATGTTACAATATTATATATCACATATATAATATTTATTATAACCAAATAAAATAATACAATTAACATATATCGCATATTTATCAATGTATTACCCGAGTGAGAAAAAGAATCTTTTAGTGAGCTAATATTAGTTAATGTAATTTAATATATCATATATATTATTATACATTAAATTATCGAATCAACACTTGATCCGACAATCCGGCTATATCGCATATAACCGACTAATATTTATCCGTACCGATTCATCGCATCAACACTTGATCCGATGACCCGGCTGATATCAAATATCGCGAGAATATAATACGGTATCACATATCGCATTATCCTCGGTCCCGCACATATCACATATGTGCTCCTACTCCGTTTTGCCTGAGTCAAGAAACCTCTGTGTAGGACTCTAAAGAATCGTCAATACGCCGGCAGTAGGTGATGATCATATCAAACACCCACAAGCTGCAAGCGGTCAGCTAAACATAACAGCTATCCAGGTATTGAGCGCTCAGAAGATCAACAAGCAAGCCTATACATTCTCTTGTGAATCCAAACAATAACACTCCCGTACAGTCCGGTCTCGTCGTCTGATATGTTGCATATCTCGCCTAGGGGTGGTAAACGTCAGACCCCAGTAGCTTGATAAGTCGTGTCGATATGAGGTCTATAACAGTTCTAGAAACTACTGATAACACTTACCAGTAAATCTCAGCAACCCTGGCCAGGGATTTCCGGTTATAGCCAATCGAACACAGCACAACATCAACTCCTATACCGAGAGAGACGAATCCCCTCCTATCGCTCATTGCCTCCATGTGATTCGGGACTGTACCCAAAAGCCACATTTTTGCATGCCCTCTTGGACGTGGTATGATGGAAATCAAAGCACAGTGGGAACCACACAAGACTCTATGACGATCTCGGGTCAACAGACTACTCTGTACCAGTGTCATCGGAGAACTGCCATCTGACGTATGGTATAATACCATCTGGGAGTTCTCGGCGAGTCCGTCCAGTGTACCCAGTCTCTACTGAGCACCCGTACACCATCCTTGATGTCAAACACCGATGGATATGGGATCATCCATCGCCCATCATATGGGTCAAGATGCGTATACGCTAGTCTACTCTGGTGCATCGATGCCCTGTCTCGATACACCCTCGACTAGGAACAGTTATAGGATGTACTCGTCGACTACCGTGGCCCCACTAGTATGATCTCATCATAGTCCCAGTAGTCGAGTACATATCCTAAGAGCTTTATCAACATGTAACATAGAGACAATCAGAGTACATGTTAAGATAAAGTACAACCAGATAGCATACTATCATGTCGAGCAAGAAAGTCCTCCCTATATATGTCCTAGCATCCACTATAATATACATCGTATGTACAGTAATGGCCTCTAGGGCATACATATAACTAACAAATCGTAAGGATCTCACAAGAGAATTTTCTTGCTTACGAGTCGTGAGGACCCGCAAGTGATGGGTGAAGTTGTCCTTATCCGCATTTCATGGAGTTAAGGGTTGCTCTGGATGCTTCCCACGGGTTCACTGCCGTGTTTGGCGAGGACCAGGCTCCGCTCTAGAAGTTTTCCAGGATACCGTAGTTTAAAGACATCGCGGTCGAGATTAAGGACATCATAGTCCATGAGTTTAAGGACCTCACAGTCTAATGTTAGTTTTAAGACATCACGGTCGAGGTTAAGGACATCATAGTCCATGAGTTTAAGAACCTCACAGTCCGATGTTAGTTTTAAGACATCGCGGTCGAGGTTAAGGACATCATAGTCTGTGGATTTAAGGACTCCACAGTCCAATGTTAGTTTTAAGATATCGCGGTTGAGGTTAAGGATATCATAGTCCATGAGTTTAAGAACCTCACAGTCTAATGTTAGTTTTAAGACATCACGGTCGAGGTTAAGGACATCATAGTCCATGAGTTTAAGGACCTCACAATCCGATGTTAGTTTTAAGACATCACGGTCGAGGTTAAGGACATCATAGTCCGTGGATTTAAGGACTCCACAGTCCAATGTTAGTTTTAAGACATCACGGTCGAGGTTAAGGACATCATAGTCCGTGGATTTAAGGACTCCACAGTCCGATATTAGTTTTAAGACATCACGGTCGAGATTAAGGACATCATAGTACGTGAGTTTAAGGACCTCACAGTCCGGTGTTAGTTTTAAGACATCACGGTCGAGATTAAGGACGTCATAGTCCGTGGATTTAAGGACTCCACAGTCCAATGTTAGTTTTAAGATATCACGGTCGAGGTTAAGGACATCATAGTCCATGTGGTTGTCGGGACCCGTCACCTCTTTGAAGATGTTGAGGAATTACAACGACAAATATCAAAGGAATGACGAGATGTACCCCTGAACCAAGGTGAAATTAGTTTAAAATCATTACGGTTGACTGTTAGTTTTAAGACATCACGATCGAGGTTAAGGACATCATAGTCCGTGGATTTAAGGACTCCACAGTCCGATGTTAGTTTTAAGACATCACGGTCGACGTTAAGGACATCATAGTTCGTGGATTTAAGGACTCCACAGTCCAATGTTTTCTCTGGATGCTTCACACGGGTTCACTGCCATGCTCGGCGAGGACCAGACTCCGCTCTGGATGCTTCACACGGGTTCACTGCCGTGCTCTGCAAGGACCAGGATCCGCACTGGACGTCTTCCACGGGGTCAGAAGTGACATAATCCGTGTTCCACGTAGCCAGGAATTTTGCTCTGGATGCTTCACACGGGTTCACTGCCGTGCTCGGCGAGGACCAGGCTCCGCTCTGGATGCTTCACACGGGTTCACTGCCATGCTCTGCGAGGACCAGGATCCGCTCTGGACGTTTTCCACGAGGTCAGAAGTGACGTTATCCGCGTTCCACGTGACCAGGAATTTTGCTCTGGATGCTTCACACGGGTTCACTGCCATGCTCGGCGAGGACCAGGCTCCGCTCTGGATGCTTCACACGGGTTCACTGCCGTGCTCTGCGAGGACTAGGATCCGCTCTGGACATTTTCCACGGGGTCAGAAGTGACGTTATCCGCGTTCCACGTGATCAGGAATTTTGCTTTAGATGCTTCTCATGGGTTCACTGCCGTGTATGGAGAGGACTAGGCTCCGCTCTGGATACTTCACACGGGTTCACTGTCGTGCTCTGCGAGGACCAGGATCCGCTCTGGACTTTTTCCGCGGGGTCAGAAGTGACGTTATCCGCGTTCTACGTACCCAGGAATTTTGCTCTGGATGCTTCACACGGGTTCACTGCCATGCTCGGCGAGGACCAGGCTCCGCTCTGGATGCTTCACACGGGTTCACTGCCGTGCTCTGCGAGGACCAGGATCCGCTCTAGATGTTTTCCACGGGGTCAGAAGTGACATAATCCGTATTCCATGTAGCCAGGAATTTTTGATTTTATCCGCATTTCACGGAGTCGGAATTTGACTCTCGGTTGTCTGTACACCGCCGAGTCATGGAATTGGGAGTTGCCGCTGTCCCGCTTTGCTTCATGTTGTGTCTGCTGCAATGAGACGAATGTTGAGATGATCTCTAGGCTATCTGTGACCCGTTGAGATTTGGCTTCTTCTTCTGATGAAACCTGGGGAGGAGGAGTGTGATTCCCTCTTCGTTTGCGCCCCTGGATTATATACAGGGATCAATGTGATATCACCTGTAGGGCATAAATTTCATTCATTCATTTTTTTTATTTCTTTCCGCGATGCTCTATCATTTCAGCTTTTATATCGCGAAGGTCGCGATTGCCCCATCATTTCGGCTATTTTTCGCGGTGCCCAATTATTTCGGCTATTATTTTTATTTTTGACTCGCTGCTTTTTATTGCGAGTTGCCCAATCATTTCGGCTATTTTTCATGCATACATTTTTACTTGCTGATTTTGTTGCAAGTTGCCCCATCATTTCGGCTATTTCGTATGCATGTGTGGCTCGCTAGCTTTTTGCCGCAAGCTTGGGATTAGACACCGATTTCAGCATCAGCACCACTACAACTGGAATATTGCCAGGAGCGAATCATCATTTACCTCTGTCGATGTCAGACAAAGGTGGCTTAGCGAACAGGGTTAGGATCCTGTCGACTAAGGCTTTTGACTTTATGAGCCGTAAGCGTCTCATAAAGATATTTCTCCCTACGAGTTGTGAGGATCTCATAGGTGCGTTTTCTCCTTAAGAATCGTAAGGACTCCTAGGTGTATGGCTTCTTGTAAGTCGTAAGGATCTTACAAGAGAGTTTTCCCCTTATAAGTCGAAGGGACTCACAAGGGTTGTTCACCGTGCGAACATATCCCTAGTCACGGATGGGACTTTGTTAGGGAAATATTTATTCACGCCCGTGGATTGTATACAAGGGTCAGCATTGAGCTGCTTGTAGGGCATAAATTAGAGGTTGTGGGGGCTGCTTAAGAACAGGTTCAGGTCTCTGTAACTTAAGACTTTTGAATCTTATGAGCCGTGAGGGTTTCATAAGAGGAGTCTCCTTACGAGTCGTGAGGATCTCGCAAGTGTAATTTTTCCTTAAAAATCGTGAGGATTCCTAAGTGTGTTGCTCCCTTATGAGTCGTAAGGATCTCACGCAGGTGATTTCTCCTCACAAGGTCGAGAGGACCCTGTAAGTGTTTTTCACCGAGGTTGCGCCCTTTCGGGTTTTCACAAACACTCGCCGGTAGCCCTGCTGTTTTTACTCACGGAGCCCTTTCGGGTTCTCATCCGTGCCCATTTTGCTTATGGACATACCGTTTTCTTTTCTTTTTTTTATTCTTTTTTTTTCCTTCTAACGAGGTTGCGCCCTTTTGGGTTTTCGCAAGACTCGCCGGTAGCCCTGCTGTTTTTACTCACGGAGCCCTTTCGGGTTTTCATCCGTGCCCATTTTGCTTATGGACATACCGTTTTCTTTTTTTTTATTCTTTTTTTTATTCCTCTTTTTTTTTGTGTTAGCTTTGGGATGCTGCAATCCACCGTAGTTTCTCGACATCTCGGTCAACAGCTAGTTTTAGGACATAGTGGTCCGTCGTTAGTTTAAAGACGTTTCGGTCCGCTGTTAGTTTAAGGACGTTTCGGTCCGTTGTTAGTTTAAAGACGTTTCGGTCTATCGTTAGTTTAGGGACGTTTCGGTCCGCTGTTAGTTTAAGGACATTTCGGTCCGTCGTTAGTTTTAAGGACGTTTCGGTCCGTAGTAAAGAAAGTCAGTTACTAATTATAGAGTTTGGGTTTAGGAAGATAGCGAGCGGACATAGTCGTCGTCATCTATCATTGACCTAGGCCGTGACTCGTCAAGCGTAGTACTTCTTCAGGAAGCGACCGCTTATTTGCCTGAGGGGTCTTTCACCATGCATGTCCATGAGTAGATAGGCTCCACCCTGGTAGACATTGTCTATGATGTACGGGCCTTCATAGTTCGGCTCGAATTTTCCCCGCTTGGCACGATTGGGGATCATAGGTCTTTTGACCACTAGTACGAGTTCGTCTCGGCGAAATGTCCTCGGCCTAGTCAATCTTTCGTAAGAACGCATCATCTTTTCTTTATAAGCCTCCAGATTTTGTTGCGCTATGAGCCGGCTTTCATCAAGAGCATCAAGCTCCTCAAGCCGAAGGTGAGCATTCTCTTCGTCTGTTAGCTCATAATGGACTGCCACTCGTAGAGAGGGTAACTCTATCTCGAGGGGGAGTGCCGCTTCTGTACCGAATACCAATGCTTACGGCGTTGTGTTCGTGGCCGTCTTGAACGTAGTCCGGTACGCCCAGAGAGCTTCATGTAGTCTCTCGTGCCAGTCCTTCTTATTTCGGGACACCATCTTTTTCACGATCTTCGTCAAGGTCTTGTTGAAAGCCTCCGCTAGACCGTTGGCTCGGGGATTATAGACTGATGAATATCTCCAGTCTATGTTATATTGTTGTGCGAAGCGGCTGATTTTGTGGCTTCTGTAGGCTGGCCCGTTATCGGATATGATCCGTCTCGGAGTTCCAAACCGATAAATGACGTGTGTCTTGAAGAAATGGAGGATATTCTCCGTCTTCACTTCCCTCAGCGGTACTGCTTCTGCCCATTTGGAGAAGTAATCAGTCGTCGCCAAAATGAATCGATGTCCTCTGGACGATACTGGCTCGATGGGGCCGATTATGTCAGTTCCCCATATTTCGAACGGCCAGCTAGCCACTGTCGGGTGTAATGGATTTGAGTGCTGATGGATAAAGTCCTCGTGGATCTGGTACGAGTGGCATTGCTTCGCATAATCGAGGCAGTCCTGAATCATCGTGGGCCAGTAGTAGCCCATCCGCTTAATCTTCAACTTCATCTTCGGGCTAGCTTGGTGAGAACCGCAGAGCCCGTCGTGAACTTCTTGGACGACTCTTCTTAGTTCGTCAGGTCCCAGGCATCTTAACCACATAGAATCAAACGACCTCTTGTACAGAGTATCATTGACGAAGGCGAAAGATAGGGCTCGCTTCATGAGCTGATGTTTTGAGGACGCATTTTCAGGCGTTCGACGGGATTTGAAGTAGTCTATAAAGACTTCTCTCCAATCCTCAACCGTTTCTTGGTCTTTTTTTTGCAGGGCCGTCTACTTGGTCGCTTCCTTTTCCTCGGATGATTCCGGAGATATTTCTGCCGGTATGAGGACCCGTCGGCTTTGTACCACGATTCTTACGTCATCGAGGTTCTCATCGGCCAATTCTTTGGCAAGCTTGGCTAATGCATCCGCTTTGCTATTTTCTGCACGCGGTATGCTTTCCAAGATATAGGAAGGTATTTGGGTCAGCAGTTGCTGTACCCTCTCGCCGTACTTTACCAGTTCTGCTTTGCACGTTTGATAGTCGTCGTTTACTTGACTAACGACCAGTTGGGAGTCTCCGTATATGAGGAGGTTTTCAATTCCCATGTCGATGGTGATCTCGAGGCTTGCTATCAAAGCTTCATACTCGGCTTCATTGTTTGTCCTCTGTTCTGTTAAGGAGAAAGCAAAGCGCATTATCCCTCCTTGTGGGGTCACGAAGATAAGGCCTACCCCTGATTTGATTATGGGCGTGTTTTGTTTGTGCTTCTTCATGGAAGACGCTCCATCAAAGTAAAGTTCCCATCGGGTGCCACTACCGTCGATCGTGTCAAACGCATGCTCGTCTGGCAGTTCGCAATTCAAAGGAGAATCGGCGGGTATTGGATGCTCAGCGAGGAAGTCGGCGATGGCTTGGCCTTTCACTGCCTTAAGAGGCTGATAAGTTATTGAGAACTCCATCAGGAGTAAGGCCCATTTAGCGAGTCGTCCCATCAATATGGCCTTAGACATCAAATACTTGAGAGGATCCACCTTCGATATGAGACGGACTTCGTGCGCCAACGCATAGTGCCGGAGTTTCGTTATCGCGAAGATCAACGCCAGGCAGTGTTTTTCGATGGGAGAGTAATTGCTTTCTGCCCCCAGTAGAACTCGACTAAAATAGTAGAGGGCTTTTTCTTTCCCTTGGTCATTCTCTTGTGCCCACAACGCGCCTAAAGAACCTTCGAGAGCTGTTGTATAAAGAATGAGAGGCTTTCCCTTGACCGGAGCAGTAAGCACTGGCGGGTTCTGCAGATACTACTTGATTTCGTCCAGTGCGCCTTGGAATTTGTGATCCCAGACGAATGGGGTTCCCTTCTTCATCAGGTGACTATAAGGACGACATTTGCCAGAGAGATTGGCTATAAATCGCCGGATATACGCGAGCTTCTCTTGGAGAGACCGCAATTGTTTGAGAGTCCTTGGCGGAGGCATTTCCATGATCGTCTTGATCTTTGATGGATCTATCTCGATACCTCGGTGTCGGACGATGAATCCTATGAATTTACCTGAGGACACCCCGAACGCGTATTTGAGAGGGTTCATCTTCAAGTTGTATTGCCGAAGGCGTTGAAATACGATCTTCAGATGTTCGAGATGTTCCTCGTATGATTTGCTTTTAACCACGAGGTCGTCGATATAACATTCGACGATTTCATGTATGAGGTCATCGAAGATCCTCGTCATGGCCCTCTGATAGGTGGCACCGGCGTTCTTTAGACCGAAGGGCATCACCTTGTAGCAGAATATACCCAAAGGGGTCCGGAAAGCGGTGTGCCTCTGGTCTTCGAGATGCATTTTTATCTGATTGTATCCTGACGATCCGTCCATGGAGGAGAAAACTTCGTGAGTGGACATGTTGTCTATCATCAGCTCGGTGACTGGTACTGGGAAGTCGTCTTTTGGGCAAGCTTTGTTGAGATCCCGAAAGTCTACGCAGATGCGCACTGTCCCATTTTTCTTCATCACCGGGACGATGTTGGCGATCCTGTCAGGATACTGAACTTCTTGGATGAAGCCGGAGTCGATTAGCTTCTTGACCTCAGCGTTGATGCTCATTTCAAGCTCGAGCCGCATTCTTCTCGGTGCTTGTTTGATTGGCTTGACGCCCGGGGATATTGCCAGTTTGTGGACAGCAATCTCTGGATCTAGTCCTGGCATCTCGGAATAGTTCCATGCGAAGCAATCTCTATGCTGCACAAGCACGTCTTTTAGCGCAGCCACCCTTTCTTTAGATAACAGCTCACTAACGAATATCGGTCGCGGGTCGTTCGCCGTCCCCAAATCAATTTTCTTGAGGTTATCTGCAGTGGTATGTATTCCATCCTCCAGCTCTTTTAGCGCCGGTGGAAACTCTGAGATCACCTCGTCATCACTGTTTTCGAAGCACCAGGGGAGGTCATCCATATTCTCGGGCTCTCCTTCTGATAGCGTTATCATATGACAGGTACGAGCTCGCTTCCAATACCGATGTGGATCTGGGTCTACTCTCGTGGATTTGGGTTCATGCTTCTGCGGCGGAGTCATCCTCCAACTGTCGGATAGAGCGAACTTGCCGAGCAGATATTGATCTGCGACCCAGTTCTTGAAGGTGAAGTAGTCTTCGAGAGGGTGTCCTATTGCTTGGTGATAAGAGCAATAGTCTGAATGAGAGACCTCGTTGGCTTGCTCAGGGTGTTTAGACTCCGGAAGTGTAATCATTTGATATTTTATAGCGAGGTCAAGTATCTTCTTTGTCTTGTCTTAAGGAAAAGAGTATGCTCGACTCATCTTCTTCATAAGGGAAAAATCCGGACCGCTCGATTCCCGATCGCGTGATTTCTTGGTCCCGCTTTGTCGCTGTCGAACGCCTTTTCCACTCTTTGACTTGTTTCGGCCTCTGCGTCGAGCCTTTTGTACAACAGGTTGACAGGGAGGGGCATTTTCATCTTTCGCAGCCTGTTGAAGAAGGCGCTGCGTCCTGGCTTTCTCGTAGATGGCCATTTCGCGATTATGGTCGTCTCGAACTTTTTGACCAGCTTCCCTTATAAACTTGTCCATTTATTCTTCGAACGACGGACTGGGAATTTTCACGTCGGGGGCTCTTTCTGGTTCAGGGTTAGCATCCTCCCATTGAGTATCTCCTTCTTCATCAAAGTCATGTACGACATAGCAGTCGCGGAGTAGCTCCCGTTTCTTGGACCGAACATATCCAAGCCCGATCATTTCCATTCTCCCATTGGGCAACTTGTGCTGAGTTCCGGGAACGTTCCAGATCCTATCATAGAACTTAGCTTTTCGAGCGGTCTGTTTGAAGGGTATCACTTGGCGCTTTAATAGCCTTTTCAAACCTTCTGTGTAGTATCTAGGCAGACGGATGGGCTGGAGCCTGTCAAGTGTAGAATCCGCGCCGTGCCAAATTTCTTTCTCTACTCTTATTTCCATAGATCGGTAGAATAGGATTGCATGTTCACCTTTTCGCCTGGGAGGGTCGTAAAATGTTTGTAGCTCTTGCACGCTATAAGCTTCAAGTGCGTCGAGATCTTTGTAGTGCTCCCACGGAATCATGGAAATTTGCAAACTCTGATTATCACCAGCGAATGCTTGTATTGGTGGCCGAGCGGAGAATATAGCATGGATCTCATCTTCCGAGTCGCTGCCAAAGATCAACATAGGAGCGGACGGTCCCGACTTGTTGTACTGGGTGGAACTGAATAAACTATCTCTTTCTCTTTCTCAGTATCACTCCTGAAGACCGGAATGGTGGTGATAGGTTTGTTCTCCGGTTTGCGACATCTCTCCGTGTCCTCGAAATCTGGCAAAAAGTATTTTGCATCTTCGTACTTACGGACTTCGTTCACGGAGAATGGGTTCAACTCTCCCGTTACGGTATACTCGAGACCATCCTTAAAGTATTTCATACACTGATGTTGTGTAGAAGGGATGATGTTGTACTCGTGTAACCAAGGCCGGCCGAGCAAAGCATTATAGCATGTCTTGGCGTCAATGACATGAAATTTAATATCCGTGACGAGCAGTCCGAAGTGTAATGTTAATATCACAGACCCGAGAGTCTGCGATGACTGGGAGTCAAAACCAGAGATGGTGATTTTATCACGAGCGAGATGCTGGACGCTCATGCAGATTTCCTTCAACACTCGCACGTTGAGGAGATTAACGGAAGACCCATTATCGACCAGGATTTTGCCTATCTTTATATCATGGAAGTATCCTGAGACATAGAGGGGACGGTTGTGCTCGCATGTCCCAAGGAGGAGGTCTTCATCGCCGAAGGTGATATCGGCTGTGTGCACTTCCTCCAGCTCGTCCTTCATCTTTTCTTCGGCAAGGAAGGCTTGGAATTGTTCTGGCTCTTGTAGCGTCTTGATCGATGAATCTCTTGCTTCTTTGAATAGTAAAAGGGCGTTGAGAATGCTGATCTGTGAGGGTAACTTCCTTAAGTGTGCCAGAATCTGTTCCCCTCCGAATGGCGGCGGAGACGACGTGAGGATGTCTTGCCTGAGATTCGGGGCAGATGCTATATAGTTTTATCCGTCTACCTCTCCGAAGATGCCAAGTTGATTTATGGCACCGTGTATCGGAGGTTTAGACGGATGCGGCCGATATAGCAGACTTCGTCAGATTCCCCCTCGCTAGAGGGGTTTTTGATTGTGGGGACGCTCTTCCCTGCAGGCGCAAGCCCCTGCAGTTAATTACGCTACCGCATCGCGGTAGCCACTTTCTCCTTCTCCAGAATTTCACTTTGTGTCGTTGTTTCCCCCAATCAGAGCAAGGCTCTACTTAATTTTAAAAATTCAAAATTCGAAGCAACGCTTCGGTTCCCGTGCGCAGCGCGCAATTTGCCACATGGCAGAAGCTGATTCGGCAGCGTAACGCCCGAGACAGTGCGTCCCATCAGAGCAAGGCTCTTCAGAAAACATCATTAAGACTTAACTGCGCAAACGCATGGCAGCGCGACACGTGTCTGCGCAGTTGCGCAATCGCAACTGCGCAAGCGCACGGATGCGCGACACGTGTCTGTGCAGTTGCGCAATCGCAACTGCGCAAGAGCACGGATGCGCGACACGTGTCTGCGCAGTTGCGCAATCGTAACTGCGCAAGCGCACGGATGCGTGACACGTGTCTGCGCAGTCACGCGCTGGTGAGTTGCGCAGCAACAGAATGAAAATTTAAGTGAATCTTTTCTGTTCTTCTGTAAAACAGGGACCCTTGGATCAGAGATCCAATGGTGGGAAAATTCCCAAAATTATTCAGGAAAGATCTTGGTAACAAATTTAACAAATTTGTGAGCACTATAAATAAGAGCCCAGACCTCATTCAAATCATCAAGTAGAATCATCAAGAGAAGAATCAACTTCTAAAAAAAAAAAGAGAGAAAGAACTCTTGAAGATTAATCAAAAAAAAAAGAGGTAAAAATTTCTTTTGGAAGAAGAGAAAAATCTCTGAAGAACAGAGGATAAAAAAATGAATAATTAAATAAAAAAAAAGAGAAAGAAATAAATAGTGCCTTGCAGTTGATATGAACCCTTGGTTCTGTGAAATCAGGGAAAACAAGAATAAAAAAACTTGTTTTCTTTTGATCCAAATTTAGATCAAAAGTGCTATGCACTTTTGTTCTTAAATCTGGAAAATTCTTGAGTTTCTGCAGAGATGCAACTCATTGTTTAGAAGGGCCAGGCCCAAATCAAAGGGCAAAGCCCTGTATGGAAAATTCTTGAGTTTCTGCAACTCATTATTTAAAAGGGCCTAGCCCAAATCAAATTAATAAGAGGGCAAAGCCCTGTTTGGAAAATTCCTGAGTTTCTGTAACTCATTATTTAAAAGGGCCTGGCCCAAATCAGATTGCAAAATAATAAAGGGGCAGAGCCCTGTTTAGATTGATTCTCTTAATCGGGCAGAGCCTAAAATAAAAAAAATTGGACTTAACCTAATCCTGGCTGTAAGTCCTTAAATTAAATGCCTCTCATAAACCAATTCACGACCGGTTCGAGGGTACATCTCCGAACTCCTTTGACATCTGTCGTTGTAATTTCTCAACGACGTCAAAGAGGTGACGGGTCCCAACGACCACTCATCTAATATCGGACCGAAACGTCCTTAAACTAATATCGGACCGAAACGTCCCTAAACTAACATCGGACCGAAACGTCTCTAAACTAACATCGGACCGAAACGTCCCTAAACTAACATCGGACCGAGACGTCCCTAAACTAATGATGGACCACCACGTCTCTAAACTGGCGATGGACCATCACGTCCTTAAACTGGCACAATAGGGCCCAAACGCTCTTCCGTCAGATCTAAACGGTCCCGTCTAAGTTGATCTTAACCCCAAATACGGTTAATGTGTCCTTAGATATTTAATTAAACGATAAAACCCCAACTCAACTTTGGTTCAAGGGTACATCTCTGAACTCCTCAGACACCTGTCGTTGTAATCCCTCAACGACGTCAGAGAGGTGACGAGTCCCGACGGCCAGATAATTAAATCAATCACCACGTTAAGTTGATCTTAGTCTAAAACAGGACTAATGTATCCTTAACGAATGTTTAAGTTGATCTTAGCCGCAATGCGACTAATGCATCCTTAAACTAAAAAGCACCAAACCCAAATCTAAGTAAATGCGGATTTGGACTAATCCACGTCCTACGGGCGACGACATTACTAAGTCTCCGTATACAATCCACGGGCAACCACAAACAAAACAAACATACACGACACGAAGTGAAATTCTGGAGAAGGAGAAAGTTGTTATCGCAACGCGGTAGCGTAATTAACTGCAGGGGCTTGCGCCTGCAGGGAAGAGCGTTCCCACAATCAAAAACCCCTCACCCTGAGGGGGAATCTGACGAAGTCTGCTACATCGGCCGCATCCGTCTAAACCTCCGATACACGGTGTCGTAAATCAACTCGGCATCTTCGGAGAGCTAGACGAATAAAACCAAATAGCATCTGCCCCGAACTCCAGGCTACGGACGTCCTAACGTCTCGGCCGCCGTTCGGAGGGGAACAGATTCTGGCACGCCCGGTGGGACCTTTTCCTCTTTCCACTCCACACTTCGTGTGTCGTCTTCACGAACCAATCGCGGTTTGTTAAATGGTTGTCCTCGGATTTCAAGTTGCTAAGATTTGGTCTTTTGTCTGGCGCAGAATTCAAGATTCAATGGCCACCAACTGCACCAACTGCTCGAAATGCCACTGCAGCGGACGTTCCACCTCACCGAGAGGTGTAGCATATGGGCCCCAAGCGGCTTCCTTCCTGACTCTGCCGGTAGACCAGGTAACTCAGGCCACCACCGGCTTGTTTTTCGGGACCATGGTCCCACCTACAAGCTTCTCCATGCCGATATCCGCACCAGAAGCGAACAAGAAGGCGGTGTTCGACCGGCTCACTGCTACCACGACCCCTGTCAACGGGTCGCCCGCTACTAAGCTGACAGCCTCTGTTTTCACCAGGCTAGGTCAGGATCATAAAGTGGTTGTCCCAAAGAGGGCAACGGCCACTGCTTCGGAAGTCGTTGAAGCGGCTTCTCCTATCAGAAAGTCGGTCTTCACAAGATTGACGGTTCCTACTCCTCCTCCAGCTGGTCAAAAAGCATCAGTCTTTGATAGGCTGACATTGGCAGTTACCCCACACCCAAACAGGGGGCAACAAGAAACTATCTCGATTTCCGAGCCAGTCCCAATGGCTCGTCGTGCGCGACGTCGTCATTGGCAACGAGTAAGGAAAACAGGGGGCAACTCCCCTTCAGGGCTAACCCCGCCTGCTCCAGTGGCGGAGGTCAACGCTGCTGTTCCAACTGGGAACAGCTTTGAATTACTGAGGAAAGTGAGAAAGAACTCCCCAATCGCCATATTGAAGAGATCTCCTCCGCCCGTGGAGAAAGCTCCGGAGGCAAAACAGGAACAGCCCTCTCAACGGCTGTCGTCGAAAATTTATAAAGTTTGGCGGAGGGTTCAAGACTCCGTGATTGACTCAGACCACTTCCGTCGCCAGAAAAGGGCGAAGGTGGAAAAAGACAAGAACCCCCCCATTAAACGGCAGGGGGCAACAAATGCTAGGATGCCCACTTCAACGGCTCCTTCAACATCAAAGGTCCATAAAAGGAAAAGGCCAGAGAAAGCTCCCGTGACACTGACAAAGTCTAAAAGCGGTGAACCTAAACGCCCCAAGTCAGGGGGCATAACAGTGCATACGGTCTATATGGCTTCGGGAAAAGAAGAAAGCCGTACTTCTACGGGTCACCGACCGCTTACCCGGTCAGTGACCAAGTCTCAGGAGCAGCAACAAAAGCTCCAGGAGATGATGACTACAATGGCCGCACTCACGGGGCCAAAAGAGAATCCTGAGACATCCTCAGATGAACGTCAAGGGGAGGAGACCGACGCCGAATTCCTTCGCCGAGTGCTCGAAAAGAGAGACAAAGAGGCTGCTGAACAAGCAGCCAATATACAACGTATGGGCCTTCTCTTCCAGGACATGATATGAATGATGATACAACCAGAGCCCCCGACTGAAGAACCCCCGATCGTCCTTGGAGACGATAAAGGAGAGACATCAAACCCTCAGCCCGTTTTATCAACGGCTAGAGAGGATACAATCTCTAAGACTGATCTGGACGAATATATAGCCCAGCAGATAAAAGTTCATCACGCGGCCGAAGCAGCCGGCCACGTTGTAAAAACGGGGCGGCCATATCCGGGCTGGTATGACCAAATCAAGTACCCGCCAGGTTACACAATTCCTAAGTTTCATGTCTACAAGGGGACCGGCAATCCCCATCAACATGTTGCCCAATTCAGGGCGCTTTGTGGTAACACTGGAGGCGACGACAAGCTCTTGCTGCGCCAATTTGTTGGAAGCTTATCAGATACGGCTTTCGAGTGGTATTCCGAGCTCCCCAACGACTCTATTAAATCCTTTGCGGAGATGGAGCTGCTCTTCACCCAACGTTTTGCAAGTGCCAGCGAGCGTACCCCAATGACGGCACTGATTAACGCCAGGGTAAAACCCGGCGAGACGTGGGTTCAGTACGCTATACGGTGGCGTAATCTATGGTCTAAATGTGAACAGCGCATAGAAGAAGCCCCTGCGGTGGGAATGTTTGTTGGAACCCTTGATCCACAAGCAACTATTTCACAATTTATGATGTTCTTCAAGCCGACTTCCTTCCAGGCTTTGATCGACAAATTGGCGCAGATGGACCAGATGGGCCATAAACCCCCTCTCCCGAAGCCGGATTCCCGAAACGACAAAGGAAAGGGAAAAGCGATCGTCGTCGCTAATGCCCAACAACAACCGAACGATTCGAAGCCGGTTGCTCGTCCAAACAATACGCGCCCATACGTACCCCTTGAGGACAGGATGGGACGTGCTTACTCCTTCCCCCGTGATAAAACAAGGAGGTTATTCGAGCTGGCATTGCGCAACAGGCTCATAAATCTGCCAGATCCAAAACGTCCGTCGCAACCAAGTGACGTCAACGATCCTAATTACTGCCCTTATCATAGAGTGTTGGGACATCCAATCGAAGACTGTTACGTTTTCAAAAATTGGCTTGAGAATCAATACCGTCAGGGCAAATTTGCGCTGTCTGACAAATGGAAGGTGAACCCTCCGCAGCCCCACACCTATAAGGGGACGAATACGCCGGGGGCAACATGCTCCGTCATTGAAGAGGCTCCCTGGGAGGTTGTATTATCAGCCAAATCGAAGAGAATGCTAAATGATCTTCAAACCTGCCCAGCGGTCAAGTGGAAGAACCCCTTGGAACCGCAGGTTATTGAGGGGATGTTGAAGCCACGACCGACTCCGAAGACCGATGGTGGTAGTTCAAGCGTTCATAGCCAGCCGTCAAAATCTTCGAAAAAGAAGAAGAAGAAATCTAAGAAGCCCGTGAAGCCTGACGACAAGCGAACGGACTTACAGAAGCAAATCGACGCACTGGATGAGTACAACCAAAAGGCGCGGACTCTCATTACGCTCCAAGATTTCCTTGATCACGTCTTTCAAAAAGAAGATGAGGGAGAAAGTTCATCGGATGAATCCGAGGAATATGTGGCGAGCTGTCATATGATCTCCCATGTGACCGCGAATGATGAAGGGACTTCTGGCACTGAAACGCCGGGGGCAAATAATGAGTCAAGGGTTCCGGAATTATCAGTTGAAATGATTGGTGCGTTTCTTAATAAAGCCCGATTGAAAAGTAAAGCTGATCAGGAACGCGAAACGGCTATATTCGAGAGGGCCAAGCGCCAGCGACTTGAGGAAGGAGCTCAGATGAGCCCACCGGAGCGAAATGCCTCCACCGCTGACAAAAGCCAATTCAAGATAAAAAAGAAGTTCGCTAAGGCCATATCGATGGGCATGAAGCTACCACCCTCTGAAGAAAAAGTTACTAGCGCGGTAGAAATGCACCCCTCTTACTGCTTATATCATCAGAAGGTCTCGCATCCCACTCAAGAGTGCAAGGCTTTCGATAAATGGTGGCAAGGATACGTTGCTAATCAACAACGCTTTAAACGGGAAAAGCGTAAGATTCGTCGGGAACAAGGAAACACGATCAGAGAGCTTGAAAGAACTGCCAGCAATTGTCACATGGTTAACACTACCAGGACACAAGTGCCTACATTTGGGAGCGACTCTGATGAGGAGCTAGAGCTTGCCCCTCTCTTTAAAGAGTCAACTTCGGGAAAAGAAGAGGAGCCGATGGTTTGCGAAAATATCCAGCTACGCAATCAGACGTTACCTGAAAAGAATCTCGGACCCTTAAACAAGAAAAATAAAGGGAAAGAAAAGGTCTCCGAGGATATTACTCTAGATGACCAAGTTGCGGAAGAGCTAACCGCCAAGAATCCGCCGAAAAGAAATAGGGTGGATTACAATGTCTTGGCGCATCTAAGGAAGCTGCCCTCACAACTCAGCATTCTTGATGAACTCTTACTATCAAAAGAGGCGAGAGACTCTTTGATTAAGGCGCTACAAGATCCGGACCAGTTCCAAGCCTTCTTAGCCGAAGAAAAGATGAAGGATGAATTGGAAGAGGTGCACACAGCCGACGTTGCTTTTGGTGATGAAGACCTTCTCCTCGGGACGTGTGAACACAATCGCCCCCTTTATGTCTCAGGATACTGCCATGACATAAAAATAGGAAAAATCTTGGTCGATAACGGATCGTCTGTCAATTTACTCAATGTGCGAGTGTTAAAGGAGATTTGCATGAGTGTCCAACACCTCGCCCGGGACAAAATCACCATCTCCGGTTTCGACTCTCAATCCTCAAAGACTCTTGGATCTGTGATATTGACGCTACGCTTCGGGGTGCTCGTCACAGACATCAAATTCCATGTTATAGACGCCAAGACGTGCTACAATACTCTGCTCGGCCGACCATGGCTACACGAATACAATATCATCCCTTCTACACAGCATCAGTGCATGAAGTATTCTAGGGACGGCCTCGAGTACACAGTGGCAGGAGAGTTGAATCCGTTTTCCGTGAACGAAGTTCGCAAATATGAAGATGCCAAATACTTCTTACCGAGTTTCGAAGACACGGAAAGGTGTCACAAACCGGAGAACAAAACTAACGCAACCATCCCTGTCTTCGGCAGTGATACCGAGGAGGAGGAGGATATAATTTATTCAGGTCCATCCCAATCCACCAGGCCAGGACCATCCGTTCCTTCATTGATCTTCGGCAGTGATTCAGAGGATGAAGTTCATGCTGTATTCCCTGCTCGGCCGTCAATACGGATTTCCGCTGATGAAGAGCGAAGTCTGCAGATAACCATGGTGCCACTTGAACATTACAAAGAACTGGATGCACTCGACACCAACAGCGTAGAAGAATTGCAGACATTCTATATCCCTCCCGGACGAAAAGACGAGAAGGCAATCCTATTCTACCGTTCTGAAGAAAACAAGGTAGAAAAAGAAATTTGGCATGGCGCGGATCCCACGCTCGACAGGCTTCAGCCTATCCGTCTTCCCCGATATTATACCGAAGGTTTGAAGAAACTGCTGAAACGCCAAGGGATGTCCTTCACACAGACCGCTAGAAAAGCTAAATTCTATGACAAGGTCTGGAACGTTCCCGGGACTCAATGCAAACTGCCTAACGGGAGAACGGAAACAAAAGGGCTCGGGTACATCCGGCCAAAGAAACGGGAGTTAATAAACAGCTGTTATGCCATGTATGACTTTGATGAAGAGGCGGACGCTCAATGGGAGGACGCTGATCCTGAATCAGCAAAAGTCCTTGATACAAAACCACCCAGTCCATCGTCTGAAGACCAAATGAGCAAACTTATAAAGGATGCGAGTCGAAAAGCCCGAGATGATCACGATCGTGAAATGGCAATCTATGAGAAAGCCAAAACACAGCGCCTCCTTCAACAGGCAGTAAAGAACGAAGATGCCACTCCTTGTCAACCTGCTACACAAAAGGTTTGACGCGAAAACAAAAACAAGTCGAAAGGCAAGAGAGGCGCTCGACAGCCACAAAGCAGAGCTAAGAAGCCACGCATCCGAGAGTCGAGCGTTATTGACCTAGCCCTCATGAAGAAAAGGGGTCGAGCATACTCATTTCCACGGAACAAGACAAGGAAAATACTTGATCTCGCTCTAAAACATCAAATGCTTACGTTGCCAGAGTCCAAGCACCCCGAGCACGCAGACGAGGTGTTCCAAATTATTGCTTTTACCATCGAGTAGTAGGGCATCCGCTTGAAGATTGCTTCACCTTTAAGAATTGGGTTGAGGACCAATATCAGCTTGGCAAATTCGCATTGTCTGACAGTTGGAGGGTAGCGCCGCCGCAAAGGCACGAACCTAAAAACACAAGAATAAAACCAACTCCGCATTGGGATTGGCAGAAAATTCGCACCTGCCATGTAATAACAATATTAAAAGAAGGGTCCGAGGACATGAACAACCTCCCTTGGTGCTTTGAAAACGGCAGCGATGAGGTAATCTCAGAATTTCCCCCGGCTCCGAAAGAATTGGAGGATGGAATCCATACCACTGCGGACAATCTCAAGAAAATTGAGTTGGGAACGGCAAATGACCCGCGACCGACATTCATCAGCGAGCTGCTATCTCAAGAAAGGGTGGCCGCGTTAAAGGATGTGCTTCTACAGCACAAAGATTGCTTCGCGTGGAACTATTCCGAAATGCCGGGACTAGATCCAGAAATTGCTGTACACAAATTGGCGATATCCCCAGACGTCAAGCCAATCAAACAGGCGCCGAGAAGGATGCGACTCGAGCTTGAGATGAGCATAAATACCGAAGTCAAAAAGTTAATCGACTCCGGCTTTATCCAGGAGGTTCAATACCCTGAATGGATCGCCAACATCGTCCCAGTGATGAAGAAAAATGGGACAGTGCGCATATGCGTAGACTTTCGGGATCTTAATAGAGCCTGCCCAAAGGATGATTTCCCAGTGCCAGTCACCAAACTAATGATAGACAACACGTCTACTCATGAAGTTTTCTCCTTCATGGACGGCTCATCGGGGTATAATCAAATAAAAATGCATCCTGAAGATCAGAAACACACAGCTTTCAGGACCCCTCTCAGGATATTTTGTTATAAGGTGATGCCCTTCGGTTTGAAGAACGCCGGTGCTACTTATCAGAGGGCCATGACGAAGATCTTCGACGACCTTATACACGAAATCGTCGAATGCTATATCGACGATCTCGTAGTTAAAAGCAAATCATACGAGGAACATCTCGAGCATCTGAAGACCGTGTTTCAACGCCTTCGGCAATATAACTTGAAGATGAATCCTCTTAAATGTGCATTCGGGGTTTCCTCGGGCAAATTCCTGGGATTTATCGTCCGACACCGAGGCATTGAGATAGATCCGTCAAAGATTAAAGCGATCATGGAAATGCCTCCGCCGAGGACTCTCAAACAGCTGCGATCTCTCCAAGGGAAACTCGCATACATACGGCGATTTATAGCCAACCTTTCAGGAAAGTGTCGCCCTTATAGTCACCTGATGAAGAAAGGAACCCCATTCGTTTGGGACCAAAAATGCCAAAGCGCACTGGATGAGATCAAGCAATACCTGCAGAACCCACCAGTGCTGGCTGCTCCGGTTAAGGGGAAGCCTCTCATTCTTTATACAACCGCCCTCGAAGGTTCCTTAGGCGCATTATGGGCACAAGAGAACGATCAAGGGAAAGAAAGAGCACTCTACTACCTAAGTCGAGTTCTGCTGGGGGCAGAAAGCAATTACTCTCCCATTGAAAAACACTGCCTGGCGTTGATCTTCGCAATAACAAAGCTTAGGCACTATGCATTAGCACACGAGGTCCGTCTGATTTCAAAGGTGGACCCTCTCAAATATTTAATGTCAAAAGCCATATTGACAGGGAGACTCGCTAAATGGGCCCTGCTCTTGATGGAATTTTCGATAACATATCAACCTCTCAGGGCAGTAAAAGGCCAGGCCATCGCCGACTTCCTTGCTGAGCATCCCATACCTGCCGATTCTCCTTTAAATTGCGATTTGCCAGACAGACATGCGTTTGACACAATCGACAGTGGTGATACCCGTTGGGAGCTTTATTTCGATGGAGCGTCTTCGATGAAAAAGCACAAATAAAGTACGCCAATGATCAAATCGGGGGTGGGGCTCATCTTCGTGACTCCACAAGGAGGGATAATGCGCTTCGCCTTCTCCTTGACAGAGCCGAGAACGAATAATGAAGCTGAATATGAGGCTTTGATAGCAGGCCTCGAGATCGCCATCGATATGGGAATTGAGAGCCTCCTCATATATGGGGACTCCCAACTGGTCATCAGTCAAGTGAACGGCGATTACCAAACATGCAAACCGGAATTGGTAAAATACGGTGAAAAAGTGCAGCAACTGCTAACCCAAATTCCCTCCTACACGTTAGAAAGCATACCGCGCGCGGAAAACAGCAAAGCAGATGCACTAGCCAAACTTGCTAAAGAACTGGCTGACGAGAACCTCGACGACGTTAGAATCGTGGTACAAAGCCGTCGAGTGCTCGCCCTAACAGAAATATCTCCGGAATCGTCTGAAGAAAAAGGAGCGAAAGAGGAGACAACCCTGCAAATAAAAGACCGGGAGAATACCGGGGACTGGAGAGAAGTCTTCATAGATTACTTTAAGTTCCACCGAATACCTGAAGAGGCGTCCACAAGACATCAGCTCATGAAACGAGCTCTGTCTTTCGCCTTCGTCAATAATACTCTGTACAAGAGGTCATTCGATTCTCTGTGGTTGAGATGCTTAGGACCTGACGAAGCGAGAAGGGTCGTCCAAGAAGTTCACGACGGACTCTGCGGTTCCCACCAAGCAGGCCCTAAGATGAAGTTAAAGATAAAGCGGATAGGCTACTACTGGCCCACGATGATGCAGGATTGCCTCGAATATGCGAAGCAATGTCATTCGTGCCAAATTCATGGGGACTTCATCCATCAACATCCAAATCCATTGCACCCAACAGTGGCTAGTTGGCCATTCGAAATGTGGGGAACTGACATAGTCGGTCCCATCGAACCAGCATCGTCAAAGGGACATCGTTTCATCTTGGCGACGACTGATTACTTCTCCAAATGGGCAGAGGCTGTACCGTTGAGGGAAGTGAAAACGGAGAACATCCTCCATTTCTTTAGAACGCATGTCATATACCGGTTTGGAACCCCGAGAAGAATCATCTCTGATAATGGGCCAGCCTACCGAAGTCATAAGATTACCCGCTTCGCACAGCAGCACAATATAGACTGGAGATATTCCTCAGTTTATAACCCCCGAGCTAACGGTCTAGCTGAGGCCTTCAACAAGACCTTGACGAAGATCATGAAGAAAACGGTGTCACGAAATAAGAGAGATTGGCACGAAAGATTGCAAGAGGCTCTTTGGGCGTATCGAACTACATTTAAAACGGCCACAAACACAACGCCGTACGCGTTGGTATTTGGGACGGAAGCAGTACTCCCCCTCGAGATAGAATTACCCTCTCTACGAGTGGCAGTCCATTACGAGTTGACGGACGAAGAAAATACTCACCTTCGGTTTGAAGAGCTTGACGCCCTTGATGAAATCCGGCTTCTAGCACAGCAAAATCTGGAGGCTTATAAAGCAAAGATGACGCGCTCATATGAAAGATTGAGCCGCCCGAGGACATTCCACCAAGGCGAACTCGTGCTAGTCGTCAAAAGGCCCATGATCCCCAATCGCGCCAAACGGGGAAAGTTTGAGCCAAACTATGAAGGACCGTACATCATTGATAAGGTCTACCAGGGCGGGGCCTATCTACTCATGGACATGCACGGTGAAAGGCCTTTCAGGCCAATAAACGGTCGCTTCCTAAAGAAATACTACGCTTAACGAGCCTTAGTTTAGGTCAATGATAGATGACGACGACTATGTCCGCTCGCTATCTTCCTAAGCTCAGGCTTTATAAGCAGTAGCCAGCCCTCTCAACGGCGGACCGAAATGTCCTTAAACTAATAGCAGACCATAACGTCTTTAAACTACTACCGCAGCATCCTTAGGCTGACAAAAAAAAAAGTATAATAAATAAAAACGGTATGTCCATAAGCAAAAGGGTCACGGATGAAAACCCAAAAGGGCTCCGTGAGTAAAAACAGCAGGGCTACCGGCGAGTGTTCGTGAAAACCCGAAAGGGCGCGGCCTCGTTAAAAAAATATATAAAAATAAAAAGAATAATAAAAAAAAGGTATGTCCATAAGCAAAATGGGCACGGATGAAAACCTGAAAGGGCTCCGTGAGTAAAAACAGCAGGACTACCGGCGAGTGTTTGTGAAAACCCGAAAGGGCACAACCTCGTTAAAAGACACTTATAAGGTCCTCTCGACCTTGTAAGGAGAAACCACCTGCGTGAGATCCTTACGACTCACAAGGGAGCAACACACTTAGGAGTCCTCACGATTCCTAGGGAGAAAATACACTTGCGAGATCCTCACGACTCATAAGGAGAACTCTCTTATGGGACCCTCACGGCTCATGAGATTTGAAAATCTTAAGTTACAGAAACCTAAACCTGTGCTTAAGCAAACCCCCACAAACTTCCAATATTGCCCTACAAGTGGTTCAATATTGACCCTTGTATACAATCCATGGGCGCGAATAAACATTTCCCTGACCAAGTCCCATCCGTGACCGGGGATATATTCGCACGGTGAACAATTCTTGTAAATCCTCTCGATTTACGAGGAGAAAACCCTCCTGTAGGATCCTTACGACTTACAGAGGAAACGAACACTTAGGAACCCGCACGATTCCTAAGGAGAAAATACACCTGCAAGATCCTCACGACTTGTAGGAAGAAATACCTTTATGAGACCCTCACGGCTCATGAAATCGAAAGCCTTAGTCGACAGGTCCCTAACCCTGATCGCTAAGCCTCCTTTGTTCGACAATGACGGAGGCAAATGATGATTCGCTCCTGGCAATATTCCAGTTGCAGCGGTGCTAATGCTGAAATCGGTGTCCAATTTCAGGTTTATGGCGAAAGCCAGTAGGCCGCTCATGCATGCAAAATAGCCGAAATGATAGGGCAACTTGCAATAAAAAGCAGCAAGTAAAATGTATGCATGCAAAATAGCCGAAATGATCGGGCAACTCGTAATGAAAAGCAACGGGTAAAGATAAAGTAAAAAGCCGAAATGATTGGGCACCGCGAAAAATAGCCGAAATGATTGGGCAATCGCGACCTTCGCGATATAAAAGCTGAAATGATAGAGCATCGCGGAAATAAAATAAAACAAAAATAAGAAATGATGAAACTTCGGCCCTACAGTTAAGATCACATCGATCCCTGTATACAATCCAAGGGCGCAAACAAAGAAGAAACCATACTTCCCCAGCGGATTCCGTCGAACGACGAAGCCAAACCTCAACGGTTCATTTCAACCGAAGAAGCCAGCAAATTCCTCGACTCACGGATACAAACACTCCTTGACGAGAGCTTCCTGATCCGCGTCGACCCGCAGAGCCACCAGTGCCTCCGTAGGAACCCTCGACTCGTTTCAAACCCCAAGGACACAAATAATCCTTGGCGCTTGGGAAACAAATAATCCCAGCAAATTCCTCGACTCACGGATACAAACACTCCTTGACGAGAGCTTCCTGATCCGCGTCGACCCGCAGAGCCACCAGTGCCTCTGTAGGAACCCTCGACTCGTTTCAAACCCCAAGGACACAAATAATCCTTGGCGCTTGGGAAACAAATAATCCCTCGCAAAACTTTTCAACTCACGGATACAAACACTCCTTGACGAGAGCCTCCTGATCCGCGTCGACCCGCAGAGCCACCAGTGCCTCCGTAGGAACCCTCGACTCGTTTCAAACCCCAAGGACACAAATAATCCTTGGCGCTTGAGAAACAAATAATCCCTCACAAAACTTCTCAACTCACGGATACAAACACTCCTTGACGAGAGCCTTCTGATCCGCGTCGACTCGCAGAGCCACCAATGCCTCCGTGGGAACCATCGACTCGTTTCAAACCCCAAGGACACAAATAATCCTTGGCGCTTGGGAGACAAATAATCCCTCGCAAAACTTCTCAACTCACGGATACAAACACTCCTTGACGAGAGCCTCCTGATCCGCGTCGACTCGCAGGGCCACCAGCGCCTCCGTGGGAACCATCGACTCGTTTCAAACCCCAAGGACACAAATAATCCTTGGCGCTTGGGAAACAAATAATCCCTCGCAAAACTTCTCAACTCACGGATACAAACACTCCTTGACGAGAGCCTTCTGATACGCGTCGACTCGCAGAGCCACCAGCGCCTCCGTGGGAACCATCGACTCGTTTCAAACCCCAAGGACACAAATAATCCTTGGCGCTTGGGAAACAAATAATCCCTCGCAAAACTTCTCAACTCGCGGATACAAACACTCCGTGACGAGAGCTTCTCTGACTCACATCTCGGGCAGTAAGGATTCAAAAACTTGCTTCCTGAACAATGGGACCCTGCAAGTCAATCCTAAATGGTCTCTTGCATAATATTCACGGGTCTCACTCTCTGAAGTCGATTCTCGACAAAGAGGGAAACAACCGCTTACGAGCCCTCTCGACTCGTAAGAAGGGCAATGGGATCCTGCAAGTCAATCCTAAATGGTCTCTTGCATACTATTCACGGGTCTCACTCTCTGAAGTCGATTCTCGACAAAGAGGGAAACAACCGCTTACGAGCCCTCTCGACTCGTAAGAAGGGCAATGGGATCCTGCAAATCAATCCTAAATGGTCTCTTGCATACTATTCACGGGTCTCACTCTCTGAAGTCGATTCTCGACAAAGAGGGAAACAACCGCTTACGAGCCCTCTCGACTCGTAAGAAGGGCAATGGGATCCTGCAAGTCAATCCTAAATGGTCTCTTGCATACTATTCACGGGTCTCACTCTCTGAAGTCGATTCTCGACAAAGAGGGAAACAACCGCTTACGAGCCCTCTCGACTCGTAAGAAGGGCAATGGGATCCTGCAAGTCAATCCTAAATGGTCTCTTGAATACTATTCACGGGTCTCACTCTCTGAAGTCGATTCTCGACAAAGAGGGAGAAATTCTCTCATAAGATCCTTTCGACCTATGAGAGAAAACTACACTTGGGAATCCTCACGATTCCTAAGGAGAAAATCCACTTACGAGATCCTCTCGATCCGTAGGGAGAAAAATCTCTATGAGACCCTCACGGCTCATAGAGTTGAAAAGTCTTAGGCAGCAGATCCGAACCTGCGGCCTAAGCCATCGTTATATCTTGAAGAAACCAAAATGCTTACTCTGTTACCTGTCAATCATGTTTATCAAAACAGCATGCTGATAATAAGAGAAGGGAGAAAGCAAAGAAATGATACAAGACATTGCAAAAAAAAATGTGTATCTTTATTTATCAATTCAATCAAGTACATGGCGAATCGTATAAAAGAATAAAGAATGCATACATCTTATTCAAAAAAAAGAAAATTACAAGTATATTGATACAAGGGCAGCTACTCGGAAGGGAGCGTCTTGCACAAATCTAGCAATCGCTCGCATATCTCCTTCCACGCCTTCTCCTGCTCGGCCACCACCGTCAACTCTGCCTCCACTTGGGCTCGTTGCCGCAAGACCAATGCAAGCTGCTCCCTCACGGCTTGATAAGCAGCCTCGCGACTTGGGATATTGCGCTCAGCCACGTCAAGCTTCCGCTTTAAGTTTAGCCCATGGGAGATGCGCTCCAAGAGACCCTCAAAGATAGTCTTCACTTGGGCAGCATTTGCCTCAACCTCAGCGCGCAGATGGGCCGTTTCGTTTGAGGTCTTTTGGCATTCCCTTAGTCTTTGAGCTGCTTCTTGCTCCAAGTGGCGGGAGTGCGAAGTACTTTGCTCGAGCCAAGTTGTGCGTTGGGTGCTCAGAGCTAAAACTTCGGGAGAAGGGCGCGTCAACTCCAGCCGGTACAGACAGGCCTCGATCTCCCTGCAGTGGTTAACCCAAGATTCAACGACGCCTTCGTCGTGAAAAGTTACGAGCGCCGCTAACATTGGGTTAACATCCACAGCGAAATCGACAGCAGAAGGGAGAGCGTCCATGCTGAGCTCTTCGATATACCCGCTCAGCATGCCTAGACTCATCACAGCACCCTTTGAAGACGGACGTCTCAAAAAGGGGCCTGCCGGTGAAAGAACGCGAGCCTCGAAGGGGACCGGAGCCGGAACAATAGCTGCAAAACAAAACAGAGTTAAACGATGGTTCAAAAGATGTTGAAGGGTTACCAAAAGGAAATTTACTATACCAGGTACAGCGGACGGCAAAGCCGGAAGGGCCGGTAGCGCGGCAGGTCTTGCATCCTCTCCTTCGATTTGTGGCACTGCAACAAAGAAAAGGAAAAGTCAGAAATTATCCCATTGCTAGAAAAAGGGGGTAAATAAAGATATTATGGTGAAAGTATACTCACCGGCGCCACTAGAGGGAGAAGCGAGTTCGGATGGGAAAGAGAAGTGCGGGAGCAACACTTGATATAAGTGATCAAAAAGCACTCCTGCAAAGGCACAATGGTGTAACGTTAGTACAAAAGCCGTATTTTTGAAAGATTAATGCATGAGTCGTGAATACATACCTTCCAACATCCGTGATGGTACAAGGGAAGGCGGGGAGGTGACTACTGCCAAAGCAGTAGTTGACGGTGCCCCCTCGAGTAATGGAGCATCGGTACTGGCCGCACCTGCAAGAACAAGCTTGTTAGAAGAGATCGCAAGATATATACAAAAAAAGGGGAAACGCTGGTGACTAAAAAAATTTTTTACCTGACGAGCTGCCAGCGGAAACTGAGGCAGTCCCTTCCTCCACTGACGGAAGACCACCGCCTGTAGCTTCATCACCCGACTCAAGGGGAACTGTTGTTATGCTCTCAAGCTCTACAGGCGGCGGGGGACCATAGACAGGGAGGGCCAAGATAGGAACATTGCCAGATTCCTGAGAAGGAGCGCCTAGCTCGTCTTCAGGAATCATGGCCGCCTCACCTGCTGCTCCCTCAGAATCAGCGATTACAGCTACCCCGTCCATCGGCACCAAGAGGTCCCCAGCCTCAAGTACCTCGCCCTCTACCGCCTTCGGCTCGGTTGAGACAATCATCTCATCTGCCGCCACTTCGGGTGCGGCATCAATGACCCTCTCCGCGGTAGATTCCTCAATCTCGGCTCCAGGCCCTGTGACCCCGACAAAGTTGTCCACTGTCGGTTCGGGTCCAGCAAGTACCGCTTCCTCCGCTCCCCTGGGTTCAACGGTCGTCTCCGCCTCCCCCTCAGTCGGACTTGGCCCTGCGAAAAGGAGTGCGTATGAGTCAACGATTTGATAATTCTTACAACAGAGTTCTGAAAGAAAAGTTACCTGAAGAGGATTTATCGTTTGCATCCCGGACCATGCGCGCCACCTGCCTATGAGCAGTAGACAGGGCGGCAGGGGCCTCTTCAGAAGGAGTGTCGGCACGAGGAATAGTGCTAGAGCCCGCTCCTGCGGCCAGAGCAGCTCTGCGCGCCTTAGCTTCGCGTCTTGACCGCTTCCGCTTCTCTCGAGCCGACGAGACAGATGCCACCAGAGCTTCCTTAAGGGAGGCTTCTTCACCCGTATACAGGGATGCCTCTAGATTCTTCAAGGCGTTCCTCGTCGCTCTATCAAGCTGAGGCTCTTGTGGCAACTGCAGCGAAGCCGGGACTTCGACGACGGGCTTGGGAAGGACCCTCGCGTCGATTAATACAACCCCTGCAAAGAAACAAAAGAAGATCAGGTTGACTATCATAAAAAGACAACAAACTTTCCTTATAAAAGAGAACAGGGTAAAACATACCGACGCTTGCTAGGGCACGCTTCTTCTCCTCCTCCTGGAAGGTCTTCAGAGAGGCAGCAATGGCCTCTTCAGTAGAAACACCTGTTGAAAATGAGGCAAATATTAGCTAAAGATAATAATAAAAAGTGGGATAAAATGACAAATAAGGAGGCTGATGATTACCTGACTCAGCGAGTCTGCTTAACATTGCTTCGAGCCTCGCCGATCGCTCCGAAGCTGCAATGGCGGCGGCTAGATTGGTGTCCTCAGGGTCCACCACGAAACCCTCATTGCTGCCGTACTCGCATATAGTCTCGGCAGGATGAGCCGCGGGTTCTAAGTTAAGGATCGCGTCAAGGGATAAGGTGGACTTCTTCTTCTTCTGTCCACCAGCCTTGGATCCACTCGGAGCAGCTTTGCGCTTGCCAGTTTTGGCAGTCACTTTCGGGCGGCGAGTCCCGATGTCCGCTCCTGCACCCGACTCCGGCGATGCCGCTTTAACCGTCTTTGTCGGAGCACGGGGCGCCGTTGGGGCATCCACCGTAGTAGGCAGTGGCAGTCCACGCGAAGGGGCCAACACACGTGGTCGATCAGCTCCGGCCTCTTTCGTCGGAGGGATAACCTGAACCCTGGGCTGCAATGGAGCCTTGCGATCGCCGCCGGGAGGCGCAGCCCTACGATCGACCAATAGGCGTTTCTCCATCAAGATGATTGGGCCCATCGCGTGCGCGTACCAGGCCACATACGAATTGAGTATCTTAGGGGTACAGCTGGGCTCACTGATAAAAAAGTAGGAGCCTGTATTGAGCCGGATGAAGTGGTGCATCGCATTCCGTACTCCCTCTGGACCGACTGCAGGTGTTCCCAAGAAGGCTTCCAACGGGACTCCTTGGTTATAACTCGATTGCCGGGCAAATCGATGCGGGTTATACCTCATGAAGAGGGCCGTTTCATTCTGCCTAAATACCAAGTAGCCCGGCCGAATGGAATAAAGGTGGAGGATTTCCCGAGCCTTCAACACGGAGACACCGCCCTTAAAGTCATCACGCAGCGGCACCACCGACTTAGTGGTCTCGGAACCCATGGTGATGACCTTATCCACAAAAGAGGTCTTCGCCCCGACTAGATGCGAACGCAGAAGCACTCCCCTAGACTCCCGCGGAGGTGCAAACACGATGGAAGCCCCGACCAATCGCATGATTCTTGGAAGTTTGAATCTCTCAAAGAATGGAGGAGTTTTGTGGGCACCAAACACTCCTCGAACATGCAGCTCCATCCAAGAAGTGAAGTAGTGCATCGGGAAGTTAGAAGGCTGTACCCCAGGCTCATTAGCGTCCGCCGCTACGCTAAGTCCATTGTAGAGGTAAGCCAACCCGGCGATCCCCACTGATAACTGCAGACCGGCCACCATTCGATGCGCCGGGTAAAAGACAGAAGACCGCATGAGGCGTGGGTGCATGGGAAGCGCGAAGCTGCACAGCCACAGACCCAAGAACCCTATGAAGAAGGTCTCCTCATCCATGCCAGGAACGGCGATCTCTGAGAAAGGGACGCTAGCAGTGCCCGGAAGGTAAAAACTTCGCTGATCAATCTCCGATGAAGGTCGGCGGTCCAGGCCGAAACCAAAAGGGTCGGCAAGTTGGGCGAACTTCTCACCCTGCTCTGATAAAAATTCCGGGCGAATAAAACGAGCAATGAAGTCCGCGAAACTAACTCCTCGGTCGCCCAATTCCAAATGAAGCTCCTCGTAAATCTCTAATACCTTCACCAGGCCCGGATGCTGATGCTGAATAGCATTTTCCGGAGTTAAGTCGAATACCACCTGCTTGGTGGCAAAGACGTACTCGTCGGGAGGAAGCAGCTCTTCGTAGTGCTCTCCCCTCGCCGGTAAACCTGAAAGTTCGACGAATTCCTCCAGAGAAATGGAAACTTCCCTATCCGCTGTCAGGAAAGTATGTGTGGGGATATTCCATTGTTCAATGAAGGCCTTTGTCCACCACGTTGGAGGAGTAGGATACTCGAAAAGCGAGACGTAGACGGCGGAGTATAGACCAATCTTCGTCAGGTGAGCTCTTTTCGCCGCTAAAATATACCGGGCCCATGGCAGGTATCCAGCAAGCGGTCGCGGATTCAATCCAATATTGTAAGCCTGTCCCCAAGGGCGTGCTTCACCCTGACAGATTCGCCTTCCCAAGATATCTATGGCCGGCGGCGGCTGTACCGGAATAGCGCCGATGGCAGGCTGGAGAAGGTCGTCTGAATTCCAATTTTTAACCTCCACGGCATACTCCACCGGGGGTTTGTCCGCATAGGGGATCGTAACTATGGGTTCGGAAGGCGAGGCGGAACTAAAACTGCGGCGGCCTTGGATTATCTGGCTGTACCACCTTCCCCATAGGTGAAGTCTCTTGCACTCAGGATCGTGATCTTTAATCAAGGCGAACACTACCCGGTCCACTGGTGCATGTGGGAACCCTCCTTCTGAGCGAACGAAGGGAAAAGACAAGTCGTCAGACATCTTTCCTGCATAAAATATATATATCATTAGTGGCCTGGCGCTTAAACATTAAAAAAAAAATAAAAAAAAAATAAAAAAAAATAATGATAAAAAAATAATAATAAATAAAAATCTTGCTCCACACTGTGATGCAGCGGGTAGGGGACCAAAGGGGGACCCACAAAATCAAGATGACGGCGCATCATTTGATGAGACAATCCCACCATTGGATGAGACTATCAGTCAATAAAAAGAACCCCCAAGAGAATATCCTCATGGGGGGGACCCCTAGAGACAAGGAAAAGATCTCCTCTTTTCAGAGCAAAGCTCTGCCACAGAGTGACATTTGTCAAACTCCTGTTTCAAAGGAATAAAACTTCTTAAAAAAGAGCCTAGCTCTGCAGTAGTAATAAAAATTTATAACTCCTAAGAATTAAAATTTTGGGATCTTAAAGATCCATGGAAACTTTTAAAAAAAGTTTTCTAGTTGATTTATGAAGCAGGACTCTGTTCATGGGTTAAAACCTAAGAACAGAGTCTCTGCAAATTTTTGAGAGCAAGGCTCTGTGAATAAAAACCCCAAAGGGGTTTCCTTTAGATCAAAGATCTATAAGAGCAAGGCTCTGTTGAAGAAACCCCAAAGGGGTTTCCTTTAGATCAAAGATCTATAAGAGCAAGGCTCTGTTAATTAAGTTTAATTTAAATTAAATTAATTTAATTTTACCTATAATGGTTCTGAAGTTAGAACTTGGAAGTTCTTAAGGAAATCACAAGAGCAAGGCTCTGGAAGTTCTCAAGTAAGAGCAAGGCTCTGAAATTCAATTTCTTGAGAATGGTTAAATATTACCAAGGACCAAGGGTCCTATTTATAGGCGCCTGCGCCTGTTCACTTGACCCCTAGATCCGACGGTCAGGATCTTGCCACCTCCGCACTCACGCGCGCGCCACGTGAGCGCAACGGTGGGGGGCATCTGTATCCCCCAATCAGAGCAAGGCTCTACTTAATTTTGAAAATTCAAAATTCGAAGCAACGCTTCGGTTCCCGTGCGCAGCGCGCAATTTGCCACATGGCAGAAGCTGATTCGGCAGCGTAACGCCCGAGACAGTGCGTCCCATCAGAGCAAGGCTCTTCAGAAAACATCATTAAGACTTAACTGCGCAAACACATGGCAGCGCGACACGTGTCTGCGCAGTTGCGCAATCGCAACTGCGCAAGCACACGGATGCGCGACACGTGTCTGCGCAGTTGCGCAATCGTAACTGCGCAAGCGCACGGATGCGCGACACGTGTCTGCACAGTTGCGCAAGCGCACGGATGCACGACACGTGTCTGCGCAGTTGCGCAATTGCAACTACGCAAGCGCACGGATGCGCGACACGTGTCTGCGCAGTTGCGCAATTGCAACTGCGCAAGCGCACGGATGCGTGACACGTGTCACGCGCTGGTGAGTTGCGCAGCAACAGAATGAAAATTTAAGTGAATCTTTTCTGTTCTTCTGTAAAACAGGGACCCTTGGATCAGAGATCCAATGGTGGGAAAATTCCCAAAATTATTCAGGAAAGATCTTGGTAACAAATTTAACAAATTTGTGAGCACTATAAATAAGAGCCCAGACCTCATTCAAATCATCAAGTAGAATCATCAAGAGAAGAATCAACTTCTAAAAAAAAAAAAGAGAAAGAACTCTTGAAGATTAATCAAAAAAAAAAAGAGGTAAAAACTTCTTTTGGAAGAAGAGAAAAATCTCTGAAGAACAGAGGATAAAAAAATGAATAATTAAATAAAAAAAAAGAGAAAGAAATAAATAGTGCCTTGCACTTGATATGAACCCTTGGTTCTGTGAAATCAGGGAAAACAAGAATAAAAAAACTTGTTTTCTTTTGATCCAAATTTAGATCAAAAGTGCTATGCACTTTTGTTCTTAAATCTGGAAAATTCTTGAGTTTCTGCAGAGATGCAACTCATTGTTTAGAAGGGCCAGGCCTAAATCAAAGGGCAAAGCCCTGTATGGAAAATTCTTGAGTTTCTGCAACTCATTATTTAAAAGGGCCTAGCCCAAATCAAATTAATAAGAGGGCAAAGCCCTGTTTGGAAAATTCCTGAGTTTCTGTAACTCATTATTTAAAAGGGCCTGGCCCAAATCAGATTGCAAAATAATAAAGGGGCAGAGCCCTGTTTAGATTGATTCTTTTAATCGGGCAGAGCCTAAAATAAAAAAAATTGGACTTAACCCAATCCTGGCTGTAAGTCCTTAAATTAAATGTCTCTCATAAACCAATTCACGACCGGTTCGAGGGTACATCTCCGAACTCCTTTGACATCTGTCGTTGTAATTTCTCAACGACGTCAAAGAGGTGACGGGTCCCAACGACCACTCATCTAATATCGGACCGAAACGTCCCTAAACTAACATCGGACCGAAACGTCCCTAAACTAACATCGGACCGAGACGTCCCTAAACTAATGATGGACCACCACGTCTCTAAACTGGCGATGGACCATCACGTCCTTAAACTGGCACAATAGGGCCCAAACGCTCTTCCGTCGGATCTAAACGGTCCCGTCTAAGTTGATCTTAACCCCAAATACGGTTAATGTGTCCTTAGATATTTAATTAAACGATAAAACCCCAACTCAACTTTGGTTCAAGGGTACATCTCTGAACTCCTCAGACACCTGTCGTTGTAATCCCTCAACGACGTCAGAGAGGTGACGAGTCCCGACGGCCAGATAATTAAATCAATCACCACGTTAAGTTGATCTTAGTCTAAAACAGGACTAATGTATCCTTAACGAATGTTTAAGTTGATCTTAGCCGCAATGCGACTAATGCATC
Organism: Agapanthus africanus; assembly: GCA_030015575.1. Classification (NCBI taxonomy): domain Eukaryota; kingdom Viridiplantae; phylum Streptophyta; class Magnoliopsida; order Asparagales; family Amaryllidaceae; genus Agapanthus; species Agapanthus africanus. The sequence continues at coordinate 932,267,930 of CM057338.1, forward strand.
CTTAAACTAAAAAGCACCAAACCCAAATCTAAGTAAATGCGGATTTGGACTAATCCACGTCCTACGGGCGACGACATTACTAAGTCTCCGTATACAATCCACGGGCAACCACAAACAAAACAAACATACACGACACGAAGTGAAATTCTGGAGAAGGAGAAAGTTGTTATCGCAACGCGGTAGCGTAATTAACTGCAGGGGCTTGCGCCTGCAGGGAAGAGCGTCCCCACAATCAAAAACCCCTCACCCTGAGGGGGAATCTGACGAAGTCTGCTACATCATCCGCATCCGTCTAAACCTCCGATACACGGTGCCGTAAATCAACTCGGCATCTTCGGAGAGCTAGACGGATAAAACCAAATAGCATCTGCCCCGAACTCCAGGCTACGGACGTCCTAACGTCTCGGCCGCCGTTCGGAGGGGAACAGTCGTGTGTGTTTGTTTTATTTGGGGTTGCCCATGGATTGTATACGGAGACTGAGTAATACCGTCGCCCGTAGGACGTGGATTAGTCCAAATCCGTATTTACTTAGATTTGGGTTTAGTGTTTTTAGTTTAAGGATACGTTAGCCGTATTGAGGCTAAGATCAACTTAAACATTCGTTAAGGATACGTTAGTCCTGTTTTGAGACTAAGATCAACTTAACGTGGTGATCCATTTAATATATGGCCGTCGGGACTCGTCACCTCTCTGACGTCGCTGAAGGATTACAACGATAGGTGTCAGAGGAGTTCGGAGATGTACCCTTGAACCAAAGTCGATTTGGAGTTTTATAGTCCATTTGAATGTTTAAGGATACGTTAGCCGTGTTTGGGGCTAAGATCAACTTAAACGGGATCGTTTAGATCCGGCAAAAGAGCATTTGGGGGCTCTATTGCTCCAGTTTAGGGACGTGGTGGTCCATGTTCCAGTTTAGGGACGTGGTGGTCCATCGCCAGTTTAGGGACGTGGTGGTCCATCATTAGTTTAAGAACGTTTCGGTCCATCGCCAGTTTAGGGACGTGGTGGTCCATCATTAGTTTAAGGACGTTTCGGTCCGATATTAGTTTAGGGACGTCTCGGTCCACGAGTTTAAGGACCCCGCAGTCCATATCGATGTGTGGTCGTTGGGATCCGTCACCTCTCTGACGTCGTTGAAGGATTATAACGATAGGTGTCAGAGAAGTTCGGAGATGTACCCTCGAACCGGAGGTAAATTGATTTAAGAGAGCAATCTTGCTCGGTCAATTTAATTTGAGGACTTACGGTCAAAATTGGGCTAAGTCCAGTTGAAAATGTTCAACATTTTATTTGCTTTTGATTTGCATCTCTTTTTATTTTTATTTGGGCTCTACCCATAAAGGATGCAAAGCATCAATTTATCTTGGGCTTTGCTCATTTATGAATGATGCAGGGCACCAATTTTATTTGGGCTCTGCCCTTTTATGAATGATGCAGGGCATCAATTTAAATTGGACTCTGCCCTTTTATTGCTTTGCAATTTATTATTTAAATTGGACTCTGCCCTTTTATTGCTTTGCAATTTATTTAGGCCTATTAGGTCTTTTTGATTTGGGCCTGGCCCTTTAAGAAATGCATTGAATTTGTCAGGCGCTTTGCGCCTATTAGAGAGCGCAAGCGCTTGTAGTGTTGACACGTGTCGCGCAGGCGCAGTGCGCTGCGCTAGTGCGCTGCGCTGTTGACACGTGGCGCACTCTAGTGAGTTGCGCCAATTACAGAGAGCAAAACTCTATCTTAAAGCGCATAGCGCAAGTAGTTTAGATGTTGACACGTGGCGCTTTCCGAAGAGCGCAACAGCGTAATTTGGAAGTGCAAAGCACTAAGAATCTTTTAGATTCAAAAACAGAAGTGCAAAGCACTATTTGATTTCTTGATCTAATTTAGATCAAAGAAAAATAAGTTTTTCTTGTCTTTCTTATCTCAGAGAACCAAAGGTTCATAAAAAAGTGCAAAGCACTATTTTATTTTTTGTTTTTATTAAAAATCATTGATCTTGTTTTTAGATCTATGATCTGTTCATAAGAGAACTTTCTCTTTTCTCTAAACGCTTTTTACCTTTATTGTTCTTGAGGAGTTCTTCAGAGTTCTCTTTTTTTCTGAAAAAATGTGGATGCCTTTGAATTGAGGTCTAGGGGCCTTTTTATAGTGCCCATAAATTAGTTAAATTTGTTAAAGAGATCTTTCTCTGAGTGATTTGGGGAATTTTCCCCACCGTTGGATCTTTGATCCAAGGGCTTCTGTTTTACAGAAGAAAATCTTCTTATTTTAACAAGAACAGAAAGATTTCTTTAAAATCTTAATTCTGTTTGGCGCAAATGCCCCAACGCGTGACGCATGTCGCGCAGCGCACAGCGCAGCGCAACTGCGCTAGCGCAACTGTGCTGACACGTGTCGCGCAGCGCAGTGCTTGCGCAACTGAAGCGTTGCTTCCTTTAATTTTAGTTTAAATAGAGCTTTGCTCTGATTGGACGCGCCTTCTTGGGCGCTGCGCTGATGCATCTGCGCCTGACACGTGGCGCGTTGCGCGCAGCGCAAAAGATCTGAAGCGTTGCTTCATTTATTAAAGTTTAAATTTTCAAAGCAAAGCTTTGCTCTGATTGGGGGAAGATGAAGCGTTGCTTCATCTCCCGCCTCGGAATTTGAACAGAGCTTTGCTCTGATTAGGGTAAACAAATACCCCCCCACCGTCGCGCTTACGTGGCCCCAAACGTGAGCGCAACGGTGGCGGAATTCCAACCGTTGCGGCAACTTTGGAAGTTGAAAGGGCACTTGATACCTATAAATAGGACCTTTGGTCCTGCATAGATGATTATCATTTTTAAAATTCTCATTTTCAGAAACTTCAGAGCTTTGCTCCTGCCTTCAAGAACTCTCAGAGTTAGATTTTCTTTAAGAGAAACTATTTAAGTAAGAATTAATCTTAAATTAAATCAATTTTAATTAATAGAGCTTTGCTCTCATAGATCTTTGATCTAAAGAAAATCCTTTTAGAGTTTCACCAAATAGAGCCTTGCTCTCAGGAATCTGTTTCAGGGTTTCTTAACTCATGAACAGAATCTTGCGTCTTTGGCAAAACATAGATCTCTTTGATCTAAAAAAAAATGAACTCTTACGAGTTCGAATATGGATAATGAGAATTAAAAATGGAGTTTTGTATTTAACGGATTATATCATCTTTTAATAGTAACAATCTTAGAGTTCTCGGGGGATTTATTTAAATTCCCCCTATTAGGATTCTGGTAATCAGTCCTGTTTGTAGAGCACTGCTCTCGGGGAGTATAACTCTCTGTGTATATTATTTTTCTTTTTATCGCTAAACTTCCTGTGGCATTTCCTCCAGGCATAATGGCGGTGCGTCTATACAGTTTGCACGAGTTCATCACCTACGACGATATCCGCGCACAGGGCCGTCATCAAAACCAGGAGTTTACGGACGCCCAGTGTGCGGAGGTCATGGGTCGCCTCAACGCAAGCGGTGGTTGGCTGCTTCCTCATCATTCAGCTCTCTTGAAGGTCGTGCTGGAAGCAATATGGAGAGCACTTCCGGGGTTTCATGAGGCCCTACCGCTCAATGCGCTGGATGATGCCGAAGACAAGGTGCATTCAGTGTACCTGACGGAGCTGATCTCGAAGAAACGGCGGGACAACCTCATCGACATCCTACATCAAATTTTCCAGCAGACGACGATAGTCGCTGCTTATCGAAGGCCGGGAGGGCTTGCCGAGGATCTTAACACACAGGAGCGCGAGAGGCTGCGCACAAGAATAATCAGAAAGGCTAGAAGAACTCTGGATGGCCTTACTTTTGAATTCCTCAATCCGTGCCCTGGATCTGAGGTTATTCCATTGTAATAATATTTTTCGTTTATTACTTTTATGATTGTAAGAATTTTTGGCAATATTAATGGAAAAATTTTATCCCAGCCCGTCTTTATTTTCCGTTCTGAATCTTTTGCTTATGTATGGATGAGTGTGTCTCGAACGCCTGATCAAATGTAAATCGGATGCTCTTTCTGTCACTTTCTTCTTTCTCTTATTATCAGCATGTCGCTTTAGTAAACATGGTCAACAGATAATAGAGCACGCATCTTGTCTTTCTTAAGAAATAGCGATGGCTTAGGCCGCAGGTTCAGATCTGCTGCCTAAGACTTTTCAACTCTATGAGCCGTGAGGGTCTCGTAGAGATTTTTCTCCCTACGGATCGAGAGGATCTCGTAGGTGGGTTTTTCTTCTTAGGAATCGTGAGGATTCCTAAGTGTGGTTTTCTCTTATAAGTCGTAAGAATCCTATAAGAGAATTTTTCCCTCTTACGAGTCAAGGGGACCCGTAAGCGGTTGTTTCCCTCCTTGTCGAAACTCAAATTTGGAGAGTGAGACCCATGAATAGTATGCAAGAGACCATTTTAGATCGACTTGCAGGGTCCCATTGTTCAGAAAGCAAGTTTTTTAATCCCTGCTTCCTGAGGCTTCATCTTGCAAGTTGAGACGAGTCGGGAGTTTTCCCGCGGAGACGCTGGTTTCTCTGTGAGCCGACACGAACCAGGAGGCTTTCGTCAAGGAGTGTTTGTATCCGTGAGTTGAGGTGTTTTCTAGGGATTATTTGTTTCCCTAGCGCCAAGGATTATTTGTTTCCTTGGGGTTTGAAACGAGTCAAGAATTTCCCACGGAGGCACTGGTTGCTCTGCGAGTCGACGCGAATCAGGAGGCTCTCGTCAAGGAGTGTTTGTATCCGTGAGTTGAGGTGTTTGCTAGGGATTATTTGTTTCCCTAGCGCCAAGGATTATTTGTTTCCTTGGGGTTTGAAACGAGTCGAGAATTTCCCACGGAGGCACTGGTTGCTCTGCGAGTCGACGCGAATCAGGAGGCTCTCGTTAAGGAGTGTTTGTATCCGTGAATCGAGAAATTTGCTAAGGATTATTTGTTTCCCTAGCGCCAAGGATTATTTGTTTCCTTGGGGTTTGAAACGAGTCGAGAATTTCCCACAGAGGCACTGGTTGCTCTGCGAGTCGACGCGGATCAGGAGGCTCTCGTCAAGGAGTGTTTGTATCCGTGAGTCGAGGAATTTGCTAAGGATTATTTGTTTCCCTAGCACCAAGGATTATTTGTTTCCTTGGGGTTTGAAACGAGTCGAGAATTTCCCACGGAGGCACTGGTTGCTCTGCGAGTCGACGTGGATCAGGAGGCTCTCGTCAAGGAGTGTTTGTTTCCCTGAGTTGAGGTATTTGCTGAAGACACTGGTTTCTTCGAAGTTGGACTGAACCGTCGAGATTTGGCTTCGTCTTCTGGCGGAGCCTGTGGGGAAAGTATGGTTCCCTCTTTGTTTACACCCTTGGATTGTATACAGGGATCGATGTGATCTTAACTGTAGGGCCAAAGTTTTATCATTTCTTTTTTTTGTTTCATTTCCGCGATACTCTATCATTTCAGCTTTTATATCGCGAAGGTCGCGATTGCCCAATCATTTCGGCTATTTTTCGCGGTGCCCAATCATTTCGGCTGTTTATTTTATTTTTACTCGCTGCTTTTTATTGCGAGTTGTCCAATCATTTCGGCTGTTTATTTTATTTTTACTCGCTTCTTTTTATTGCGAGTTGCCCAATCATTTCGGCTATTTTTCATGCATACATTTTCACTTGCTGCTTTTTATTGCAAGTTGCCCCATCATTTCGGCTATTTCATATGCATGTGCGGCCTACTGGCTTTTCGCCGTAAACCTGAAATTAGACACCGATCTAGGCATCAGCACCGCTACAACTGGGATATTACCAGGAGCGAATCATCATCTTCCTCTGTCGATGTTGAACAAGGGTGGCTTAGCGAACAGAGTTAAGGTCCCGTCGACTAAGGCTTTTGACTTCATGAGCCGTAAGGGTCTCACAAAGGTATTTCTCCCTACAAGTCGTGAGGATCTTGTAGGTGTATTTTCTCCTTAGGAATCGTGAGGATTCCTAAGTGTTTGTTCCTCTGTAAGTCGTAAGGATCCTACAGGAGGATTTTCTCCTTGTAAGTCGAGAGGACTTATAAGGGTTGTTCGTCATGCGAACATATCCCCAGTCTCTGATGGGACTTGATTAGGGAAATGTTTTTTCGCGCCCGTGGATTGTATACAAGGGTCAGTATTGAGCCACTTGTAGGGCAATATCGGGAGTTGTGGGAGTTGCTTAAGCACAGGTTTAGGTCTCTGTAACTTAAGACTTTCAAATCTTATGGGCCGTGAGGGTCCCATAAGAGAGTTCTCCTTACGAGTCGTGAGGATCTCGCAAGTGTATTTTCTCCTTAGGAATCGTGGGGATCCCTAAGTGTGTTGCTCCCTTGTGAGTCGTAAGGATCTCACGCGGGTGATTTCTCCTTACAAGGTCGAGAGGACCCTATAAGTGTCTTTTAACGAGGTTACGCTCTTTCGAGTTTTCACAAACGCTCGCCGGTAGCCCTGCTGTTTTTACTCACGGAGCCCTTTCGGGTTTTCATCCGCGCCCATTTTGCTCATGGACATACCGTTTTTTTTATTTTCTTCTTCTTCTTCTTCTTTTTTACGAGGTCACGCCCTTCCGGGTTTTCACGAACACTCGCCGGTAGCCCTGCTGTTTTTACTCACGGAGCCCTTTCTGGTTTTCATCCGTGCCCTTTTTGCTTATGGACATACCGTTTTTTTTATTATATATTTTTTTATTATTTTATTTATCTCGTCAGCCTAAGGATGCTGCGGTAGTAGTTTAAGGACGTTTCGGTCCGTCTTTGAGAAGGCAGGCTACTGCTTATGAAGCTTGAACTTAGGAAGATGGCGAGTGGACATAGTCGTCGTCATCTATCTTTGACCTAGGCAGTGACTCATTAAGCATAGTATCTTTTTAGGAAGCGACCGTTTATTGGCCTGAAAGGCCTTTCACCATGCATATCTATGAGTAGATAGGCCCCACCCTGGTAGACCTTATCTATGATGAACGGGCCTTGATAGTTTGGCTCGAATTTTCCCCGCTTGGCGCGATTGGGGATCATAGGCCTTTTGACCACTAGCACAAGTTCGCCTTGGCGGAACGTCCTTGGTCGGGTCAATCTTTCATATGAGCGCGTCATCTTCGCTTTGTAAGCTTCCAGATTTTGTTGCGCTATGAGCCGTGTTTCTTCAAGAGCATCAAGCTCCTCAAGCCGAAGGTGAGCGTTTTCTTCGTCCGTCAGCTCGTAGTGGACTGCCACTCGCAGAGAGGGTAACTCTATCTCGAGGGGGAGTACTGCTTCGGTACCGAATACCAACGCGTACGGCGTTGTGTTCGTGGCCGTCTTGAACGTAGTTCGATACTCCCAAAGAGCCTCTTGCAGTCTCTCGTACCAGTCTCTCTTATTTCGGGACACCATCTTTTTCATGATTTTCGTCAGGGTCTTGTTGAAGGCTTCAGCTAAACTATTAGCTCACGGATTATAAACCGAAGAATACCTCCAATCTATATTATGTTGTTGCGTGAAGGGACTGATCTTGTGGCTCCTGTAAGCTGGTCCGTTATCAGAGACGATCCGTCGCGGAGTTCCAAACCGATATATGACGTGCGTCTTGAAGAAATGGAGGATATTCTCTATCTTCACTTCTCTCAACGGCATTGCTTCTGCCCATTTGGAGAAGTAGTCAGTTGTCGCCAGGATGAAACGATGTCCCTTGGACGATGCTGGTTCGATGGGGCCGACTATGTTAGTTCCACACATTTCGAACGGCTAGCTAGCCACCGTCGGGTGTAGTGGATTTGGATGTTGATGGATGAAATCCCCATGAATTTGACATGAGTGGCACTGCTTCTCATACTCAAGGCAGTCTTGAATCATCGTGGGCCAGTAATAGCCCATCCGTTTGATCTTCAACTTCATCTTTGGGCCTGCTTGATGAGAACCGCAGATTCCGTCATGAACTTCCTGGACGACTCTTTTCGCTTCGTCAGGTCCCAGACATCTCAACCACAGGGAATCAAATGACCTCTTGTATAGAATATCATTGACGAAGGCGAAAGACAGAGCTCGTTTTATGAGATGATGTCTTGTGGACACTTCTTCAGGCGTTTGGTGGGACTTAAAGTAGTCTATGAAGACTTCCCTCCAATCCTCGGCCTTTTCACGGTCTTTTATTTGCAGAGCCATTTGCTCAGTCGCTGTCTTTTCTTCTGATGATTCCGGAGGTATTTCCGCTGGGGCAAGCACCCGACGGCTTTGTACTACGATTCTAACGTCATCGAGGTTCTCGTCAGCCAGTTCTTTAGCAAGTTTGGCCAACGCGTCTGGTTTGCTGTTTTCTGTGCGCGGTATACTTTCTAAAGTATAGGAGGGAATCTGGGTCAACAGTTGTTGCACCTTTTCACCGTACTTCACCAACTCCGGTTTGCACATTTGATAGTCGCCGTTTACTTGACTAACGACTAGCTGGGAATCTCCATATATGAGGAGGTTTTCAATTCCCATATCGATGGCGATCTCGAGGCCTGCTATCAAAGCTTCGTATTCGGCTTCGTTATTCGTCCTCGATTCTGTCAAGGAGAAAGCAAAGCGCATTATCCCTTTTTGTGGAGTCACGAAGATAAGGCCTACCCCCGATTTGACTATAGGGGTACTTTGTTTGCGCTTTTTCATGGAAGATGCTCCGTCAAAATAAAGCTCCCATCGGGTGTCGTTCCCATCGATACCATTAAATGCATGTTCGTCTGGAAGATCGCAATTTAAAGGAGAATCGGCGGGTATCGGATGCTCAGCAAGGAAGTCGGCGATAGCCTAGCCTTTGACTGCCTTGAAGGGTTGATACGTTATCGAGAACACCATCAAGAGCAGAGCCCATTTAGCGAATCGACCTGTCAATATAGCCTTCGACATCAAATATTTAAGAGGGTCGACCTTCTAAATGAGACGGACCTCATGCGCCAATGCATAGTGCCTGAGCTTTGTTATCGCGAAGATCAACGCCAGGCAGTGTTTTTCAATGGGAGAGTAGTTGCTTTCTGCCCCCAGAAGAACTCGAATCAAGTAATAGAGAGCTCTTTCTTTTCCTTGGTCATTCTCTTGCGCCCATAATGTGCCTAAGGAACCTTCGAGGGCGGTTGTATAAAGAATGAGAGGTTTTCCCTTAACCGGAGCAGCCAACACTGGCGGGTTCTGTAGGTACTGTTTAATTTCGTCCAGCGCGCCCTGGCATTTTTGATCCCAGACGAATGGAGTTCCCTTCTTCATCAGGTGACTGTAAGGGCGGCACTTGCCAGAGAGGTTGGCTATAAATCGCCGAATATATGCAAGCTTTCCTTGGAGAGACCGCAACTGTTTGAGAGTCCTTGGCGGAGGCATTTCCATGATCGCTTTGATCTTGGACGGATCTATTTCGATACCCCGGTGTCGGACGATGAATCCCAGGAATTTGCCCGAGGAAACTCCGAATGCACATTTGAGAGGGTTCATCTTCAAGTTGTATTGCCGAAGGCGTTGAAATACAGTTTTTAGGTGCTCGAGATGTTCCTCGTATGATTTGCTTTTAACTACGAGATCGTCGATGTAGCATTCGACGATTTCATGTATGAGGTCATCGAAGATCTTCGTCATGGCCCTCTGATAGATGGCACCGGCGTTCTTTAGACCGAAGGGCATTACCTTGTAGCAGAATATACCCAAAAGAGTCCGGAAGGCGGTGTGCTTCTGGTCTTCGGGATGCATCTTTATCTGATTATACCCTGATGAACTATCCATGAAGGAGAAAACCTCGTGAGGAGACGTATTGTCTATCATCAGTTCGGTGACTGGCACTGGGAAATCGTCTTTCGGGCAGGCTTTGTTGAGATCCCGAAAGTCCACGCATATGCGCACCGTCCCATTTTTCTTCATCACCGGGACGATATTGGCGATCCATTCAGGGTATTGAACTTCCTGGATAAAGCCAGAGTCGATTAGCTTCTTGACCTCGGCGTTGATGCTCATCTCAAGCTCGAGCCGCATTCTTCTTGGTGCCTGTTTGACCGGCTTGACGTCTGGGGATATCGCTAATTTGTGCACAGCAACTTCTGGATCTAGTCCCGGCATTTCGGAATAGTTCCATGCGAAGCAATCTTTATGCTTTACAAGGATGTCTTTTAACGCAGCCACCTTTTCTTCGGATAACAGCTCGCTGACAAATGTCGGTCGCGGGTCGTTTAGCGTCCCCAACTCGATTTTCTTGAGGTTATCCGCGGTAGTATGTATTCCATCTTCCATTTCTTTCGGAGCTGGCGGAAATTCTGAAATCACCCTATCGTTGCTGTTTTCGAAGCACCAGGGAAGGCTGTTCATGTTCTCAGGCTCTTCTTTTACTATTGTTATCATGCGACAAGTGCGAATCCACTTCCAATCCCAATGTGGAGTTGGTTCTGTTCTTGCGGCTTTGGGTTCATGCTTCTGTGGCGGCGCTACCCTCCAGTTGTCAGACAGAGCGAACTTGCCAAGCTGATACTGATCTTCGACCCAATTCTTGAATGTGAAGCAGTCTTTGAGAGGATGCCCTATTACTCGATGGTAAGAGCAATAATTTGGGTCAGAGGCTTCGCCTGCTTGTTCGGGGTGCTTGGACTCCGGCAGTGTAAGCATCTAATGTTTTAGAGCAAGCTCAAGTATCTTCTTCGTCTTGTCTTGAGGAAATGAGTACGCTCGACTCATTTTCTTCATGAGGGATAGATCAATAACGCTCGACTCCCGCTCGCGTTGCTTCTTAGCCCCGCTTTGTTGCTGTTGAGCGCCTTTTTGGCCTTTCGACTTGTTTCTGCTTCTGCGTCGAGCCTTCTTCATAACAGGTTGACACGGAGTGACACTTTCATTTTTGACGGCCTGTTGAAGGAGGCGTTGCGTTCTGGCTCTTTTGTAGATGACCATTTCGCGATTGTGATCATCTCGGACCTTTTGACCAGCTTCCCTTATAAGCCTGTCCATTTGTTCTTCAAACGACGGACCGGGCACTTTTGCATCAGGAACTTTTACTGGTTCAGGATTAGTGTCCTCCCGTTGCGCATCTGCTTCTTCATTGAAGTCGTGCACGACGTAACAGTCGCGGAGCAGTTCTCGTTTCTTGGGGCGAATGTATCCGAGCCCGATCGTTTCCATCCTCCCATTAGGCAGCTTGCGTTGAGTCCCAGGAACGTTCCAGACCCTGTCATAGAATTTGGCCTTTCTAACGGTCTGTTTGAAGGGTATCCCTTGGCGCTTCAACAGCTTCTTCAAGCCTTCTGTATAATATCTGGGTAGACGGATGGGTTGAAGTCTGTCCGGCGTAGGATCTGCCCCGTGCCAGATTTCTTTCTCCACTTTGTTTTCTTCAGAGTGGTAGAATAGAATTGCCTTCTCGCCTGGGAGGGATATAAAACGTTTGCAGCTCTTCTACATTGTAAATATCGAGTGTATCCAGTTCTTTATGGTGTTTAAGCGGTACCATAGCGACTTGTAGACTTTGCTCTCCGTCAGCGGAAGCCCGTATTGAAGGTCGAGCAGAGAATACAGCATGGACCTCATCCTCTGAATCACTACCAAAAATCAACGCAGGAGCGGATGGTCCCGGCTTGGTGTATTGGGGAGGACCCGAATAAACTATCTCCTCTTCCTCCTCGGTATCACTGCCGAAGACAGGGATGGTAGCGTTAGTTTTATTCTCTGGCTTGCGACACCTTTCCGTGTCTTCAAAATCCGGCAAGAAGTATTTGGCATCTTCATATTTGCGAACTTCGTTCACGGAAAACGGATTCAATTCTCCCGTCACGGTATACTCGAGACCATCCCTAAAATATTTCATACACTGATGCTGTGTAGAAGGGATGATGTTGTACTCGTGTAACCATGGTCGGCCGAGCAGAGCGTTGTAGCATGTCTTGGCATCTATGACGTGGAATTTAATGTCCGTGACGAGCAGTCCGAAGCGTAGCGTCAGTATCACAGATCCAAGAGTCTTTAATGATTGGGAGTCGAACCCGGAGATGGTGATCTTGTCTCGAGCGAGGTGTTGAACGCTCATGCAAATTTCTTTTAAAACCCGCATATTGAGTAGGTTGACAGACGACCCGTTATCGATCAGGATTTTGCCTATCTTTATATCATGGCAGTATCCTGAGATATAGAGGGGGCGATTGTGTTCGCACGTCCCAAGGAGAAGGTCTTCATCACCAAAAGCGACATCGGCCGTATGCACTTCCTCTAATTCATCCTTCATCTTTTCCTCAGCCAGGAACGCTTGGAATTGTTCCGGGTCTTGTAGTGCCTTGATCAACGAATCTCTCGCTTCCTTTGATAACAAAAGGGCGTCAAGAACGCTGAGCTGTGAGTGTAGCTTCCTCAGATGCGCTAAGACGTTGTAATCCACCTTATTTCTTTTCGGCGGGTCCTTGGCATTTAGCTCCTCTACAACTTGATCATCTAACACGATATCTTCAGAGATATTTTCTTTCCCTTTATCTTTTCTGTTTGAGGGTCCGAGATTCTTTTCGGGCAGCGTCCAATTCCGCAGCCGAATATTTTCGCAAACCTTCGACTCTTCTTCTTTTCCCAAAGTGGATTCTTTAAAGAGGGGGCCAAGCTCCAGCTCCTCATCAGAATCGCTCCCGAATGTGAGCACTTGTGATCTCCCAGTGTTGACCATGCGACAATTGCTGGTGGTTCTGTTAAGCCCTTCGGTCGTATCGTTCCGTTCTCGGCGAGTCTTGCGCTTTTCCCGCTTAAAATGCTGCCGGTGAGCAACATATCCTTGCCACCATCTATCGAAAGCTTTGCACTCTTCAGTGGGGTGCGAAATCTTTCGATGATACAAGCAATAGGAGGGGTGCATTTCCGCTTAACCAGTAATTTTTCCTTCGGAGGATGGTAGCTTCATGCCCATTGATATGGCCTTAGCAAACCTTTTCCTCATCTTGAATTTGCTTTTGTCCGCAGTGGGTGTACTTCGCTCTAGCGGGAGTATCTCAATTCTTTCGTCAAGGCGCTGGCGTTTGGCCCTTTCGAATATAACCTCCTCGCGCTCCTGATCAGCTTTGCTTTTTAAGAGAGCTTCATTGAGGAATGCATCGATTACTTCATCCGATGGCTCTAGAATTTTTGGTTCGGGATCTGCCCCTAGCGTTTCAGTACAAGAAGTTTCCTTATCGTCTATGAACGAGTGGGAAATCACATGACAGCTCGCCACGCATTCCTCAGAATCATCAGATGAACTTTCTCCCTCATCTTCGTTTTGAAAGACGTGATTGAGGAATTCTTGGAATGTAATGGGAGTCCGTGCCTTCTGGTTGTATTCCTCCAGCGCGTCAATTTGTTTTTGCAAGTCCGTACGCTTGTCGCCAGGCTTCACGGGCTTCTTTGACTTCTTTTTCTTCTTCTTTGAAGATTTCGATGGCTGGCTATGAATGCTTGGGCCACCTCCATCAATCTTTTGAGTTGGACGAGGCTTCAACATCCCTTCAATGATCTGCGGCTCCAACGGGTTCTTCCACTTGATCGCTGGGCATGTCTGAAGATTGTTTAGCATCCTCTTTGTCTTGGTTGATAATACAACTTCCCAAGGAGCTTCTTCAACGACGGAGCATGTTGCCCCCGGCGTATTCGTCCCCTTAGCTGTGTGAGGCTGCGGGGGATTCACCTTCCATTTGTCAGACAATGCGAACTTGCCCTGTCGGTACTGGTTTTCAAGCCAATTTTTGAAAACGTAGCAATCTTCGATCGGATGGCCCAGTACTCGATGATAAGGACAGTAGTTGGGCTCGCTGACATCACTTGGTTGCAACGGACGTTTTGGATCTGGCAGATTTATGAGTCGGTTGCGCAATGCCAGCTCGAATAACCTTCTCGTCTTATCTCGGGGAAAGGAGTAAGAATGTCCTATCCTCTCCTCAAGGGCCACGTATGGACGCGTATTATTTTGACGAACAACCGGCTTCGAGTCGCTCGGTTGTTGTTGAGCATTAGCGACAATGATCGCTTTTCCCTTCCCTTTGTCATTTCGGGAGTCCGGCTTTGGAAGAGGGGGTTTATGGCCCATCTGATCCATTTGCGCTAGCTTGTCAATCAAAGCCTGGAAGGTAGTCGGCTTGAAAAACATCATAAATTGCGAAATGGTTGCTTGCGGATCAAAGGTGCCCACAAACATACCCACCGCGGGAGCTTCTTTAATGCGCTGCTCGCACTTTGACCATAAATTATGCCACCGTATAGCATATTGGACCCATGTCTCGCCTGGCTTTACCCTGGCGTTAATCAATGCCGTCATCGGGGTACGTTCACTGACGCTTGCAAAACGTTGAGTAAACAACAGCTCCATCTCCGCAAAGGTCTTGATCGAGTCGTTCGGGAGCTCAGAGTACCACTCGAACGCCGTATCTGATAAACTTCCAACAAACTGGCGAAGCAACAGCTTGTCGTCACCGCCGGTGTTGCCGCAGAGTGCCCTGAACTGGGCAACATGCTGGTGGGGATTGCCAGTCCCCTTGTAGACATGGAACTTAGGAATTGTGTAACCGGGTGGGTACTTGATTTGGTCGTACCAACTTGGATATGGCCGCCCCGTTTTTACGACCTGACCCGCTGCTTCTGTCGCTTGATGGACCCGGATCTGCTGAGCTATGTATTCGTCCATATCGGCTTTGGAGATTGTCTCTTCTTTAGCTGCTGACAGAGCTGGCGGAGGATTCGACGTCTCTCCCCTATCGTCTTCAAGGATGATCGGGGGATCTTCAGCAGGTGGATCTTGTTGAATCATCATACCCACCATATCCTGGAACAGGAGGGCCATTTTCTTTATGTTGGCTGCCTGTTCCGCAGCTTCTTTATCCTTCTTCTCCAGTACGCGATGAAGGAATTCAGCGTCAGTTTCTTGTTCTTGACGCTCGTCCGAGGACGTTTCAGGGGTTTCTTTTGGCCCTGTAAGTGCGGCCATAGCGTTCATCATCTCTTGGAGCTTCTGCTGCTGCTCCTGAGCCTTGGTCACTGACCTCGTGTGCGGTCTATGACCTGTTGATATGCGGCTGTCCTCTTTACCAGACGCCATACAGACGGTATGAACTACAATGCCCCCAGACCTAGGGCGTTTGGGTTCACCTCCTTTGGTATTTACTGCAGGTGTAGGGACTTTCTCTGGCCTCCTTCTCTTATGGGCCGTAGAAGTTGAAGGGGCCGTTGCTTTGGGCACCCAAGCGATTGTCACCTTTCGTTGCTTGACCGGGGGATTTTCTTCTTGCCGACCTTTCGACTTCTTCTGTTGGTGGGAGAAGTTAGGATCAATGACAGATTCTCGGACTCGTCGCCATGTCTTATAGATCCTGGAGGACAGCGATTGAAGAGGTTGCTCCGGCTTTTCTGCTTCCACAGCGGTTTCTACCGGTGGAGGAGATCTTTTAAGGACCGCAGTTGGCGAGTTTCTGCGTACCCTATTCAACAGCTCAAAGCTGTTCCCGGTTGGAACAGCAGCGTTAACCTCCACCGTCGGAGTTGGCGGAGTCATCCCAGAAGGGGAGTTGCCCCCGGCCCTACTTATCCGACGCCAGTGGCGTCGTCGGGCGCGACGAGTCGTCGGTATTGGCTCAGAGACAGAAACAGCTTCTTTTTGCCCCCTGTTTAGGTGTGGGGTGGTTGCCGGTGTCAGCCTATTGAAGACTGATGTATTTTGAGCAGCAAGAGTAGGAGTGGGAGTTGGGACGGTCAATCTTGTAAAGACCGATCTCTTAGCAGGTGAAGCCGCCTTGATGACTTCAAGAGCAGGTTTGGGTACTCCTATTGGAATAACCTTCATTGCGGGTCCGCGAGAGTTTTGGTCCAATCTGGAGAAGACCGAGGCACTGGTGTTGGGCGACCCGTTGAGAGGGGCCGCAGTAACTGAAAGTCGATCGAAGACCGACTTCTTAGGAGCATCTTGTACGGGCACAGGGGTGCTAAAGCTTGTTTGCGGAAGCATAGTTCCGAAAAACAGCCCCGTGGTAGCTTGAGTAATCTGCTCTACATGCATGGTGAACAGAGGGGCTGCTTGGGGCCCGTAGATTACGCCCCCAGTTGAGGCCGGACGCGAGCTGCAGTTGCAGTTGGAGCACTTCGAACAAGTTGAGGCCATCGATGCTTGATTCCTCTTCTGCACCAAGCGAGAGACCAAATCTTAGTAAACTTGAAATCCAAAGGCAACCGTTAACAAACCGCGATTGGTTCGCGAAGACGACACACGAGGTGTGGAGTGGAAAGAGAAAAAGGTCCCACCGGGCGTGCCAGAATCTGTTCCCCTCCGAATGGCGGCGGAGACGACGTGAGGACGTCTTGCCTGAGATTCAGGGAAGTTGCTATATGGTTTTATCCGTCTACCTCTCCGAAGATGCCAAGTTGATTTATGGCACCGTGTATCGAAGGTTTAGACGGATGCGGCCGATGTAGCAGACTTCGTCAGATTCCCCCTCGCTAGAGGGGTTTTTGATTGTGGGGATGCTCTTCCCTGCAAGCGCAAGCCCCTGCAGTTAATTACGCTACCGCATCACGGTAGCCACTTTCTCCTTCTCCAGAATTTCACTTTGTGTCGTGTGTGTTTGTTTTGTTTGGGGTTGCCCATGGATTGTATACGGAGACTGAGTAATGCCGTCGCCCGTAGGACGTGGATTAGTCCAAATCCGTATTTACTTAAATTTGGGTTTAGTGTTTTTAGTTTAAGGATACGTTAGCCGTATTGAGGCTAAGATCAACTTAAACATTCGTTAAGGATACGTTAGTCCTGTTTTGAGACTAAGATCAACTTAACGTGGTGATCCATTTAATATATGGCCGTCGGGACTCGTCACCTCTCTGACGTCGGTGAAGGATTACAACGATAGGTGTCAGAGGAGTTCGGAGATGTACCCTTGAACCAAAGTCGATTTGGAGTTTTATAGTCCATTTGAATGTTTAAGGATACGTTAGTCGTGTTTGGGGCTAAGATCAACTTAAACGGGATCGTTTAGATCCGGCAAAAGAGCATTTGGGGGCTCTATTGCTCCAGTTTAGCGACGTGGTGGTCCATGTTCCAGTTTAGGGACGTGGTGGTCCATCGCCAGTTTAGGGACGTGGTGGTCCATCATTAGTTTAAGGACGTTTCGGTCCATCGCCAGTTTAGGGACGTGGTGGTCCATCATTAGTTTAAGGACGTTTCGGTCCGATATTAGTTTAGGGACGTCTCGGTCCAATATTAGTTTAGGGATGTCTCGGTCCACGAGTTTAAGGACCCCGCAGTCCATATCGATGTGTGGTCGTTGGGACCCGTCACCTCTCTGACGTCGTTGAAGGATTACAACGATAGGTGTCAGAGAAGTTCGGAGATGTACCCTCGAACCGGAGGTAAATTGATTTAAGAGAGCAATCTTGCTCAGTCAATTTAATTTGAGGACTTACGGCCAAAATTGGGCTAAGTCCAGTTGAAAATGTTCAACATTTTATTTGCTTTTGATTTGCATCTCTTTTTATTTTTATTTGGGCTCTACCCATAAAGGAGGCAAAGCATCAATTTATCTTGGGCTTTGCTCATTTATGAATGATGCAGGGCATTAATTTTATTTGGGCTCTGCCCTTTTATGAATGATGCAGGGCATCAATTTAAATTGGACTCTGCCCTTTTATTGCTTTGCAATTTATTTAGGCCTATTAGGTCTTTTTGATTTGGGCCTGGCCCTTTAAGAAATGCATTGCATTTGTGAGGCCCTTTGCGCCAATTAGATAGCGCAAGCGCTTGTAGTGTTGACACGTGTCGCGCAAACGCAGTGCGCTGTGCTAGTGCGCTGCGCTGCTGACACATGGCGCACTCTGGTGAGTTGCGCCAATTACAGAGAGCAAAGCTCTATCTTAAAGCGCATAGCTCAAGTAGTTCAGATGTTGACATGTGGCGCTTTCCCAAGAGCGCAACAGCGCAATTTGGAAGTGCAAAGCACTAAGAATCTTTTAGATTCAAGAACAGAAGTGCAAAGCACTATTTGATTTCTTGATCTAATTTAGATCAAAGAAAAATAAGTTTTTCTTGTCTTTCTTATCTCAGAGAACCAAAGGTTCATAAAAAAGTGCAAAGCACTATTTTATTTTTTGTTTTTATTAAAGACCATTGATCTTGTTTTTAAATCTATGATCTGTTCATAAGAGAACTTTCTCTTTTCTCTAAACGCTTTTTACCTTTATTGTTTTTGAGGAGTTCTTCAGAGTTCTCTTTTTTTTCTGAAAAAATGTTGATGCCTTTGAATTGAGGTCTAGGGGCCTTTTTATAGTGCCCATAAATTAGTTAAATTTGTTAAAGAGATCTTTCTCTGAGTGATTTGGGGAATTTTCCCCACCGTTGGATCTTTGATCCAATGGCTTCTGTTTTACAGAAGAAAATCTTCTTATTTTAACAAGAACAGAAAGATTTCTTTAAAATCTTAATTCTGTTTGGCGCAAATGCCCCAGCGCTTGACGCGCAGCGCACAGCGCAGCGCAACTGCGCTGACACGTGTCGCGCAGCGCACAGCGCAGCGCAACTGCGCTGACACGTGTCGCGCAGCGCAGTGCTTGCGCCACTGAAGCGTTGCTTCCTTTAATTTTAGTTTAAATAGTGCTTTGCTCTGATTGGGCGCGTCTTCTTGGGCGCTGCGCTGATGCATCTGCGCCTGACACGTGGCGCGTTGCGCGCAGCGCAAAAGATCTGAAGCGTTGCTTCATTTATTAAAGTTTAAATTTTCAAAGCAAGGCTTTGCTCTGATTGGGGGAAGATGAAGCGTTGCTTCATCTCCCGCCTTGGAATTTGAACAGAGCTTTGCTCTGATTGGGGAAAACAAGAACGTTGTAGTCCACCTTACTTTTCTTTGGCGGGTCCTTGGCGGTCAGCTCTTTCATGACTTGGTCGTCCAGGGCGATATCCTCGGAGACCTTTTCTTTTCCCTTATCTTTTCTACTCGTGGGTCCGAGATTCTTTTCTTGAAGCGTGCGATTGCACAGCTGAATGTTTTCACAGACCTTCGGTTCTTCCTCCTTCCCCATTGTGGATTCTTTAAAGAGAGGGCCAAGAGCCATCTCTTCGTCAGAGTCGCTTCCGAAAGTGAGAATCTGCGATCTCCCGGTATTGACCATGCGACAGTTACCGGTATTTCTTTTATGCTCCTTAGTCGCACTTCTTTGCTCCCGACGATTTTTGCGTTTCATCCGCTTAAAATGTTGCCGGTGAGCAACATATCCCTGCCACCATCTTTTAAAAGCGTCGCACCCTTCGGTAGGGTGCGAAATCTTTCGACGATATGAGCAGTAGCTAGGATGCATCTCTGCTTCACCGGGAGTGTTTCCTTCGGAGGGTGGTAGCTTCATTCCCATTGATATGGCTTTAGCAAACCTTTTCCTCGTCTTGAACTTGTTTTTATTCGAGACGGATGTCCTTTGATTCGGATGGAGTGTCTCGACTCTTTCGTCTAGTCGTCGGCGTTTGGCTCTTTCAAATATGACCATCTCACGCCCCCGATTGGCTTTACTTTTCAGATGAATCTCATTCAGGAAGGCGTCGATCATTTCGTCTGACGGCCATAGAAGTTCTGGCTCGGGACCTGCCTCCAGTCTCTCTGTGCAGGGAACTTCTTCATTGTCTATCGATGAATGAGAGATCACATGGCAGCTTGCTACGTAATCCTCAGATCCATTCGACGAGCCTTCTCCATCATCTTCGTCCTCAAGGACGTGGCCGAGGAATTCTTGAAGCGTGATTGAGGTTCGCGCCTTCTGATTATACTCTTCCAGCGCGTCAATCTATTTCTGCAGGTCCATGCGCTTGTCGCCAGGCTTCACGGGCTTTTTGGATTTCTTCTTCTTTTTCGAAGACTTCGACGGTTGAGCATGAACGCTTTGGCAATCACCACTAATCTTTGGAGTTGGGCGCGGCTTCAGCATCCGCTTGATGACCTCAGGTTCCAACGGATTCTTCCATCTGATCGCTGGACATGTCTGGAGATCATTCAGCATCCTTTTGGTTTTGGCCGAAAAAGCCACCTCCCATGGAGCTTCTTCAACAACAGAGCATGTTGCCCCCGGTGTGTCCATCTTCTTAGGAGTGTGCGGTTGTGGTGGGCTCACTTTCCACTTTTCGGACAGCGTGAACTTGCCCTGTTGGTATTGATCCTCGATCCATCCCTTAAAGACGAACCAATTCTCGATCGGGTGGCTTACCGTTTGGTGGTAAGGGCAATAATTGGGATTGTTCACTTCGTTGGGTTGCGGTGGTCACCTTGGATTTGGCAAATTGATAAACCTGTTGCACACCGCCAGCTCGAACAGCCTCTTCGTTTTATCCCGTGGGAATGAGTAAGGACGCTTCATTTTCTCATTGTAATAACGCCGTCTCTCCTCCAGTTGATCCGCTTGCTTTGGGGCACTGGGCTGCTGTTGGGTGTTTGCAACGAAGATCGCCTTCCCTTTACCCTTTTCGTTCCGCGGTTCCGGCTTCGGGGGAGATGGTCTATGACCCATCTGATCCATCTGGGCCAACTTATCGATTAAAGCCTGGAACGTGGTCGGTTTGAAGAACATCATGAACTGTGAAATAGTTGCATGAGGATCTAAAGTGCCTACGAACATGCCCACCGCTGGTGCTTCTTCGATGCGCTGTTCGCACTTCGACCACAGATTTCACCATCGGATTGCATGTCACGCCCCGCTTCCCATAGTACGCAAAGATAGGCACGTGACATAGCCAACCATGCTTCCTGTGGATAGGAAAAATCCTTCCACAGTCACATTACGGCTGTAGAGATATCAAGAACAGGAAAGTAAACTAAACTATCTAGTACATGTCCATAAGCCAGAGTAAATGGGTCAAGAAATATTATAATATGCGGAAGCAATAGATCCAATAAACAAACACCTGGAATAGTAAATCTGGATACCAACAGGGTCCTCACCGCTCGGTCTAACAGCGGCAGTACTCCTGATCAGTCTGCAACAAAGGCAGAGGATCTGGGCCATGCAAAACCCAGACGTCAGTGCGTCATAATATCAAGCAATACTATAAACAGGGGTAGCAAGACATACAGGTATGTGCATGAACAGTAAAACAGGTATAACAGTAATATAAATGAGGACAGTGAGGGTAATGTGCAGTGAGTAATCTAAACTGGTCTATTGGGTTAACTACTCTCAAGTCTTTGAAATCAATTTGATGAATCATCGATATAACTCAATAGTATCCCGTGTATGCCCGGGACCACGGTCTAAGACTATCGGGCTGAAACCGAGACGTGCCGCTAGGCACTAACAGGAAAAGGGTACAGACCAACGATGTCAGCAGTATCGTCACGAGGCGGGCCTAGCCTCTAAAACTGATCGGTAAAAGCAAGCAACTGTCGAGTTACAAGTCAGGATTTCATCATTGATTTCCCTATACCCCCAAGTTATGTATGTCAAGTCAGGTATTCAGTAATCAAGAACTAATACCAACACAGGATCAGGTAGGTGCAGGTTTGTCTGGATAGACAACAGGAAATGTCCGTAGGGACAACATGTCAAGGTTGTTGGCATTAGTAACAAGATCAGGTAACAGGTCAAGCTATGGTCCATCAGGTCAAGTCAGGTAGTGTACATATATCAAGTCATGTCAAGTAGTGGTGTATCAGGTATCAAGTGAAGCAGTGGTATGTCAGGTCATAACAGGTAATGCACATGTGTCAAGCGGATGTCATACTATAACTGTAGCAAGTACGGATGCACGGTAAAGCATGGATGCACAAATATTTATCAGGGATTACATCATGACTATATAGGATGCACAAGATCAAGTATGGGATACTAATGTAACAGTAAAATGAAATAATATGGTCTCGACGTGCAACTAGATATGTAATAAACCGTACGGATACAGACGGATACTATAAAACTGTAAATCGGTAAAATTTGCTGAATATTAAAACACAAGCACTATTATTTATTAAATAGATATTGATATAATAATATTAACATGGATAATATATTCAAGCCGATTAATAACTATAAAAGTGGTATTGATTAACCATGCACAAGAAAGTTCCGTTCAGAAATTCAGCGTCACCCTGATTTGTAAAATAGCTTAAAAATAACAAACGTTCTCCAAAAGGGACTTGTCTTATACCAAAACAAAGATAATTAAATAAGGTTTTCATTTTTATAAGTATAAACATCTCAGGTTGTCCCTACAAAAATTTATGAACATCCGAAATTGAAAGTTTTCTGCTGGAATTTCCCTGGACAGCAGTTTAAAGACATATTCATTTGAATTTTAGGTTATTTAAACAATTTATTTTGTAAGTAAATATTTCATAGAGTTATAGTATTCTGAGTTAGCTTCGTAACAAACTAAAGAACGTATACTAATGATTTTTCTATGATTTATAATGAATTTTATAACGTAAGGTGTACAGTAAATTTCAGATTTGTCGTATCCGCTTTGCAACGACGTTTCATGTGTAAACTATAATATTTTCAAATGTATAATATTATAAAATGCAGATTATAAACTAATTAAAGATAATAATAAGAAATATTACGACGATATATATTTTAAATGATATGGATGCAGTATAATGTAATCTAGTATGTCACAAGATAAGTTTTCATGATCTAGATTTAAAATGATATAAACGGATGCAAACGGAATATCGAAACGTTATAAAATTAAACATGGGGTACTAGATTTAAACTATAGGTATGGTATTTATTTAAATAGGTATAAAATGAATTATATAGCATGTAGCAAGATTAACTTGCCTAGACGGAACAAGAATGGATGTGTACAGAACGTCCTTCGTCGGCGAAATGTCGCGACGCGCGCACGGTACACGGAACGGTCCCAAACAACGCACAAGGGTGATCACGCAAATCAGGTACGTTCACTGGATCACTCGGATCGTCAGCGACGAGCATGGCTCCGGCGGTGATCACCGGAATCAAGAAACAAGATCAAGAAAAAGAAAGAAGAAGAAGAAGTAAGAAAAAGAGGTTGTGTATTAAATAAGGAAAAAAAATTAAATAAATAAAATATATATATAAATAGATATATGCAGAGGAGAGAGAGAGAGAAAGGGGTTGTTGGTTTGTTAGGAAATTAGATTTAAAATTTTAAAAGATTTTTAGATTTAAAATTTTAGATAAGAGGTTTCAGTTTGTTAAAGAAAACATATGAAGATATTTAAACTAAATTTTAAAATTAAATAAATTGAATTTTGGCGGGATACAAAAATATTTCAAAACGCGCCCGGGTCGGGTCTAAAAATTCAGATTTAAAATACGAAAAATATGTGCGACTTTCAAAATTCAAAATGAATGCTCAGGTAACGAAAATGCATACCCCCAAGAACGGATGCACGTACATGCGCGTAGCCATCCAAACACGTCCGTTTCACTGAACGGGACGATAACAAGATGCGCGGATACTACCACGGGGTTAGGGGTATCATGCAGGCTATGAAATGCAATTTTAAATTATTTTACATGACCTAAAATGTTATATTGTAAAAATGCAAATGCCAGATAAAATGCCAGTATGCACTAAACATGAAAATGCACCAGTCTACGGAACAAGTCAGGATAATTCATAAGTATGAATCAAATAAGCTCAAGCAAGCGGGTCGGGCCGAATGCAATGTAAAATGTAAAATACTATTCGCACCCAAAACACGATAAATCAGAAAAATACCACAATGAAGGAAATATGAGAACTGGAATTGGTATAAATGAACTAGGTTGTTACATTGCATATTGAACTCAAGTTTCGCCTCGCTTTACTCTCGTATTGATCAATACTGTTATCGGGGTGCGTTCACTTGCGCTCGCGAATCGCTGGGTGAACAATAACTTCATTTCTGTGAAATTTTTGACGGAGTCGTTTGGAAGTTCGGAGTACCACTCAAATGTCGTTTCTGATAAGCTACCGACGAATTGGCGGAGCAAAAGCTTATTATCGCCCCCGGTGTTGCCGCACAGGGCCCTGAACTGGACGACGTGCTGGTAGGGATTGCCCGTCTCCTTGTACACGTGGAATTTCGGGATCGTATAGCCCGGCGGGTATTTTATCTGATCATACCAGCCTGGATACGGTCGCCCAGTCTTCATGACCTGGCCAGCCGCTTCATTTGCCTGGTGAACTCGTATTTGTTGAGCAATATAATTATCCAGGGCGGCCTTGGAGATAGTTTCCTCTTTGGCTGTTGAAAGAGCCGGAGGTGGATTTGATGTTTCTCCTCTGTCGTCTTCGAGGATAATCGGAGGATCTTCAGCTGGAGGGTCCTGCTGGATCATCATACCCACCATGTCTTGGAACAGAAGAGCCATTTTCTTTATATTGGTCGCTTGTTCCGTAGCCTCCTTGTCCTTCTTTTCGAGCATTCTCCGAAGGAATTCAGCATCAGTCTCGTGTTCGTGACGTTGTTCCGATGACGCCTCCGGGCTTTCTTTTGGTCCGGTGAGTGCGGCCATGGCAGTCAGCATCTCCTGAAGCTTCTGCTGTTGCTGTTCCTGAGCTCTTGTGATGGATCGGGTGAGTGGTCGGTGGCCCGTAGAAGCGCGGCTATCCTCCTTCCCGGATGCCATGTAAATAGTATGCACCACCATGCCCCTACACTTAGGGCATTTAGGCTCAGTGCTTTTGACATTTGTCGCAGGCACGGGGATCTTCTCCGGCTTTCTCTTCTTATGAGCGGTCGAAGTTGAGGGGGCCATCACGGCGGGCATCCAGATAGCTTTTCGTGGCTTGGCAGGATGGCTTTCTTCTTGTTGAACCTTCGCCCTTTTTTGTCGGCGAGGGTAATCTTGATCAACCACTTAGTTCCGGACCTACCGCCAGACTTTGTAGATCTTGGAGGACAGCCGCTGAGAGAACTATTCTGGCTTTGCTTCCGCAAGATTCTCCACCAGCGGAGGAGATTTTTTCAGTATGGCGGTAGGAGAATTCCTATGCACTTTGTTCAGCAGCTCGAAGTTGTTCCCGGTTAGAACAACAGCATTAATTTCCGCCGTTGGGGCTGGTGGAGTTAGCCCAGAAGGGGAGTTGCCCCCGGCCTTCCTTACCCGGCGCCAGTGGAGACGTCGAGCGTGTCGAGCTGATGGAGTTGGTTCGGTGATAGGGATGGCTTTGCCTTGCCCCCTGTTCAGGTGAGGGGCTGTTGCTGGTGTCAGCCTGTTGAAAACTGATGTCCTTCGAATAGCAGGAGCGGGAGTGGGAGTTGGGACAGTCAGTCTTTAAAGACCGACCCTGACGACTTCAGGAGCAGGGTTGGTTACTCCCTTCGGAATAACCTTTTCTTGAGGTGCAGGCTTCATCATGGACCCCCCTGAACTTTGGCCCAATCTGGAGAAAACCGAGGTGTTGGAGCTGGACGACCCGTTGAGAGGGGCCGCAGTAGTTGTAAACCGATCAAAGACCGACTTCTTGGGAGCTTCCGGTGTGGGCACAGGAGCGGTGAAGCTCGTTGGCGGGAGCATGGTCCCGAAAAACAACCCTGTGGTGACTTGAGTGACCTGTTCCACGGGCATCGTGAATAGGGAAGCCGCTTGGGGTCCGTAGGTTATGCCCCCAGTTGAGGCAGGACGTGGGTTGCAGTTGCATATGGAACACTTTGAGCAAGTAGATGCCATTGCTGTTTCGCTTTCTGCACCAAGCAAACGCCAAATCTTAGTACCTCGAAATCCAAGGGCAACCATTTAGCAAACCGCGATTGATTCGCGAACACGACACACGAAATGTGGAGTGGAAAGAGGAAAAGGTCCCACCGGGCGTGCCAGAATCTGTTTACCACCAGAAGCCGGGAAGACTGGACGTCTTTCCTGAATCTAGGGGCAGATGCTAAATGGTGCTATCCGTCCACCTCTCCGAAGATACCAAGTTGATTTATGGCACCGTGTATCGAAGGTTTAAACGGATGCGGCTGATGTAGCAGACTTCGTCAGATTCCCCCTAGTTTGAGGGGGTTTTGATTATGAGGACGCTTTTCCCTGCAGGCGCAAGCCCCTGCAGTTAATTACGCTACCGCATCAAGGTAACAATTTTCTCCTTCTCCATATGGTCACTTCGTGTCGTGGGTGTTTGTTTTGTGTTTGGTTGCCTGTGGATTGTATACGGAGACTAAGTTATGTTGTCGCCCGTAGGGCGTGGACTAGTCCAAATCCGTATCTTTCTTAGATTTGGGTTTGGGGGGTTGTGTTTAAGGATACGTTAGCCTTATTTAAGGCTAAGATCAACTTAAACGTTTGTTAAGGACACGTTAGTCTAATTCTAGACTAAGATCAACTTAACGGGATCATTTAGATCCAACAAAAGAGCAGTTGGGCTCTGTTGTTTAGTTTAATGACATTGCGGTCGATAATTAGTTTAAGGACATTACTGTCCGTTGTTAGTTTTAAGACATTGCGGTCGAGGTTAAGGACGTCATAGTCCGTGAGTTTAAGGACCTCACAGTCCGGTGTTAGTTTTAAGACATTACGGTCGAGATTAAGGACATCATAGTCCGTGAGTTTAAGGACCTCACAGTCTGGTGTTAGTTTAAGACATCACGGTCGAGGTTAAGGACATCATAGTCCATGAGTTTAAGGACCCCACAGTCCGTAGAATGTATGGTTGTCGGGACCCGTCACCTCTCTGACGACGTTGAAGAGTTACAACGACAGATATCAGAAGAGTGAAGAGATGTACCCTCGAACTGGGTGTAAATTGATTGGAAGAGGAGATGAGCTCAGTTCAATTTAATTTGAGGACTTATGGCCAGAATTGGGCTAAGTCCAGTTAAAAGAATGTTGAACATTCTATTTTTGTTCTGCCTGTTAGGTCTTTATTTGGGCTCTGCCCTTTTAATAATGCCAAGCATTGGGCTCTGACATTTTTGTCTAGTATTGAATGCATAGCATTTATCAGAACAAAGTATGTTCTGACAGCGCGCTACGTGGCACACTAGGCGCTTTGCGCCAGTCAAAGAACGCATTGCGCTTCTGTCGATTAGCGCACACGAGGAGGACATGTGTCGCGCTTAGCGCTAAGCGCTAGTTTGTTAGCGCATTTGCGCTTTTTATTTATGAGCGTGCTGCGCCAGTTTATGGGTGCGCCAGTGAGTGACACATGGTGCGCTTGGTGCTGAGCGCCAACCCAAGAGCGCAGTGCGCTGTTTTCAGGAGCGCAAACTGTGTCTTTGGTTGACACGTGGCATATTTTGGCGCTGAGCGCCGGTCCAAGGAGCGCAAAGGCGCAGTTCATGAGTGCAAAGCACTTTCCAGTAGCGCAAAACGCATCAGATTAAATTTAAGATCAAAGAACAAGTTTATGTTCTTCAAAGGAGGTCTTGCCTCAAGATCCAAGAACCAAAGTTCTTGTTTTTTATTAAAAGGCTCTGCCTTTATAGATCAAAAGATCTGTGAACGAAGTAAAATACTTCTCTTTCTTTTTTTTTAAATTTTTATGATTAGATCTTTTAATCATTTATGTTTAATCAAAGACCTTGGTCTTTTTTATAGATCTAGGATCTTTTTAGAAGATGTTTCTTCTTTTTACGAGATGATTTCATCTCTGTTGTTCAAGAATTAATTCTTTACCCTCAAAGATGAAGAAATGATCTTCTTTCTTCAAAATCTTGCCTTTCTTTCTCTATGAGTTTTTCTCAAAGTTTGCAGAGGGTTTTTTCTTTTGTTTGAGACTTGAAGTCTTGGGGCTTTTATATAGGGCCAATCGATTTGTTAAATTGGTTTAAGAGATCTTTCTCTTGATTGATTGGAGAATATTTCCCACCGTTGGATCTTTGATCCTAAGGCTCCTGTTTGACAGAAGATAATCTTCTTGTTTTAATAAGATCGAAAAATCTTTCCATGCAAAATTTGTTCTGTTTTTGGTAATTCATTATTTACCATTGGATCATTGATCCAGCGGTACTTAAAGCACAATCTTGTTATTTGGAAAGATTTTGAGAAATCTTTCCTTAACAGAATTTAATTCTAGTTAATAAATGATTTATCATTATTATTAGATCCTTTGATCTAACGGTGGGAATTTTAATTCCAGCGCTGGCGCACCTACGTTGGACACGTGGCGTGCAGCGCAGAGCGCAGTGCAACTGTGCTAGCGCACCCGTGCTTGACACGTGGCGCGCGGCGCGCAGAGCGCTGGATCTGAAGCGTTGCTTCAGCAGAGCACTGGATCTGAAGCGTTGCTTCAACAGAGGTGTCTTTTCACCTTCCTTTTTAAGTCAAACTTATATTCCCGAGAATCTTTCATTTCCCAATTTTGGAAATAGTTCCATTGTGCACAAAATTTTATATGCTTCGTCTTTATAACTCGAAGCAATGCTTCTTCCTTTTCTCATCCCCAAAGAACTTTCTCAACTATGGCTTGTAACCGTCCTCATGCTCGTAGACAGCCGTGGGAAGTGCCCATTCAATACCTTGTCCCTCGCTTTGCTGCGCGCTTGGTGGATCCTTCTTTCATGGATGAGCAGTGCGACGCTGCGCTGCATGATCTTTTGACTCGTGTGGGGTCCCCTCTTCCTCCACACTCTATTTTGTTTTGGATGATCCTTGCGTCTGTGCTCGCTGATCTTCCCCCTCCTCCAGCAGAGATGTCCTCGGCAATGCTGGATACTGCCGAAGACAAGATCGAGTGCTTCTTGGAGGCGCACTTAATCACTCAAGCCCTGAGAGATTACTCCATCTACTTGCTCAGCCAGATACGGGCTCGTCGGGTTGTCATTACCACTTTCTCTAAGGAGTGCGGCGTCAACCGTTGGATGGCTACCCCTCGGGAGGATCGCCGTTTCGACATGGTGGAGAAGACGGAGAGGGAACTGGATAATCTTCTCTTTAGCTTTGTGAACCCCTGTCCTTCTGATCCCATATTTGATGATCTTTTTTAAATGTAATAACAATAATAATAATAAAAAGATGTTTTAATTTAGTATTTTATTATCTGTTAAGTGTTCTCTTGTTTTTTAATTCTTTGTTATTCCTTTGTAAGATATTTATGCGCTGCATAATCATGAAGCGTTGCTTCGCTTTCTAATCTTGGAAACAGTGCTTTGCTCTAATTTGGGGTGCACAGCGCAATTACGCTAGCGCTAGCGCATTCGTGTTTTGACACGTGGCGCGCAGCGCGCCTTGCGCTAGCGCACTGGCGCTCGACACGTGGCGCGCAGCGCAACTGCGCTAGCGCATCAGTGTCAGACACGTGGCGGGCAACGCAACTGCTCCAGCACGCCTGTGTTAGACACGTGGCGCGCAGCGCAAAGCGCAGGATTTGAAGCGTTGCTTCAATTTTTTACTCTTAAATTTCTAAACAGAGATTTGCTCTGATTGAGGGAAGCAGAAGCGTCGCTTCATTTCCAGTCTTGGAATTTGAACAGAGCTTTGCTCTGATTGGGGGAAACAGTGGGCTATAAAATGGAGAGACTGTTGATGACTCATTTCCTCACACCCAAAATGCAAGAACGGAGGACTTCCCCTTCACCATCCCTGATATCATAAAGTTCGAGGACGTGTACCTCTACGATCAGTACTGTACTGATGACACAGTGCAGTTGGTGATGGGCCGGATCGAGGATCATTTCGGCCGATTGCTTCCTCGGCGCTCCCTCCTACTTCAGTTGTTGATGTACTCCATCTGGAGGGCGTCGCCGGGGCTTTACAACCCCTTATCTGAGCAGCTGAGAGACGAGGTTGTTGGCAAGCTACGGTCTCTGAGGCATTTCGGCCTGATCTCTGCGAGCCGGCTAAACCGCTCGGAGGCGCTCGTCCTTGAGTGCTACAATTAAGGCTCGATGCCGACGCTAGCGGGGGGCATCGAAGGGAGAGGTTAGACGCCGCGAGGGCTCGGCTGGCGGAAATATTCTCAGAGTACCACGAGCAGTGCTCTCTACACCCCATCCCCCCACTGTTGTAATAATTTTTTTTGCACGGCTGAGAAGCCTATAGCACCTTTTGAATGAATAAGATTCTCTTTCTTTTCTGCAATACTTTATTGGTCCCTTTATTATATCAACAAAAGATCTCAAGAAAGATGTACATTGCTCTGAAAAGAAAATACATGTTAGGAGATGTTCTTATTCGTGCAGCTTGAGGTTCCCGGATGTCTGTTGGCATCTATGCCCGGCATAAGGTACCGAGCTTCGTAGGCACCAGATGTATCCTCCGCTGACACTACCATGATCTGGCCGATAGTCAGCTCGGCGGGAGGGGACGCTGCTCCTGCTCGCGGTCAGCTTGCCGCTTGTCCCTCAGGTACGCTGCGAGGTGGCCCGAACGGATGAGCTCCTTAATATAGTATCAGAGCTGCTTACAGCTCTCTGTGGAGTGGCCCAGCGACCTGTGGAACCCGCAGTAGGGGCCCGGGTTCGCTTTGAGGCCATTCGCGAGGTCGGGGGGAGCTTGAAGAACCCCTCACCCTTAGCCTCTTCTAGTAGCACTGTCTGGGAGACGTTGAGCTGTGTGTACTCCTGGAACTTTGGGAGATAGGGATTTTGCCGCTCAGGTCCCCTTCTCTCTTCTCTTACCCTCTTCTTTTTGTCGGTTTGCTCTACCCGGGGGATGTTTGCGTTCACCTCGGACTCGAGCTGGACCTTGCGCTCGATCCAGGCCTTTACCTCGGCCATGGTGTTAGGTTGCACTAATGCAAAGGAGCGTAACCACTCCTTGTGCCTAAGACCGGACCTTAGTGTCGTGATGACCGTCTCGTCCCGGTGCTCTGGGACCTCGAGAAGGGCGTTGTAGAAGCGGGTGATATATGCTTTGAATGTCTCTTTGTCCCCGCTCTTGATCTTGAAGTGGTGGTCAACTGTGTGTTTTTGCTGCCTGTTCCCGACGAAGTGGCCGAGAAATTAGGTGGCCAGCTCTTCGAAAGTTGAGATCGTGAAGAGGTGGTCAACTGTGCCAACTTGGGCAGCGCGGGCCACACATCACGAAGGCCAAACCGGGGCCCTTGGACTCTTATTTTTTGCTGAATTTGCATAAAAGGTGCCCGCGCGCGCGCGTGGGGGCTCGACACGGCAGCTCATTGTTGGCATCGTTCGGCGAGACTTCCGGCCCATGCGACGCCGGATCCATCGGTGACACGGTGCCGGCACGGCGCAAGATTGCCCCACGGGCCAGCTCGTCTAAAGTTGAGATCGAGTGCGGCTCGAGTCCTCGGAACCAATCTCGCCCGGAGAGGATGAGAGTGGCCGGGAAAGCTCGACGCTGGGCGGCGTCGGAGTTGTCTTGTAAGCTCATCCCTGTGGTGAACGCATCCAAATGGTCATTCTGGTCAGATTTGTCGTCGAAGAGGGAAACCTTCGGGTGCTTGTTGCGAGATGAGACGTGGAAAACGAGCAGCTCCTCGGTGAACGGTTTAGTGAGCGAGCCGGCGGCGTATTTAGTCCCATCGCTCGGACGGTGACCTTCCCGATGCATACCCTCGATCTTCTTCTCGAGAGCGTCGTGTCGGCCGCGGTACACCGATGACTCAGCACATTCCGATCCCAGGCCTCTGCTATTGGTGGCATGCGTCTGGCCTCGGCCCCGGTTCCTCTCAAAGAGGTTCCTTAGATCCCCCGGCGAGGTGGTTTTCGAGCCGCCGTGGCGAGTCTCGTCCGCATGACCCTGTCGAGGGAGGGGGTGTCGGTCATGCCTGGTAACAGGCAAGCTGACAGACATCTCCTAGGGAGGGACAGGTGCGTGAAGGATCTCAGGGCGAGGCGCTCTGGCGACGGACCTCGGCGTTGAATTGTGAGGCGCTCAGCGGGTCTCAGAATGTATTGGCCCAGGAGATCTACGGCCGTGGGAGGTAGCGCCGACGCGGACGGAGTCTTCTCTCCCCCTGTAGGGGTCCTGGTCCCGGGGCGATGGAGGACGACCTAGAGATCTTGCCCTGCCGTTTGGACGCGGATGTGAGCTTCCACGAAGGACGCGAGCCGGTCTATTTGGCCAGCAAGGGTGCTAATGGCATTGGGCAGAGGAGGTTCGTCCGCACCTCCGTTGAGGGGAAAGCGGCGGCTAGTGCTTGGATCTTCGTGATGATCGCTCGCCATTGGATTGAGATCGGAAAGTGAACTTTTGTTTTTTTGTGGAATCAAGGACGTTCCCATAGACGGCGCCAGCTGACGTGGGGCGGATCCACGCGTCAGGATACTACCTTCCGTTGATCTGTTGATGACGGCGATGGATGGCTGATATTGGATCTGGAAGCAGGCTCCTGAAGCGCGTGGATCTCAATGGGTTTGAGGTTGTGGTTGCCGAGCTACCTGCAAGGAAGTCCCAGAATGGTTGTACCACCGAGGACCCTCCGACGGTCAAGTTAGATAGGAAATCCGAGCAGAGTAACGGCTTAGTGGAGTAAAAAATAGCTTACTTGAACCGTCTGAAGATGGAGTTTATATAGCGGTGGCAGCAGGCAGGGCAGGCGCGAGAATCACGCCGGCCATTACGCTCTCGACGTCACGCCTGCGTGATGAGCGGGATCTCCCATTAATGGCGAGATAGGCTCGTTAATGGAGGATCGTGATGACGTGGAACGTGGGATGCTGCCGGCGGAAATCTCGCGCATAGTGAGATTCGCGGGATGGTGGTTGCACCTGTGAGCGGTGCTGTTGGTCGGTCGATGAGACCGAGGAAGATGACCTCGGCGAAAGAGCTCGCGGATGAGCGGGAGAGCCGAGGTATCTTGGTTCTGTGGTAGCCCGAAGACGAGCTATGAGACCGAGAAGGCCAATTGTGCAGGGGGCTCGGTGGCGAGCCAGTATTTGTTTGTGGGATGGGCACAGGAGTGTCCTGGTCGGCCACTGGTCGGCCGCTGTAGGTCCTTTCTCGTGAGCTTTGGGACACGTCATCTGCCATGTATCATGGTCTGGGAGATCACCGATACCGAGCATCATCACTAAGGCATTTTACTTTTTTTTATGCCTTTGGCATGTTGAGAAAACTTAGTTTTCTTTTTTCCTTTTTATATTTTCATTTTGCAGATTTTAGCATGGAAACAAAACTAAAAATTATTTGATTTGTCCCGCAATATTACTAATTTTCTACCGCTGCATGAACCTTTTTGACTGTTATATGTTGAACTCTCCAGTGGCGGACGTAGATATTTTGATTGGTTGGGCACAAAAAACTTCCTAATGCCATTGAAAATTCCAAAAAAATAATATACGAAAATCATATATAAATTGAAATAAAAAATATTATAACAAATTAGATTATATTTAATATAAAAAAATCAAATTAGATTATATAAATTAAACTCAAATCGTTACGATAAGATTTCCGATGTTTTAGGTCTTGACGAAGCAATGGGATATGAAGTTTCTATTGGAGCTCTCGAGACACATATACAATTTAACTATGAAAGTAGAAGCGTTGAAACATCGGTGCATTTCCCTTGCAATTTCGGTTTCCTTTTTTTTTTGTTTTGGTTAAAGGGGAGGTTTATAGGAATTGGTTTTGAGCGTCCTAAGCGGCTTATGATCGGAAACAAAGAAACCATAGAGAGTGAGATTTGTTAAATTGTTAGGGACCTAAATAAAGTTGTTCTAAATTAATATGAAGAACAGGAATGAGATTGTTAAATTGTTAGGGACATAAGAAAATTTTTCCTAAAATTAATATAAAGTACAATGAAGAGAGAGAGAGAGAGAGATTCCTGAGGCAAAATTTTGCACAGGGAGAGAGTAATTTTAGGGACTTGATTTAATTTTTTTCAAAATATAAAGGATCACATAACCATCCATTACATCTCATGTTTTTGTGAGGGTTCAACGGGGGCACGTGCCCACAATGATAAACTTGGATCACTAAGTGGAACTCCCTAACTAATAAATGCAATTCTATAATCTCAAAAAAATAAAAATAAAAATACAGCTCTATTTTTTTTTATCAATTAATAATGATTTATAGCTCTATTCTTACTCTATTTTATAATTAATCATCTATAGCATTAACTGGGAACAATCCAGATAAAATATGGATGAAATATCTCTACTGTTCTAGGGCAAAATGAAGGGGATGAATTTAATTTTGAAATTGATTAGTGATGTGGCCTTTTACCTTTTTAGAGAAATCAAACAAAATAACACTATTGATTTATGTGTGATGCACGTAATTAAATACCACGTCATTACTATTGTACAAGTACGAGGCACATAGCTAATTTAATAAAAAGATTTATCATAAAAAATTATAACAAATGCAACGCACGTGCCAAAAACGCTAGTTATATATAGTTCACAAATCTCTAATTTTGAAAAATAAAACATAAATTTTGAATTTCTTTTCTGAAATAACGCTCAAGATAATTAAAATTTTCATACTATAACTCAAGACAGTAAATAGATGGTAAATGAAATAACTTGAGAGTTTTTTTTTGTATGCAAAGAATAACATAGATATTTGTATGAATTTTATATGGAATCAAGATCTGTTTTTTTAACGGTAGTAACAGATGATATTATATTAATGTATAAAGAAGGAGAAAAATTAAGAGTTTTACCTTAGATGGAAATGCGAGTCATTTTTATTTTTATTTTTCCTTAATAATTATCACCAATTTTCTTCCAATGCATGAAACTTTAAACTGACACAGTTGAAATTTCGAGCAATCAAATACCATTTACAAATTCCAAAAACATAAGAAAGAAAGAAAAGAAAAGAAGACATCAATTCTATATTTCTATGATTTGTCAAAATAAAGATTTATAGTTCTATGCTTACTCAATTATATCATTAATAATCCATAGCATTACCCGGGAACAATCCACATGACTTAATGTGGGGAAAGTATTCCATAAAGCCTGTTAATACAAAATTTTAAGAACCAAAACATAAATTTCGAATCTCTTTCTCGCGCTACTTGCTAGTTATTATATAATAAAGATATTGTCACCATAAGTAGCATATTTCTTTTATATTACTAATGTGTTTAGCCATCAAAAAATAAAGTATTACAATTAATTAATGCGATGTGGATGCTCATCTCTACCCTATACTGATCCTGCTACTGCGTGAGCATTAGATATAGGAATATTAGTATAAATAGAGTACATGTTAGATCCTGATTATTTCCACATCCTATAACTCAAGCTCTCTCCACAACAAACAAATTTAAGAGGGGGAAAAAAAAGAAAGAAGAAAAAAAGATGAACTCTAGTTGGTTCATAGCCTTGCAAGAAGAAGGATGCCGCCGCTTCTTGGAAATGCATCACATGATCTTTCTATTAGTAGCGGCTTTGCTTTTTCTTTTCCTCCATATGTTCTACAGCTACCGAAATGGCAGCAAATTTGTAGCGAACTGGCCTGTCATGGGCATGCTCCCCTCGATTGTTGCTAACTACGACCGTCTTCTAGACCATACAACCAACATTCTCGAAGATCTTCGATACACCTATGTGTTCAAAGGACCATGGTTCTCTGGAATGGACTTCTTGATCACCTGTCATCCCGAAAACGCCAAGCACATGTTCAACACCCATTTCTCCAACTACTCAAAGGGCGATGAGTTTGTGGAGATATTCGACTTCTTCGGGGACGGAATCATCAATGCTGATGGAGATTCCTGGATTGTTCAAAGAAGAATGGCTGTTGCTCGCATGTCGCATCGTCGATTTACAAACTCGGTGGGGGATTGCACCAGAGACAAAGTGGCTAAAGTGCTTCTTCCGGTCCTGAACTATATGGCAGAATTTGATAAGGTGGTTGATTTGAGCGACGTCTTGATGAGATTTACATATGATACCACTTGCGCTCTGGTTCTCAGTGTCGATCCCGGTTGTCTCGCTTTAGAGTTTCCCGCTATTCCGTTTGCTGAGGCGACGCACCATCTTGAAAACGTCTTGTTCTTTCGGCACATAGTTCCAATGACTTGGTGGAAACTGTTGAGGTGCATGCGAATGGGGAAAGAGAAGAAAACTAGAGAAGCCATGGAAGTAGTAGATCAATTCATAGCCAAATGTATTCAAGAGAAAAGAGAGAGTTTGGAGAACAACAAAGAAAGCAATTGTGCCAAGGAGGGACCGGTCGACCTTCTGACCACGTACATGGATCTTTCAACAGATGATGCAGGAGAGCGTTCAAAACTTTTCCAATCCGCTGAAAAGTTTCTTCGGGACACGATGCTTACATTTCTAGCCGCAGGTAAAGATACTATAGGATCCACACTTGTTTGGTTCTTTTGGCTTGTTACCAATAACGCAAATGTTGAGAAAAAGATTCTTGAAGAATTAATTAAACTTCGACCGGTTGTTGATTCTAAGAAAATGACGATATTCGGCTATGAGGAGATGGATAAATTGATCTACCTGCATGCCGCGTTATGCGAAACGCTGAGACTTTACCCGGTCCCTTTCAATCATAAAAAAGCTTTGAAGGACGATGTCTTGCCCACTGGTCACATAGTTAAAGCCGGCACGAATATTATTTTTTGTGCCTATGCTATGGGGAGGATGGAGGGGATATGGGGGAAAGACTGTTTAGAGTTTAAACCTGAAAGGTGGATTACGGAGAATGGAACATTGAGGTTAGAGCCATCATACAAATTTATCGCCTTTCATTCCGGACCAAGGGCTTGTTTGGGTAAAAGCATGGCATTCACCCAATTAAAAATAGTGGTCGCTGCCGTATTATACAACTTCAGCATTCAAGTTGTTGACGGACATGTAGTTGAACCTCAGATTTCCGCCATTCTTGTAGCAAGAAATGGTATGCCAGCCAAATTGAAGAAGAGAGAATTAATCTAGTGCATACTTATGGTCAATGGTGAAATTAGAAGAACTTAGTATTTGTACCGGTTGTTGGGCTTGTATGGAAAAATAAAATTTGAAAGAAAAACTTGTATGTGTAATGTAATCTTTGTGAGTTCAATTAGGATATAATATAAATATATTTTTATTTATCGCTTATGCTTTATACATTTTCTCTTTCTTTCTTTTTCTCGGATGCAACATTTAATTATTTTGGTTAAGTTTTATTATTAAATCTTAGTTAATTGAAATTAGTGCAGGTTGCTAAATGCCCCTCTCCTTGTACCAAAACTCCAAAACTCCAAACTCATGACGGGGGTTAATAGATATATTTTTATTTCTAACAGAAGTATCTTAAATAGGTAGAAGTTGTAAGTAGAAACACCGGTTTTGGATGATAATATAGCAAACAAGAGAGAGAAATAAATTAAAAGGATTTTATCGATGAAAGCAGAGAAAGCTTTTGAGTACTAGAAAATTTACAAGAGCTCCGAAACTCTCGATCTATCACAAAATCTCACCATAGCTCACAATTGTTAATTTTCGCTTGATGCACATCTCAAATGACTCATGAAGTATTTATAAGGTTCCAATCCATGGTTTTTGAACGCCTTTTGAACATCTTTAGAACTTCTAATCTCTCTCAAAGAAGTGTAAAGCCATTCTAAATCAATTTCTAAAAAAAGTCTAGAACAATTCCAAATCAATTTCTAGAATTTCTAGAGTGCTTCTAGAATAACTCTAGTGTTAGTTCGCGGTGCTAGGATCGCAACACTTGCGGACCGTGGCGGAAATATAGAACAAAAATTTCTAATACTTAGCACCGAACACAAAACCCAAAATAATCCATTTACAAGCATTTGCAAAACAACAAGATAGCAAGACTAGAAGTAAAGAGGGGCTGCAACCTTCGTACGTAGCGTGTCCATTCTCTAGTAGAAGACCCAAATTAGGCTCTTTGAGTTTCCGGAACGAGCTTGTTTGCCGACCGCCTCGCTAAAGATGATCCACAGTGAAAGAACCCAACCCAAGCTCCCACTTAACTCTAGAACTCTTCTAAAGTGAAGCAACTAGCTCTAGCAACTTGCTAGGAAGTAAAGGTAGTAGATGATGTGAATAAACTCTCTCATTTTCTCTCTTTTTCTTTTCTTCTCATTTTCAAGACGAAGAAGAAGATGAAGAAGAAGTCGCCTTTTCTTATCTTTCTCTTTAAAAATAATATGAAGAGAATTCTCCTCCCATGCTTTCTCACTCCCATTTTTGTTATCATGCAAAGAGAAAGGTTGGCCCCCACTCTTCAGAGAGTATTCACTACTACAATAAGAGGTTGCCCTTACGGATATAGGAATTCGTAGGGCTATCGATTTGTCCCTACGGTACTCTACGGATTAATTAAAAAATATTAAAATGTAATCTGTTTTTTGCCCCTACGGAGCCGTAAGAGAAAGACCTACGGATTAATTCGTAGGGGCAAAAAATGGTTATTTATAAAAAAAATAAAGCGTAGAAATTTCCTCATCGTTCCCAAAATTTTTCAACTCCCCCAAGATCGATCTCTCTCGCGCGCCTCCTTACCACCACATCCGCGCGCGCCTCCTTGTCGCTGGTACACCCATCTTCGACTTCGTCGGCAGCGGCGGCCGCGCCACAGAGACCCGCACGCCTCCTCGCCACTACACCCATGCGCCTTCCCGGCCTCCTGCACCTCATCGAGCTATTTGCCGCCGACAAAACTACTACCAAGGTGAGTTAATTTGAATTTTGAACACATAATTATGCTTATTTTTGTGTTATTGTTGATTTTAGGGTTACGGTTACGGTTACTAGTATACAGCCGGGTTAACTAGGGTTAGGGTTAGGGTTAATTAGATATGGTTAGGGTTAGGGTTCAGTCTAGGGTTTGGGCTAGGGTTAGGATTAATTAGGTAAGGATTGGGTTAGGGTTCGGTTTAGGATTAGGGTTAGTGTTAGGGTTAGGGTTAAGGTTAATTAGGTAGGATTAGGGTTAGTTTGGGTTAATTAGGTAAAATAGGGTTGGTGGGGATTAGGGTTGGGGTTAATTAGATTAATTAGGGTTAATTTTGGTTTGGGTTAGACTTAATTTGGGTTGGGGTTTCGGTGATAATTAGGGTTAGGTTAATTTGGGTTTGGGTTTGGATTAGGGTTAATTTAGGTTAATTAGGTAAAATAGAGTGTATTTGTGTTAGGGTGTTGATTAGGGTTAATTTGGGATAGTTTGAGTTAGGGTGTTGATTAGAATTAATTTGGGTTAATTGGGTTAATTTTGGGTTAATTAAGGATAATTTGTGTTAGGGTAATGATTAGGGTTAATTAGGGTTAGGGTTTAGGGTGCACGAGTTCCTTCACAACGATACTCGATGATAACGTAAATGCACAATTTTACCGTAAACGCAATAAAAATTTACCCTAAACAAAAAACCTTCGAACCCTTAACAACGAAACGTAAACGTAAAACCTATTTGTAATGACCCCAAAATCTTCATACATTTGTATTATCCCTCTTCAATAATATACCGTATTTATTTGTACTTGGTATTTTCCTTCTTTTATTAAATTTATTATTATTTTATTTCTCGATCTATTATGTATTTTTTTTCTAGGTACAATTTCGTTTTCTTATATTTAAATTTTTAACTTCTCATTCTTATTTTTCCTTTCATAAATATTTAACCCAAATCCATTATTTTTATTCTCCACAGCCCATCTAAAAAGCCCATTTTCTTTTTAAGCAATATCATATATTTAATTCTAATTAAATATGTGCATGAACAACCTTATAGCTCATTGGTTAAGTCCTTGCATTGTTATTCCATAAGTCGCATGTTCAAATCCCCATTCTTGCAATTATTTTTATCATTTTTTATTCTTCTCATAACCTACAAATGAGACCTTTCATTTCCAAATTGAATGGTGACTTTTCATTTCTCTTTTAATTCTCATGTTGAATGCATATATTATTATACATAATTCACCATTACACCACCTTTATTGTCCTCCTATATCTTTTCCTTCCTCACATTTTTCTATCTCTCACTTCTTCCTCTTCACCTAGAGTCCAAGAAGAAGAACATGAAGAAGTATTCAAGAAGGTCTCGCTACTAACGCGAGGCTATCGGCGGATAGACAAGCCGGTGACAATACCGGCTTGTGCAAGTAAGTCCCTTCTCTCCTTCCTTCCCTCCATCTCTTTCTTTTTCTCTTTATATTTCTCTTGTTTTATATTACCATGAAAAACTTCCATTGACATATCATAGTTTCTAAATAATTATTTAAATGGATACATATATAAATAATGAACACACAAACATACACACATATATAGTTTGTAAAGTCTTTTTTATTACTCTCAATTCACATGTTAAGATTTCATAGTGACCAAT
This sequence comes from Agapanthus africanus, assembly GCA_030015575.1. NCBI lineage: Eukaryota > Viridiplantae > Streptophyta > Magnoliopsida > Asparagales > Amaryllidaceae > Agapanthus > Agapanthus africanus. The sequence continues at coordinate 932,307,987 of CM057338.1, forward strand.
TAGGATTGCATGTTTGTAGTTTTATTTTAAATCACTTTATTTAAAGTTTGTAAAAAAAAATGAAGTTACGAATAAATACCATGATTTTCTCATTTCTCACATATGACATATCAATACCTTTAGTTTTAAAATAATTTTTATAAATTAATTTTTAATTCTGAAAATTTCAGAAAATTTACATACGATAGAATATATTATTTTGTACATGCTGTAAAATTTTTAGATCAAACCGCACAACGGTTTATGAATTACATCGTTTTTATTCATTGATCGTAAAACAGAAAACTGCAGTTATCGGTCAACTTATAGGACACATAACTTGGTCTAACGATATCAAAATTGAGCAAACTCGGGTGTTTTGGATATCTAAACAGAATGATCTAGATTTTCTTAGTTTTATAGTTTTACTGAAAACCCATCTAAGATAAAGAAAACTGCGTTACAATACTAAGTGACGGGTCTGGACAGAATCTGTTCTGATTCGCACACTGTTTTAAAATTGGACATAACTCGAACACCCGATGTCCGTTTGTGACAAAATTTAGATGTGTAGATGCATAATTGATAGAAATATAATTTTCTGTATATTATATTACTTAGTAATGCATGAAACAAGCTGTTATAGGCTTTGCAATACAATCTATAGTTGCTGTCCAGAAATCTGAATTTCTGTTTTAAACGCTGATACTAAAATGATCATAACTAGAGCTTCAGAAATCCAAATCTTATGAATCTTGATGTTTTGGATAAGTAAATTGAAAGACCTAAAATTTTCTAATAATTTTCATAACCTTAAAACCGATAGAAATTAACTCAAACTGCGTTTTAAAAATATGTGACGGTGCCGAATAGATTCTGATCTGTTTTGCGTGACGATACGAAAATATATATATCTCTCAAACCGGTAGTCGTATTTAAGTGAAAGTAGAACTCACGCATTCAAAACATTTAGAGCCATATTTCTGTTTATATTCCGCATTCGTTCAACTTGATTAATTAGTCGTACATAATATTTCTTTACAGCATTGTTTATGGTAGTTACTCGAATAATATACTTTACCCATTTCATGCTATTCGAACATGTATACATATTTATCTTGATCATTAAATTGTTGTATGTACATAAAGACGATAATTAAATACTTGAGTTGTATTTTGAAAAATATACAATAGTATTTTTACAATAAACCCCCTCAAGTTTTATAAATTACAATAAGGCCCCTAACAATTATTGAACTTCAACTCACTTTCTTTTAGTCTGTCTTGGGTTAGAGTCTAACTATTTCTGACTTGAAAATGATTCAAGTCAATCTATATTCTTTATATTTCAACTCAAGATGAATATATGAATTCCAGAATCCAGTTAACAATCTACTTGACTGAACCGAACCATGGATATTCCTTTTACATGTTTCCCAGTATTCCATTTACATGACTCTACGGTTATAACCGTTTCCTGATATCATGGTTTCAGTCAGTCAGTTAATCAATCTTACAATCAATACAATTTTACAAGATAACAATACAAATAAGACATCGCGGGGTTTAAGGGGTAGATTGGTACGGAAGGTGTTAAAGGTGGCACGAGGTGGTCAGATTAATACACCTAACCTGAATCCTATTGCTGTTGTACCATGGCATAACGGTTCCTTGTACTACACGTGCCCTAGTCTCTGGCAAGTGAGACTCCCCTCGTATACACTGGCATTCTTCTGTACCAAGCTACAAACAACAGCGTTAACATAACAATACAGCAATAGTTTACACTTTAAAAATGTATCTTCTTATTCTGTCCTCTCTACTTCCCTCTTACTCTTGGGACTTACCGAGCGATCTGTTCGCTGACGACATTCTGTTTCTCTCTTCTTTGAATGTCGTCAGGTGACCTGGACCCGGCAGAAGTTGAACCAACCCAAGAAGACTTCGGCAAATTGCTCCAAGTCTTCTTGGGTTGGTTCAACTTCTGCCGGGTCCAGGTCACCTGACGACATTCAAAGAAGAGAGAAACAGAATGTCGTCAGCGAACAGATCGCTCGGTAAGTCCCAAGAGTAAGAGGGAAGTAGAGAGGACAGAATAAGAAGATACATTTTTAAAGTGTAAACTTTGCTGTATTGTTATGTTAACGCTGTTGTTTGTAGCTTGGTACAGAAGAATGCCAGTGTATACGAGGGGAGTCTCACTTGCCAGAGACTAGGGCACGTGTAGTACAAGGAACCGTTATGCCACGGTACAACAGCAATAGGATTCAGGTTAGGTGTATTAATCTGACCATCTCGTGCCACCTTTAACACCTTCCGTACCAATCTACCCCTTAAACCCCGCGATGTCTTATTTGTATTGTTATCTTGTAAAATTGTATTGATTGTAAGATTGATTAACTGACTGACTGAAACCATGATATCAGGAAACGGTTATAACCGTAGAGTCATGTAAATGGAATACTGGGAAACATGTAAAAGGAATATCCATGGTTCGGTTCAGTCAAGTAGATTGTTAACTGGATTCTGGAATTCATGTATTCATCTTGAGTTGAAATATAAAGAATATAGATTGACTTGAATCATTTTCAAGTCAGAAATAGTTAGACTCTAACTCGAGACAGACTAAAAGAAAGTGAGTTGAAGTTCAATAATTGTTAGGGGCCTTATTGTAATTTATAAAACTTGAGGGGGTTTATTGTAAAAATACTATTGTATATTTTTCAAAATACAACTCAAGTATTTAATTATCGTCTTTATGTACATACAACAATTTAATGATCAAGATAAATATGTATACATGTTCGAATAGAATGAAATGGGTAAAGTATATTATTCGAGTAACTACCATAAACAATGCTGTAAAGAAATATTATGTACGACTAATTAATCAAGTTGAACGAATGCGGAATATAAACAGAAATATGGCTCTAAATGTTTTGAATGCGTGAGTTCTACTTTCACTTAAATACGACTACCGGTTTGAGAGATATATATATTTTCGTATCGTCGCGCAAAACAGATCAGAATCTATTCGGCACCGTCACATATTTTTAAAACGCAGTTTGAGTTAATTTCTATCGGTTTTAAGGTTATGAAAATTATTAGAAAATTTTAGGTCTTTCAATGTACTTATCCAAAACATCAAGATTCATAAGATTTGGATTTCTGAAGCTCTAGTTATGATCATTTTAGTATCAGCGTTTAAAACAGAAATTCAGATTTCTGGACAGCAACTATATATTGTATTGCAAAGCCTATAACAGCTTGTTTCATGCATTACTAAGTAATATAATATACAGAAAATTATATTTCTATCAATTATGCATCTACACATCTAAATTTTGTCACAAACGGACATCGGGTGTTCGAGTTATGTCCAATTTTAAAACAGTGTGCGAATCGGAACAGATTCTGTCCAGACCCGTCACTTAGTATTGTAACGCAGTTTTCTTTATCTTAGATGGGTTTTCAGTAAAACTATAAAACTAAGAAAATCTAGATCATTCTATTTAGATATCCAAAACACCTGAGTTTGCTCAATTTGGATATCGTTAGACCAAGTTATGTGTCCTATAAATTGACCGATAACTGCAGTTTTCTGTTTTACGATCAATGAATAAAAACGATGTAATTCATAAACCGTTGTGCGGTTCGATCTAAAAATTTTACAGCATGTACAAAATAATATATTCTATCGTATGTAAATTTTCTGAAATTTTCAGAATTAAAAATTAATTTATAAAAATTATTTTAAAACTAAAGGTATTGATATGTCATATGTGAGAAATGAGAAAATCATGGTATTTATTCGTAACTTCATTTTTTTTACAAACTTTAAATAAAGTGATTTAAAATAAAACTACAAACATGCAATCCTAATTGGTCACTATGAAATCTTAACATGTGAATTGAGAGTAATAAAAAAGACTTTACAAACTATATATGTGTGTATGTTTGTGTGTTCATTATTTATATATGTATCCATTTAAATAATTATTTAGAAACTATGATATGTCAATGGAAGTTTTTCATGGTAATATAAAACAAGAGAAATATAAAGAGAAAAAGAAAGAGATGGAGGGAAGGAAGGAGAGAAGGGACTTACTTGCACAAGCCGGTATTGTCACCGGCTTGTCTATCCGCCGATAGCCTCGCGTTAGTAGCGAGACCTTCTTGAATACTTCTTCATGTTCTTCTTCTTGGACTCTAGGTGAAGAGGAAGAAGTGAGAGATAGAAAAATGTGAGGAAGGAAAAGATATAGGAGGACAATAAAGGTGGTGTAATGGTGAATTATGTATAATAATATATGCATTCAACATGAGAATTAAAAGAGAAATGAAAGGTCACCATTCAATTTGGAAATGAAAGGTCTCATTTGTAGGTTATGAGAAGAATAAAAAATGATAAAAATAATTGCAAGAATGGGGATTTGAACATGCGACTTATGGAATAACAATGCAATGACTTAACCAATGAGCTATAAGGTTGTTCATGCACATATTTAATTAGAATTAAATATATGATGTTGCTTAAAAAGAAAATGGGCTTTTTAGATGGGCTGTGGAGAATAAAAATAATGGATTTGGGTTAAATATTTATGAAAGGAAAAATAAGAATGAGAAGTTAAAAACTTAAATATAAGAAAAAGAAATTGTACCTAGAAAAAAAATACATAATAGATCGAGGAATAAAATAATAATAAATTTAATAAAAGAAGGAAAATACCAAGTACAAATAAATACGGTATATTATTGAAGAGGGATAATACAAATGTATAAAGATTTTGGGGTCATTACACTATTCGAGTTAAATGTTCAACTTAAAACCAATATATGATACTCGATGATAATATGAAATTTTCATATTCTCATCGATATTCATATATGAAAATCAAAGCGCGACTTAGTCCCCGTCTATCGGTTAACATACGTTCGATGTTCGTCGTGACATAGAACTATACGAAAGTTGTTAAATATCGGACGGTATAGTTCGGTACTAACAACCGTCGTATAGTCAATGTGACGAGAAGATTCAATCGTATGATAACCGATAGATTTTGTAGGGTGTTTTTCGTCACCCCATTAAGATGGGAATACGCGTGCTTGTCAGGCGCATTACAGATTCCCCCTGCCTAGGGTAGGCTGGGGTTTATTGATTGTGGGGATCCGAATTTCCGGCAGCCGCCGACTAAGCTGCAGCTAATTACCCCTCGCCTTTGGAGCGAGAGAACCTCCGATTGACGGGGCAAACAGGTCATGCGAACTCAATGTGCAGTGTTGTGTTTTGTAGGGGTTTTGGATATATCGAGGGCCCCGCAAAGTTTTTACGGGGTTCCCGCTACCCGGATAGGGGGCCAGGGGTCAAGAGGGCTAGCAGCCCCCTTGCGGGATGCGGGGCAGCGCCCCGTTAGAAATTTTTTCTAACGGGGGAGGTAATTTTAGTGTGGGGTACATGTAAAATGAGGGGAAAATGGCATCCAAAGGACGCGTGAGCGCCGGCGCCTTACGTGCCTAGCACGTTGGCACTGGGTACTGGCGCCTCACGTATCCGGCACGTGGGCGCTTGGACGCTGGCGCAAGCGCTTTGGGCGCTGGCGCCTCACGTGTCCGGCACGTGGGCGCTTGGGCGTTGGCGCTAGCGCTTTGGGCGCTAGCACCTCACGTGTCCGGCACGTGGGCGCTGGGCGTTTGGGCGCTAGGCTAGCGCTTTGGGCGCTAGCAAAAAGAAAGGGTTTTTACCCCCGGAAATAGGAGTTAAACTCCAAAAGGGGATTTTGAGTGGAGTTAAACTCCAAAAGATTTAGATTTGGAGTTAAACTCCTAAAAGATCTGGATCAGGAGTTAAACTCCTATGAGGATTTAGATCTTGGAGTTGAACTCCCTAAAGATCTCCAGAGGTAGTCAAAGGGGTTCCTTTTCTTCTCTCTTAAGTTTTGGATCTTCTCCTGAGCCTTGGATATTTCCCAGAATGGGATTTTTTTTGGAGATGGGTCTCCTTCTTCTTCCTCTCGGCTGGCTGGATCTTGGAGGAAAGAAGGGTGAGATTTAAAAATCTCACCATTTTGAGATCTAATGGAAGATCTGAGCTCCCCTTTGTAGGTTTTGTGGTGCAAAACTATTTATTTTTGGAGAAGGAAGAGTAAAACTCTTGATTTAATTCAAAAGAGGAAGAAGGTTTAGAACCTTGAGCAAAGAGGAAAAGGAGGCACAAACCCTAGAATTTGAGAGAATGAATTATTGTCTTTTATTCATCATCATCTTGCCTTTTTATAGGCTTACAAATTTATACATAGCCCTTTGGGCTTTACAAAATGGCATTTTGCCCATCCCATGCCTCATGTGCTCATTTCTTTTGCACATGAGCCATAGGCTTTACAAGAATTTGACTTTATTCCCATTTTTCTTATATTTATGCATAAAAAAATATATCAAAATTATTTATTACATTATTTCATTTTGGCATGGGGGTGGCTGGCCGCGGGGCTCGACTTGGGCATGGGCCCACTTAGCCTGGGCTTAGGCCCACCTGGCTTGGGGTTGACTTTGACTTTGACTTAGTCAACCGGGGTGTAATTTTTGACCCTAACAAAGTGCCCCCATCAATAAATGCACACCGCATACCTGGGTCGTGTGCATGAAATTGATGGATCTTCTTTCACGTGGAGGCGACTTGATTTGGTTCCCGCTTTTTGGGAAGTTGGCACTGCCTTTTTACGACGTAGACGGTCGGTGCTGCCCTTTTAGCGACGTGGACGGTCGGTGCTGCCCTTTTAGCGTCGTGGAGGGTCGATACTGCCCTTTTTGCGACTTGAACGGTCGGTTCTGCCCTTTTAGCGACTTGGACGGTTGGTGCTGCCTTTTTAGCGACGTGGACAGTCGATGCTGCCCTTTTTGCGAGTTGGACGGTCGGTTCTGCCCTTTTAGCGACTTGGACGGTCGGTTCTGCCCTTTTAGCGATATGGACCGTCGATGCTGCCCTTTTAGCGACGTGGACGGTCGGTTATGCCCTTTTAGCGAATTGGACGGTCGGTTCTGCCCTTTTAGCGATGTGGACGGTCGATGCTGCCCTTTTAGCGACGTAGACAGTCGATGCTGCCCTTTTAGCGACGTGAACGGTCGATGCTACCCTTTTTGCGACTTGGACGGTCGGTTCTGCCCTTTTTGCGACTTGGACGGTCGGTGCAGCCCTTTTAGCGACGTGGACGGTCGATGCTGCCCTTTTTGCGACTTGGACGGTCGGTTCTGCCCTTTTAGCGACTTGGACGATCAGTTCTGCCCTTTTAGCGACGTAGATGGTCGATGCTGCCCTTTTAGCGACGTGGACGGTCGGTTCTACCCTTTTAGCGACTTGGACGGTCGGTTCTGCCCTTTTAACGACGTGGACGGTCGATGCTGCCCTTTTAGCGACGTGGACGGTCGATGCTGCCCTTTTTGCGACTTGGACGGTCGGTTCTGCCCTTTTTGCTACTTGGACGGTCGGTGCTTTGATTTGACTTGCTCCGCTTTCTGCGGTGTCGGGATTTGACTTATTTCCAAGGTGGAGCTTGATTCCGCCAGGGAAGTTGTTGGTTGTCTTGTTGATTGTGATTTGGGTTGACATCAGCACCGCTACACTGGAATATGGTACCAGGAGCGAATCATCATTTGCCATGAGAGGATTTGGGGATTTTGGTTTTGGTTTGGCATCAGCACCGCTACACTGGAATATGGTACCATGAGCGAATCATCATTTGTTGTGAGGGGATTTCCCTCGTTCCTATTTTAACGACTTAGGGGTCATCTATTCCCAGTTTAATGATTTAGGGGTCATCTGTTCCCAGTTTAAAGACTTAGGGGTCTTCTGTTCCCAGTTTAAAGACTTAGGGGTCTATTGGATTGGAGTTTGGAATTTTGGGGTTAGGGTAGGCATTAGCGTTGCTAACACTGAAGCACATGTGCCAGGAGTAATTCATCATTTGCCTTTTCCTGTTGGGGAGCGATGGCTTAGGAGGCAGGTTTAGGTCCCTACCACCTAAGGCTTTTCAATTTTATGAGCCGTAAGGGTCCCATAAAAGCATTTTCTCCCTACGAGTCGAAAGGATCTCATAGGTGTACTTTCTCTTTAGGAGTCGTGGGGACTCCCAAGTGTGTTTTTCCTTTGTAAGTCGTAAGGATCTCACGAAGGTGTTTTCTTACGAGTCGTGAGGATCCCGTAAGTTTTTTCTCCTCATGTATCGTAAGGACACATGAGTGGGTCTTCCCAAATGGAGCATAATTCCAAGGGCGGAGATCAGCCGCTTAACTGGTGATTGCGGTGGGGCATGGGTATGATAAGAATTATTTGAGCCCGTGGATTGTATACGGTAGTCAACTTGGGGACCAACCGTAGGGCTGGGAGAATTTCGGGAGATTGGATTTTGGTTGGCGTCTGCATCGCTGCACTAGAATATGATATCAGGAGTGACTCATCATTCGCCGTTGGGACATTCAGAGTTCGGTTGGCGTCTGCATCGCTGTACTGGAATATGGTACCGGGGGCGACTCATCATTCGCCGTTTGGGATTTGAGTTTTGGACGGCGTCTGCATCGCTGTACTGGAATATAGTACTAGGAGCGACTCATCATTCACCTTTTTTTACCACGATTGCTCTATCATTTCAGCTTTTATTATCGTGAAGGTCGCGATTGCCCTATCATTTCGGCTATTGATTCGCGGTTGCTCCATCATTTCTGCTTTATTTTCATCTTTATTTTTACTCACTGGTTTTTATTGCGAGTTTCCCCATCATTTCGGCTTTATATATATATATATATATATATATATTATTTTTTGTTTTATTTACACATTTTTACATCCCCAGTTTAATGACTTGGAGGTCGATTATTCCCAGTTTAATGACATGGTGGTCAAATATTCCCAGTTTAACGACGTGGTGGTCAAATGTTCCCAGTTTAACGACATGGTGGTCAACTGTTTTCAGAGAAAGGCAGATGTCTGAGAGAATCAGTTTCACGAAGGACTTCGGTCTCCGTTTGTATGAAATTGGCGGGTGCAGCTTGACTGTTTGTTAACACGCCTTTAGACGGTTCTATCCCTCCTGCCTTGTATTGCTTTTCGACCCAATCTTTGAAGACGAAGCAGTCCTCAATGGCATGACCTATCACTCTATGATAGAGGCAGTATTTGGGGTCGTCGGTCATATTCGCTTCTTGCGGTCTTTCTGATTCTGGTAATTGTAGACCATTTCTTAGGGCGTCTTTGAATATTTTACGGACTTTGTCCCTTCTGAAGGAATAAACCTTATCCAGCTTCTCTTTCAGTAGAGATTCTCCTCCTTCTCCGAACACTGGCTTCTGAGGCCGATTGGTATTAGGTCCGCTCATCCCTTGCTTATTTCGGTTAGCCGAAATGTTAAAAGATTCAGTACCGTCGGAATTTCCGCCTTTGCGATTATCGTCCTTTTGGTTTCTCCAGGACCTATTGTTATTTTGAAAATCCGTGGAGGACTCCTGCTTTGAGCGCTCCAACATCTGAACTTTCCTGGTCAGCCCTTGGAATGTTTTGAGACCCGCGGTGCATAGAAACGGGGTCATCCAATTGTTGAGATTTCCAACGAGGAGGCTGACAGATTGGTCCTGCTCTATCGGCGGTTCACATTTGACGGAGAGATTGCGCCATCGGGTTATAAAATCCGTGCTGCTTTCATTGTTCTTTGGCTTGGTCCTTACGAGGTCGGCAATAGTGATCTTATCGCTGACACTCATGAACCTCTGCCGAAACAGAGACTCCATTTGGACAAAACTTATGACGGAGCCATCCGGTATGCTCGCATACCAGTCGAAAGCAACATCGGTCAAGATATTAACGAACTGGCAGAGGAGAAGCGCATCATTGCCCCCAGTATTCCCGCATGAGGCTTTAAAGTGGGCGATGTACTGATTCGCGTTTCCCGTCCCATCGAATCTTCCGAATTTAGGGATGACATAGCCGCTAGGAAATTCTACCAGATCATACTGAGCAGGATATGGTCTCCCGCTACTGCTAACATCTTTTTGCGCTTCGGCTTCGGCTACCAATATTTTGACTTTGTTGGCAACCAAATCCATGATTTGATCTTGAGTTAGCGGGCTACTGTCATCGGTAGTTAAGATATTTCCCGAGATAGGATGTGACTAACTTTCATGCGGTCCACCCACCTTTGGATTTGAGGGAATAGACGTCGGTTGTCTCGGGACACCGTTTCCCGGTTCATGACCAGAGCCCTGCGCTTGATTGGGCGGCTGAGAGGCAAGTTGGGCCGTGAGCTGTAAGACGACGTTTGTCAAGTCGTCAAATTTTTAGTAGAGCTTGGCCATCTCCTTGCCTTTGTTTCTGAGCTGCTTTCGGAGCTCCTGGAGAAGTTGCTGCTCTGTGGTCTTAGGATGGAAAGTTGGCTCATCTTCGCTTTCCGAGCCCGACTCCTCATAAACTGAGGGCTCTCTCTACTTATCAGCCTCACTGGAAGGGTCTTCATTACCTTCCAGAGGAGGCTGGTGTTGGAATGTGGCAGCCATATTCACACCCGATTGGATTTGAGATGTAGTAGCCCCATCCTTACTCTTGTTAATCATGCCCACCATGTAGACAGTGTGGACCACATATCCACCCGTCTCTTTATCTTTGGCGGGGTGACCCTGTTCATGGAATCTCATGAAGTTCAGCATAGCATAAGCCCTAACCCTTTTGTTGGCTCTGTATCTGAGCCTTTTCTGTTTTAGCTTCTCGATTTTGAGAGCTTGGCGGGCATCCGTCATCCAGGAAGCCATCGTGAGCCGATTAACGGGGAGCTTAGAGAAGATACCCAATTGAGCAGTTGTCAGGGGCGTCGCTGAAGCTTGCCCGAGATGCCTTGTTGCTTTGTTGGTGTTGACGGCCTTGCCCCCAGCTGGGGCCAAGGAAAGTCGTTCAAACACCGACTTGCGTTTGGGTAGTGGTGCCTTCGAGATCACCACATTTGGCCTCTTGCCTTTCGAAGCCGGTTTGTCTGTTACCGGAGTTTGAGGAGATGGGATGGCGTTAGCTGACATGAACAGAATAGAGCCAAATGGTAGTGGCGGCTCCTCCCATTGTCGCCCGAGACTGGCCGGGAAGACCGTCCTGGTGTCCATCTTCATCGTGTAGGAGATGAAAGCCGTGTCGAGAGCTGAGCTGACCCTTGGAGACATTTTGTTGCGTCCGGAGATTGCAGTCGAAAGTCGTTAACCTGTAAATAGAAGCATGATTTCAGTACAAGCAATCAATGTATATGTTGATTGAGTCCGCATGGATTTTTAACCCGAAATATGGGAGGAGAGATTGGTCCCATCGGGTGTGCCAGAATCTGTAGGGTGTTTTTCGTCACCCTATTGAGATGGGAATACGCGCGCGCTTGTCAGGCGCATTATAGATTCCCCTTGCCTAGGGTAGGCTGGGGTTTATTGATTGTGGGGATCCAAATCTCCGGCAGCCGCGGACTAAGCTGTCGTTAATTACCCCTCGCCCTTGGAGCGAGAGAACCTCCGATTGATGGGTCAAACAGGTCATGCGAACTCAATGTGCATTGTTGTGTTTTGAAGGGGTTTTGGATATATCGGGGGCCCCATTAGAAATTTTTTCTAACGGGGGAGGTATTTTTAGTATGGAGTACATGTAAAATGAGGGGAAAATGGCGTCCAAAGGATGCGTGGGCGTTGGGCGCCGGCGCCTCACGTGCCCGTCACGTGAGCGCTGGGCACCTTACGTGTCCGGCACGTAGGCGCTGGGCGCTTGGGCGCCGGCGCTAGCGCCTCACGTGTCCGGTACGTGGGCGCTTGGGTGCTGGCGCTAGCGCCTCACGTGTCCAACACGTGGGCGTGCCTCACGTGTCCAGCACATAGGCGCTGGCGCTAGCGCCTCACGTGTCCGACACGTGGGCGCTTTGGAGCTGGGTGCTAACGCTAGCGTTTTGGGCGCTCGCGCCTCACGTATCCGGCACGTGGGCGCTTGGGCGCCGGTGAAAAGAAAGGGTTTTTAACCCCGAAAATAGGAGTTAAACTCCAAAAGAGGATTTTGAGTGGAGTTAAACTTCAAAAGATTTAGATTTGGAGTTAAACTCTTAAAGGATCTGGATCAGGAGTTAAACTCATATGAGGATTTAGATCTTGGAGTTGAACTCCCTAAAGATCTCCAGAGGTGGTCAAAGGGGTTCCCTTTCTTCTCTTTTAAGTCTTGGATCTTCTCCTGAGCCTTGGATATTTCCCAGAATTGGATTTTTTTTGCACATGAGCCATCCCATGCCTCATATGCTCCTTGAGCTTTATAAAATGGCATTTTGCCCATCCCATGCCTCATATGCTCATTTCTTTTGCACATGAGCCATGGGCTTTACAAGAATTTGGCTTTATGCCCATTTTTCTTACATTTATGCATAAAAAAATACATCAAAATTATTTATTACATGATTTCATTTTGGCATGGGGGTGGTTGGCTGCGGGGCTCGACTTGGGCATGGGCCCACTTGGCCTGGGCTTGGGCCCACCTGACTTGCGGTTGACTTTGACTTTGACTTGGTCAACCGAGGTGTAATTTTTGACCCCAACAGATTTGTCCAGTGTGGACAAATTAGGAATGTATAAAGAAAACACCTGCATTCACTTGTGTTTTCATTCGTTTCGAGTTATTTCGTCGGTACTTTTCCGCTGGTTCTCCGTGTACAAAAATAAATTAGATGTTCATTTCAACGTTGTTTCACAGGATTGAAATGATTATCTATTCTATTACAGTGTACTCAGAGAACAGCGGGAAGGTGCTGCCGAAATTTACTCGAAATGAATGAAAGCACAAGCGAATGAGTGTCTACTCTATACATTCTTAATGGGATAGAAGCTTTACCCCTGACAGCCGAAACACACACATATAACACGAATACACAACAAACGCACACAAAGCACATACACACTAACAACCCTACTCTTAAGCGAAATCATAAATTGAAACACACATACACAAAATACAACCCATAATTGGGTATCTTCAAATCTAATTTTGTTTATCGATAATTTATTCTTTTCAACGACAAACTTGCCGCTACGGACTTTCTTCTTTGTCAGTAACCATCGCGTTCATAGATTTCTCAATATAATCACCATAACCTACAATTTATATGTTATACAGTCTAATATGGTCCATGAGTATATCAGAGTTAAGGACTGGATGTACGTAGATTGGCAACAACACATACAATCTAAGTTTGTCGCAGGAGTAGCTGCTATCATTGAATTTGCACGCGCACATAATAAGATCGTGTTAGAGAAGATTCTCTGTCCGTGCGATAGATGTGAGAATAAGTTCTGTCAGAACGTAGAAATCGTAGAGCTTTACATCGTTAAACATGGTTTTATGTAACATTTCAGAAAATATAAAATATTATTTTTGGAATTGAATATTAAAATAATATTTTTTCCGAAAACTGCCCGATTTGCAAATTTGGGGTTTTCAAAAAAGGGTATAAATATATACCAATAATTGTAAATAAATGAAAATTAAAATGATTTATTCATTTAATAATATAATTAAGGGATTTAGCATTTTTAAAATTTATTATATGCAGTTTCGATAAAATCCCGATTAGTGCACTGCTAATCGCGATTAAGCCAAATCCGTATTTCTACAGTTTTTCATGGCTAGTGCACCATGTCATGTTCCATTTGGTTACATGTTGTTGTATTTGTGTTGTTTTATGGGTATTATGTGATTTGGTTTTGAAATTTGAAAGAGAAAAGATAAAGAAATGGCAAAAGGGTAATTTAGTGAAAAGAGGTATGATCGGAGAGAGAGAGAGAGTGTGAATAAGTGAGAGAGAAGGGGGGCTGCCTAACATATTCCCCATCATTTTCTTCCTCCTTCTTCATCTTCCTCACCCACATCTCCCACCACTTCAAGCCCTAGATCCATCTCCAAATAATCCCCAAAACCTTATACTCCCTTCACAAAAATTAATCCCCATCTCTTCCTCTACACATTGAACCGAGAAAAGTGGAATTTTGATGACATTGGAGAGCTAGGGCTGTCTAGAGTGGCTTGAATGAGGTATAGCTTCTTCCATTTATCTAGTTTTAAGCTTCTTTCTATTCTACTTTAGTTTAGAGATGGTTTGGTGGTGATTTGTGGAAATTGGAAAACCCTAGTGAGGGTTTGAGTGAAATTATGGATTGGTGATGCTTGAGTGACTGTTTAAGACTTAGGAATGAGTATGGGAAACCAAAATACGGATTTACGATTTGATCCATGTCGGTTTTGTGAGAAATTAGGGTGTGCAGGGAAATCTGGAGCAAACCGGGGGATTTCTGAGTTTACCAAACAACACCAGGGACCCATTTTTGACCAGAGGAGACCACCATGACAAAACGAAGCCCATAGGAGCCAGGGGGCCGAAGAGGCTGGATTTTATGGGTAGGTGGCCGGCCACTTGGTGGGGAGTGGTGTCGGGGTTGGTCCAGTAGCTCATATATATCATATACAGCACCCTAGACTTGTTTGTGCAACTCCTTTTGGCCTGAATCAAAATCTGGGAGCATTTTAGTGGGATTTTAGCTATATTTTCCGTATTTTGAAATGCTAATTCTTGATAATTGGATGTGTTTTTGGTTGGTGAATGTTTGTAAATCAACGACTATGGGTAATTTGTTGGTTTTGCATACGTGGGCTATAGGTTCTAACCTATAGGCGATCCGTGTGCCGTTTTGATTTCGGGACTTGATGTTAATAGCGATTGCGATTGTTTATTATTGTAGGTACCCTCGCATGGATTCCGAGGCTACGGATCATGGCGTCATCGACTTCGGCAATCGACGACCAAGGTGAGTGGATCTATATCCATGGGGGAAGTCGGGTGGATGGCGTATAGCACCCCCGCAAAGTTTTGATGGAAACTGATTTGTAGTATGTGGTTAAGGAAACCTAGATTAGGAAACTAGGATTAGAATTAAATAGATTGTTGGTGAAACCATATTAGAAGCTAAAGATAGTTAGAAGTGAGATGATACGACTAGTATGTGATGACGAAACTTGAGGATGATATTTGATGATATTGCTGTTTAGGGTACTATAGGACTAGATAGTCGACGCAGGTGTGTCATCCGAACTATACATATTTCTAGACTGAAGAATCGTATGCATCTTTTAAACAGATACCTTGAGGGATGTTACGGAATTTCAAATGATATCTCTTCTTTAAAAACACCGTAACCCCTATTTTCAAAACTACGATTCGCATCTTTCCAAAAACTGTTTGTATGGTTCGGATGTGTAGGTTAGATTAGATACTTATACTTATAGTGGAGATAGAATGTTTATGTAAACTCGACTTGATGTGAGATATATAAATGCGATGAAAAGAATATAAGACGAATATGATGATCTGATGATATGTTGGTACGGATGCGAGTCGATTGAGATGGTTGATACCTTGTCGGTCCCCTGATATGAGATCGTTATGGATGTGACCTGAGACATATATATATATATATATATAGAATGTTGTAAATCATGGATGATAGGCCGTACCCTCGTTGTCTTATAGGTTGATAGGATCCCTGTTAGCTTAATACCGCCGTACGATGATTTTCCGTGCGTGATGAGTTGACTTGATGATTGATCCTTACCCTCGACTAGAGGTTGTCGTACGATGGATTATACCGTACGCGATGTTGTTTAGGCTGGATGTCGATTGATAGATTCACCAACTCAATCATGTTAGATACGTATACCCGTCAGCATTTGCATATGATTTACCTTATGATGCATTCATGTTATTCACATTATATTACTTATACCTGTGATAGTACACCTGCACCATTATCGATGATGCGTATGTTACACGTACACAGATTTGCCAGCTCACACACTTCATCATCGATAATTGCCATGTCACTACACAGTAGGGTTGCTGCATCATGACATACACATTGTATATCCATATTTGTGCATGCATACATTGGTACATCTATACTTGCGCATATACATTTTGTACCTACATAGATAACTGGTTTTATTGGGAAATTGGGAACCAAATGTTATATTTTAAAAACTGGAATCATTTAAAAGAGCGGTTTTCCGTTATTATGTCATATCACTGTTCCATGTTGCATGATATACGGATATACTTGCATTTCTATTATATGTTGCATGCATCATGCTTTATGATTTTACGCATTAAGATATGCTGTTTTCATGAGATTTCTGGATTTGAGAACCGTGGCGATTTCAAAAGAGAGCTTGTACTGTTTTAAAAACCCGGTTTCTCTTGATATGATATTTCAGTGCATCCACCATGTGTTTTCTTGGTTCTGAGAGCGACATGTGAAACCCGATTCGAGGAAGCGGATGAGGCCGATTGTTGGTAATGGTGGACCCGGTAAGGTACCCCGGGGTAAGAAGTTCGAGATGTAGACGATGAGCCTGGCAAGGGAGCACTACCTACCGGTGATTGTATTTGGACTCGGCGGTTATCCGGAGGATACCGACCGGAGTAGAGAGATGGATATGAGGGCCGACCAGGGTGTGCGGCGCCTGAGACATATGAGGATTTACGTGTCGATGCTGGACACGAGTTTCATGATGTTTTCGAGTGTCGAGGCTGGACACTCTAGTTCCATGATTTTGATGCGTCGCGAGGGACACACGTTAATTTATATCCTCATATTTTCATGCATATGTTTTTATGATATTTACATGCATGATATTGTTGTGTCATTGGTTGATACGTGAACGATATCCACATGCATACATACATTGATCATATGATTGGACGAGATCCACATACTTACAGACATTGATTATCTGATTGGATGATATTAGCATACTTATAGACTTGAATTATTGTTGGCACATATACGACCCTGTCACCCTAGATATCATAATATTATCTTCATGATATAGTTGACATAGGAGTCGTTGTTTATTCGATTTCTACTTGTTGATATATTTCTATTCACGAGTTGGAAACTCACCCCCGTTGTGCCACAGTTCTTGCAGGTAGACCGCTTGGATCGGTAGCGGCTTCGCTGACACACAGTTGCATTCGGGTGTTTTGCATTGGTAGGTGGGACATTTGTATCATACCCACTCTTGTATCTATATTCCATATTGTATCTAGATAGCTCCATCAATCAAAATTAGTAAATTGTATAAGTAATGAGACTTAGTGGGATTGTGGTTGCGAGACTTAGAGCGAGGGGTTTTCCGCTACTTGTGGTTTTGATATCTTGCTTATTTTTTTTATCTTTTATGGTGATCTTCGCCGTTGGGCGTCGTATACTTATATATATTGTCTTGCGTGGTTGTGATCCGCCGTTTAGCGAAGAGATAGCTCCCGTTTGGCGATGCCTTTATCATTATTATGTATTTGTGGTTTTGGATCAAAATATATAAAAGAGGTGCTGTCCAAATTTTTAAAAGACGAAACATGTTTTCAAACTAGTAAATTTCACTTGCATCATTCATGTTCTTTTTCTATGCATTAAGAAAACTTAATTTCATTATACCTTTATTTCAAAACCTCACCTCCTTTATTTTTCTTAAAAGGTTTAGATTTCTGGGTTTCAGCTTACTTGAATTCCGTTACGCCTTTAGACGTTGCGTGATTCAAGTGCTGGTCACGAGCTAATATTTTGGGTCGTGACAAAGTTGGTATCAGAGCGCTAGGTTTAACCTTGGTTCGAGTCTAGGTTTGACTATGCGGAGTCTAGGACGGGTATGTATTTCGGAACCTAGGCTTGACCTTACGGAACTTAGACTTGAACGGGGGTATTAGACCCAAACTTTCGTTTCATAGGCTAACCCTGATTGATGGAGTAGGTAGCTTGAGTAGAGTGACGTACCGTACGTATGTTCCGCGGCATATTTACGATACGATACTCCACTTAAAAAACCTTAGGATATACGTATTTTGAGATCTGTGATTCTCTTCGTATCTTTGATTATACATCCATTTGAGATCCTTGATTTTATTTGTTTCATGATCATACTCTCATTGATGCTGTTCCTTCTTATGATCATGTATCCATTCCGGATCTGTCGTTTCCTCTCATGCCGTTGATCTGCTTTCGTCGATACTCGATTGAGGTTCCTGTCACCATGGTTTGAGCGCAGATTGAGCTGCTGCTAACATTGCGGTCAAGACACGCTCGTCTGGTACGAGGGCTGACCATTGTGTTTTCCGGTGACATGGGAACGTCTCGATGTAGTGTTGATGTTGTGACCTCTCGGATGAGGCGAGTGTTTGGTTTTTGCACCGGATGATCGGGCCTTTGATAGAGCTGCCAGTTGCGAGAGGACTATTGATGTACAATATACCTCAGAGATTATGATGTCGCCTACCGTGCAGACAGATGACCCAGCTGTTGCTGAGATTAATAGGATGTCGCTTCCAGAGCTTACGAGCTGAGATCGCCGGATCTTCCAGGCAGAAATACGACAGGTGATAGCTAACCTACCCCAAGTTGAGAGACGAAGGTGATTCGTCAGATTGATGCGCCGACGTAGGCCCGGTTGAGTTGAAGATTTCCAGTATGGAGAGTCTTACTCAGATCTAGAGCGGACCGATCCTGAGATGACCGTCGATGTATCGCCTTTCCTGGAGGATTGAGGCATTGTTTAGCGTGCGGAAGAAGGGTATTCACATGTTGTATAGGCGAAGCTAATAAGTTCGAACGAGTGTCAGGAAACCATTTTTCCCAAGTTTAAAGTGTTCGGAGGAACATGCAGGTAATTCTGTGGACCCTCTAGAAGAATGAAACCGTAACTCGACATGATGACCATGGAACCGTTTTGAACCTTAGAGTTTGCAGCAGTTTAGCGGTGCCATCAGTGAGGCTTGGGTTTTCCCTTCTACGGCTGGTCCAGAGGTACTGTGGTATGTACCAGATATTTTAGACTGTGCTTAGGTGTTGAGCTTTCGGGAAATTTTGGGACCTTGATGACTCGATCGAAAAGTTTGACGTCGTCTAGATATCATGTGATAAGAGATCAGGAAGCTGACCGGCTCTGGATAGAGGACCTCACCCTGATGCGTTGTGAGTTGACCGACAACGGACGAGTATTGAGTATTCCTCCGATGGTTGGAACGAGTTCTCGAGGACGTGTTCGGCCAGATATCTTCTACAGTGTTATGAAGATACAGAGTACGCGATTTCGAGTCCGTGTGATGAGACTTCGGATTGACCGTGGCCGAGGACAATAGCAGTACGCAAACAGCAGGACGTGACGTCGAAGCGGACGATGATAAAGACGAGTGGAGCCAGAGGTTCATGCGAGATGCGGACGAGCTGTTGTTACTCCCCGTCGATATCAGAGATCTGATATGCTTACAGAGGCGTTGGTATGCGGCCAATTCCAGAGAAAACGTGGTGCTGAGGATGCAGATGTCCAGATGGCAAGCAAAGATTATGTAAGAGTATCAGCCTCCGTACAGTTCGGCATGGGCGAGATCGAAAGAGACCTTGAGCAGGATTCCTTCCAGAGCACTGCTGCAATGAGACTTGCACCCAGGATCAGTGGTGTCACGTATATTCAGAGGACCAGAGACCGACACCAATGACGTGCTGCTTTACGAGTGGTCATGATGATTGACCGAGAGATGACCAGAGAGGTGCCAGAACGGAATCGTCCCCGTTAGCATACCTGACCGGGCCAATGAGCCGATGGATTGCGAGATTGGTAATCCGCAGAGAAAAGGAAGACCCAGAGACAGAAGACGCCAGACCGTGAGCAGGAGGCGAGCGGATATTCTTGTTCTGCCGGTTTTAGGCGCACCGATTCATTTTTCGACATTATAGGAGGTGTACCTCAATGTCCTTTGTTGCGATTTGCGTTTGTGATCTGAGTATCACACTTATATCGCTTGGATTTGAGTTTTGGATGATTGAGTTTCATGATATTTATTGTGATTTCATGCCTAGGGCATGCATATGATTTGATTTATGCTTTCAGCATATTTTTCATGCATTTTTAGTATTTTGATTTGCTTTTGTGCACGCTGATGCACATGGTTGTGAGATTATATGCCACAGTATACCTGATTTGGATTTGGATTGAAGGTGTTGTATACCGTCAATTTCGATATTGATACTCGATATTTGTTTTGTGCACCTGATTGGATTCTTGCGTATATTTGACGCGCTTGGAGTGGACTTTTGCGCATGTTCGGCGCTTGATATTGGATTTCGCGATTTTGTGCATGTTGGATGCACCTGATTTGTATTTTCGCGCGTGTTGGGCGCATGATATGAGATGCGATTTTAGTGCACACCAGATGTACTAAATCGGGATTCTTGTGCATATCAGATGCACCCGATATTGTTGTCGTGCACACCCGTTGCACTGGAAAGATGCTTTCGTGCACACCCGTTACACTTAGTTTTGGCTTTTGTGCATATTATGGCACCTGTATTTGGATTTGATTTCCGTGCGCATTAGACGCATGTGATTGTCGGATACGCCTTTTTAGGCTGATTTTGCTTTTTGAGCACTTTGTTTTCATGATAGGTACTATATATGGTATATAGTAGCCGAACAGGACTGATCTGAGGACAGTACCTGAGTACCTTGCATGCATTAAAACCTTACCAAGAGGTTTCCAAAAGAGCTATAGTCTCGCTATTTCCTACGTGTCCGTGAGCGACACAAACGTTTATAAAGGAAAACCTTTTGGGATATTTTGAAAACGACGGGACGTATATTTGAGGAAAACATATATGGTAATATATCATTATTTTAAATTGAGCGTCCGTCACTTAGGCCGTGAGTTACACATCACACAGCGATTTAGAAAAGATTTTTGCATGAGTTTTATTTAGTTCTTGAAAGTTTTCCAAAGATGCGTACTATACACGTATTATAGTATTTGACTGGTATATATTGGATTTTTATAGTGGATTTTGAGACCTGTATCTTCATTGTAACTCCGAGGATATGCGCGCAAATCCGATGATTTGCGTGACGCTTGACGGGGTTCGATTTTCAGTCTTGTACTCGTTTCCATGCGCACTTGACGCGCTGTGTTGTTTCTGTATCTTCCGTGATTTCGGAACCCCGTTGATTTGAGCCGATTATTGAAATGTTTTAAATTTTGGGTGTTTAAATTTAAATTCGGGGACCGAATTTCTTTAAGGGGGAAGATTATAACATTTCAGAAAATATAAAATATTATTTTTGGAATTGAATATTAAAATAATATTTTTCCCGAAAACTGCCCGATTTGCGAAATTGGGGTTTTCGAAAAAGGGTATAAATATATACCAATAATTGTGAAATAAATGAAAATTAAAATTATTTATTCATTTAATAATATAATTAAGGGATTTGGCATTTTAAAAATTTATTATATGCAGTTTCGATAAAATCCTGATTAGTGCACTGCTAATCGTGATTAAGCCAAATCCGTGTTTCTAAAGTTTCCCATGGCTAGTGCACCATGTCATGTTCCATTTGGTTACATGTTGTATTTATGTTGTTTTATGGGTATTATGTGATTTGGTTTTGAAATTTGAAAGAGAAAAGATAAAGAAATGGCAAAAGGGTAACTTAGTGAAAAGGGGTATGATTGGAGAGAGAAAGTGTGTGAATAAGTGAGAGAGAAGAGGGGCTGCTGCCTAACATATTCCCCATCATTTTCTTCCTCCTTCTTCATCTTCCTCACCCACATCTCCCTCCACTTCAAACCCTAGATCCATCTCCAAATAATCTCCAAAACCTTATACTTCCTTCACAAAAATTAATCCCTATCTCTTCCTCTACACATTGAACCAAGAAAAGTGGAATTTTGATGATATTGGAGAGCTAGGGCTGTCTAGAGTGGCTTGAATGAGGTATAGCTTCTTCCATTTAGCTAGTTTTAAGCTTCTTTCTATTCTAGTTTAGTTTAGAGATGGTTTGGTGGTGATTTGTGGAAATTGGAAAACCCCAGTGAGGGTTTGAGTGAAATTGTGGATTGGTGATGCTTGAGTGGCTGTTTAGTGACTGTTTAAGACTTGGGAATGAGTATGGGAAACCAAAATACAGATTTAGGATTTGATCCATGTCGGTTTTGTGAGAAATTAGGGTGTGCAGGGAAATCTGGAGCAAACCGGAGGATTTCTGAGTTTGCCAAACAACACCATGTTCCCCTCCGAAAGACGGCGGCGACGTGAAGACATCTTGCCTGAGATTCGGGGCAGATGCTATTTGGTTTTATCCGTCCACCTCTCGAAGAGACCAAGTTGATTTATGGCACCGTGTATCGAAGGTTTAGACGGATGCGGCCGATGTAGCAGACTTCGTCAGATTCCCCCTCGCTTGAGGGGTTTTTGATTGTGGGGACGCTCTTCCCTGCAGGCGCAAGCCCCTGCAGTTAATTACGCTACCATATCGCGGTAAAAACTTTCTCCTTCTCCAGAATTTCATTTCGTATCGTGTGTGTTTGTTTTGTTTGTGGTTGCCCGTGGATTGTATACGGAGACTAAGTGATGCCGTCGTCCGTAGGACGTGGATTAGTCCAAATCCGTATTTACTTAGATTTGGGTTTGGTGTTTTAGTTTAAGGATACGTTAGCCCTATTTAAGGCTAAGATCAACTTAAACTTTTGTTAAGGATACGTTAGTCTAAACTCCAGACTAAGATCGACTTAACGGGATCATTTAGATCCGACAAGAGAGCAATTGGCTCTACTGTTTAGTTTAATGACTTTGCGGTCGATTTCCAGTTTAGGGACATGGTGGTCCATGTTCCAGTTTAGGGACGTGGTGGTCCAACATTCCCATTTGGGAACGAGCATTAGTTTAAGGACGTTTCGGTCCAACATTCCCGTTTTGGGATGAATATTAGTTTAGGGACGTTTCGGTCCACGAGTTTAAGGACCCCGCAGTCCATATCGATGTGTGGTTGTCGGGACCCGTCACCTCTCTGACGTCGTTGAAGGATTACAACGATAGGAGTCAAAGGAGTTCGGAGATGTACCCTCGAACTGGATGTAAATTGATTTAAGAGAGCAGCTGTGCTCAGTCAATTTAATTTGAGGACTTACGGCCATGATTAGGCTAAGTCCAGTTGAAAAATGTTTAGCACTTTTATTTGTTTTTGGCCTATTAGGCCTGTGCTAGGGCTTAGCCCCTTTTTAATAATGCATAGCATTAATCTTGGTCTCTGTTGGACCTTTATTTGGGCTCTGCCCCTTTTAAAATAATGCATTGCATTATTTATTATTTTGTTTGGGCTCTGCCCATTTATAAATGATGTAGAGCATCAATTTTGTTTAGGCTCTGCCCTTTTTATTGCATTGCAATTTAATTTGTCCTACTAGGCCTTTCTGATTTAGGCCTGGCCCTATAGTAAAAGAAATGCATTGCATTTGTCAGGCGCTTTGCGCCAATCACTGAGCGCAAGTGCTTGTGGTGGTGACATGTGTCACACAAGTGCAGTGCGCTGCGCTTGCGCTGCTAACATGTGGCGCGCTCTGGTGAGTTCGCCAATTTCAGAGAGCAAGGCTCTATTTCAAAAGCGCATAGTGCAAGTGGTTTAGATGCTGACACGTGGCGCTCTCTGGTGGCTTGCGCCAACCCAGGAGCGCAACAGTGCAGTTTTTGCAAGTGCAAGGCACTATTTCAATAATCTTGAGAATCTTTAAGATTCCAGAACCAATGGTTCATAAAAAAAAGTGCAAAGCACTGTTTGATTTCTTGATCTAATTTAGATCAAAGAAAACAAGTTTTTCTTGTTTCTCTTGCTTCAGAGAACCAGTGGTTCATAAAAAAGAGCAAAGCACTGTTTATTATATGAAGATCATTGATCTTGTTCTTAGATCAGTGATCTATTAGAAGAAATTCTTCTATTTAATGAAGGTTTTTACCTTTTTCTTGGAATTTCTTTAGAGTTCTCTCTGTTTTGAGGTTCTCAATTTCTCACAATGTTGATGATCTTTTGAATTGGGGTCTAGGGGTCTTTATATAGTGCCCATAAATTAGTTAAATTAGTTAAAGAGATCTTTCTCTGAGTGATTTGGGAAATTTTCCCCACCGTTGGATCTTTGATCCAAGAGCTTCTGTTTTACAGAAGACAATCTTCTTGTTTTAACAAGAACAGAAAGATCTTTCTGGAATTTAATTCTGTTTGGCGCAGATGCACCAGCGCTTGACACGTGTCGCGCAGCGCAACTGCGCTCACACGTGTCGCGCAGCGCAGCGCAACTGCGCTGACACGTGTCGCGCAGCGCAGCGCAACTGCGCTGACACGTGTCGCGCAGCGCAGCGCTTGCGCGACTGAAGCTTTGCTTCCTTTAATTTTTGTTTTAAATAGAGCTTTGCTCTGATTGGGCGCGCTGCCTCGGGCGCTGCGCTGACGTATCAGCTTCTGACACGTGGCGCGTTGCGCGCAGCGCACAGGATCTGAAGCGTTGCTTCAGTTTTTGAATTTTGAAATTCAAACAGAGTTTTGCTCTGATTGGGGGAAACAAATGCCCCCCCCCACCATTGCGCTCACGTGGCGCACACGTGAGTGCAGCGGTGGCAAGATCCCAGCCGTTGGATCAACTGATAAGTTGAAGGGGCGCATACGCCTATAAATAGGACCCTGGGTCCTTAGAAAATTCTATACAACTTTCAAGATTTTGATTTTCAGAGCTTTGCTCTTGCTTAAGACTTCAAAGCTTTGCTCTTGTTTCAAGAATCCAGAGCTTTGCTCTCATTTTCAAAGTTAGAAAACTTTAGGTAAAATTAATTTAAATCAATCTTAACCAACAGAGCCTTACTCTCATAGATCTTTTGATCTAAAGAAATCCCCTTTGGGGTTTCATAAACAGAGCTTTGCTCTCAAGAATTTGTTTCAGGGTTTCTTAACCCATGAGCAAAGCTTTGCTCATTGACAGAATGTAGATCTTTTGATCTTCTGATGATGAACTCTTAAGAGTTTTTTTTATATGGATCTTTAAGATCCCAGAACTTCAAATTTTTTAGGAATTAATTAATTTTCTTTCTTTGATGAATTTTTATCATTATTACAGAGCTAGGCTTTTTTTTAAGAATCTTATTTCCCTGAGACCAGAGTTTGACAAGTGTCACTCTGTGACAGAGTTTTGCTCTGAAAGAGGAGATTTTCTCCTTGCCTCTAGGGATTTTTTTATTATTAATGGGAATATTCTCTTGGGGATTAACTGACAATCTCATCCAATGATGGGGTTGTCTTATTAACTGACGTATTGTCATCCAGATTTTGTGGGTCCCTATTTGGTCCCCTACCCACTGCATTACAGTGTGGTGTAAAATTTTAAAATGTTGAGCGTTGGAATTACAACACTGACGGTTAATTTTTGTCTCTCCGTAGGAAACGTGTCTTTCGATACTTCATTCCCATTTGCTCGTTCGAAGGAAGGGTTTCCCGAGGCGCCCGTGGATCGTGAAGTCCTAGCTATGATCAGGGAACACGACCCGGAATATAAGAGTCTTCACCTTTGGGGATCGTGGTACAATCAAATCATCATGGGTCGTCGGAGCTTTACGTGCGCAGTGCCGTCAGAACCTATTACTGCAATCCATTATGCCAGCCCACCCCCGGTGCAGTATGCCGTGGAGATGGTTGATTGGACCTCGAAGGGCTTTCTTCATCCCGCCATAGATGCAATTCCGGTTCAGCGTCCTATGGTTTTGGATATCCTGGGACGCCGTATCTGTCAAGGCGAGGCGCGACCTTGGGGGCAATCATATAACATAGGTCTGATCCCCCGCCACCCGAACGGCTATCTGCCGTGGGCTCGGTATATCCTGTCGGCGAAGAAGTCGCAGTTGATAAGGTTAGGGTTGTACACCGCGGTTTACGTCTCCCTCTTCCAGTATCCCACGCTTCCCACCTGGTGGTTCAAGGCTTTCTTGGAGCAGTGGAACATTCCTACTCATACTTTCCTTGCAATGGACCGGGAAGTGTCAATTTCTCTGGAGGAATTCACAGAGGTCTCCGGTTTACCGGTTATAGGGGAGCACTATGAGGAGTTGCTTCCGACAGATGAGTATGTCTTCGGTGCTAAGCCGGCGGTAAGGGGCCTCACTCCGGAGAACGTTGTTCAACACCAATTCCCAAGTTTGATCAAAGTGTTGAACATTTATGAGGCCCTTTTCATCGAACGTGGGAGTCGTGGAGTTAGCTTTGAGGATTTCATCGCTCGGTTCCTTCACCCAAGCGTCCTCTCGGCAGAAGCCGCCAAGTTTGCCACTCTTGACGACCCTTTCGGTCTAGGTTTGGATAACCTACCGGCGAAGGAAATAGACCAAAAGGGTTTTTTCCTTCCTAACTCCCCGACTGTGTCTTTTGCGGAAGTTGCAGCCCTTGGGATGGATGAGGAAGCGTTCTTTTTAGGCTTTCTGGGGCTATGGCTGAGTTGGTTTGCGCTCCCAATGCATTCTCGCCTTATGAGGCCCTCCGCCTTTTACCCAGCTCACCGGATGACCATCGGGGTAAAAGTAGCCGTCGGGATCGCCGGTTTTGCGCACTTGTATCACGGCCTTAGTCAAGCGGCGGATGCTAATGATCCTGGAGTGCTGCACGTGATCTTCCCGATGCATTACTTCATATCATGGCTTGAGCTACATACCCGGGGCGTCTTTGGTATGCACAAAAGGCCCTCATTCTATGACAGGTGCGGCTTCCCTCGAATCATGCAACTGATCGGCGCCTCCATTGTGACCCCATCGCCACGGAATGCCAGAGGTTTGCTCCTTCGCCCCCACACAGTTGGAGACAGGATGTCTTTCATTGACAAAGTATTGACTATCGGAAAGGCATCCACCACTGCAGTGCGGCCATTGCAAGACACTTTCAAAGATGGAGCCTCAGTTTTGACGGCCCGGGAGACCCTCCATCTATATTCCATCAGACCGGGCTTCCTGGTATTTAGGCAGAACGGTGCGGCGATTTTCATGAGATACAACCCGCACCGTTTCGCCCAACAACTGAGCTACGATCAGGGGGTACCATTGGAAGCTTTTCTACTGGAACCTGCTGCCACTGAAGAAGGGATGGAGAACGTGCTGCATCATTTCATGCATCTGAATACGGGTTCTTACTTTGTTATCAGTGAGCCGGCTTGCGCCCTACGACTCCTCAACGTATATAAAGAATGGTACAATCATTCGACGGGAGCCGTTATAAAGGAAGAAAGGCAATTGCTGGTCGACCGTAAAGGTGTGCCCCCCGGTAGCGACTGCAAAGCTCCTCTAGTGCCAAGGACCCCGGTAGTCCCCCTCTAAAAGATGCTACGGCCGGACTACCGCGTGCGCAGAGTCCTCCACACGGATCGCCGCTTCCCGATATTGCGGATGCACCACCAGCGCCCTGTGCTCCAGTGGAGACAGTGGTTGTAGCCTCGCCGGAGTCTGGTGTTGATGCGAACATCGGGACTCGCCGCCCCAAGGTGCCTGCAAAGCGCAAGTCGATCCCGGGTGCACCTAGGGCTGGTGGGCAGAAGAAGAAAAAGAAGCCGCTTTTCGCGGCTGACGTTGTGTTCGGTCAAGAACCCCACGCTCCCTATGGTGAGGTCCTGGGTGAGTACGGGACCAACATGGGCTTAGTCATGCCGCCGGATGATACGGACTTGGAGGCCGCCCTCGTAGCTTCGGAGCGATTGGTGAGGCGCGACGCGTGGCTGGCTAAGCTTGCGGAATCAGGTAATCACTAGTCGCATTTTTTATTGCATCATATCTTTATTATTGCCTTTGACTAACATTTTTTCTTCTTTTCTTCCAACAGGCATCGCCACTGAAGAAGCTATTGCCGCTTCCCTCAAGACTTTCCAAGAGGAGGAACGCCTTAAAGCGTCCTTAGGCCTTAGTAAGTTTCGATTCATCAAATTTTCATTTTCCTTGTGTTATGATCGATCTAACCTCTCCCTTTTTATCGCAGGAACCTCAATGCCAATCCCGCCAGGTGACGCTGAAACTCTTCCCAGGCCAGCCGCCGATGTTTCTGCCCCCTCGGGGCTACCACGAGAGGCCCGTCTTGAAGAGCCGATAAGAGATGCCTTAAAGGCTCTGGAGGCATCTCTGAACGAGGACGACGATGCCTTGATGAAGGAAGCGTCGAAAAGGTCCATAGCAACAGCCCGGGAGGAGAGGAAGCGATTGAGGCGCGAAGCGAAGGCACGCAGGGCTGTTTTGGCCATTGGAGCGGGCCCAAGCACCGTCCCTCGTGCCGATACTCTGTCAGAAGAGCCCCCGGTCGTCTTGTCTACAGCTCATAGACAGGCGGTGCGCGCTAATAGGGAAGCTAACGATAAGTCCACCTCAGGTAATATTTCTTTCAGAATTTTGTTGTAAGAACTATAAAGCCGTCGGTTATATATTCTGTCCTGCAGGGCCAAGTCCAACCGAGGGGGAGGAGGAGACTGTCGAACCTGAGGGGCCAGAGGAAGAGGCATTGGTCGATCCCGAGCCGATGGCAGACGACACAATCGGGACTGCCGGGCCCGAGCTAGTGGCTGACGAAATGGTCACGTCCACTATGCCTGAGCAGGTGGCCGATGCCGAGCCCGAGCTAGCAGCGAACGGGGTGCCTGAGACCGATGACCCCGTGGCGACGGCGGACGAGACAGCCGTGACTGCTGAGCCCGAGGGAGTACCGGGTGAGGTGGACATGATTCCTGAGGACGAGCCAACCGCTCTTTCTCAGGAGTCTGGCAATGCTCCGGTCATAGCTCTCCCCGCCTATGGACCTCCGCCGTCTCCTGACCTCGCGAGCACGACGACGGCCCCCGTGGAGTCTGGGGATGAGGCCACGGGTGGTGGACTTATGTCGCTGGAGGAGGGAGACGCCTCTGTCTCGGCTGGAGGCTCATCAGGTAAATTTTGGATTACTGTCCCCCCCCTTTTTTTATCTGGCAATCTTTCCTGACAGGTTTACCCTTGTTTTTTAACGCAGGTGCAGGCAGTGCCGATGCTCCATTGCTCGAGGGAGCGCCGTCAACTACTGCCTTGGCGGTGGTCACCTCTCAGCCCTCCCTTATACCATCGAAGATGTTAGAAGGTATGGGTTTGCAACTTATTAGTCTTATCTTTCAGACACATAATTTATGTACTGAAGTCGTGCTGTTGTGTCTTTTCAGGAGTACTTTTTGACCATCTTTATCAGGTGTTGCTCCCATACTTCTCCTTCCCATCTGAATTCGCTTCTCCCTCTGGTGGCGCTGGTGAGTATAGTTTCCACTTAATATCTTTCTTTTTCAGTGATGGAATTATTTCTAACTTTTTCTCGTCCCGACTGTAGTGCTACAAATTGAAGGAGGGGATGTAAGATCGGCCGCACCACCGGCCCTTCCGGTCTTGTCACCTGCCGCAGCTGGTACAGCAACTATCACATTGATAACTCCCCCTTTTTTTTGAACTGTTATCTGATCATATTTTGTTTTTTTTAGCTGTCGTTCCGGTCTCGGCGCCCTTCGAGCCTCGTGTCATAATGCCGGCGGGCCCTTTCCTAAGACGTTCGTCCTCGAAAGGCGCCGCGAACAGTCTGTGTATGTTGAGCGACTACATCGAGGAACTTGACATCGAGACTCCTACGTCTGTTGCAGACTTCGCTACGGCGGTTAACCCGATGCTGGTGATACTCGTAAATTTCCATGACGAGGGCATCG
This sequence comes from Agapanthus africanus, assembly GCA_030015575.1. Lineage (NCBI taxonomy): Eukaryota > Viridiplantae > Streptophyta > Magnoliopsida > Asparagales > Amaryllidaceae > Agapanthus > Agapanthus africanus. Next base: position 932,337,590 of record CM057338.1, read on the forward strand.
TTGCGTCTTGGGTTAATCATTGCAAGGAGATCGAGGCTCGCCTGCATCTGCTGGAGTCGATGCGTCCTGCCCCTGAGGTTCTGGCCGTGAGCACTCAAAGAGCAGCGTGGATTGAGAAAAGCGCTTCTTACGTCCACCACTTGGAACAAGAAGCGGCTTTAAGGCTGAAGGAGTGCCAGGAGTCTTCAAGTGAAACCGCTCGCCTACGTGCCGAAGTTGAGGCAAACGCAGCCGAGGTGAAGGCTATCTTTGAGGGCCTCCTGGAACGCATCTCTCATGGGCTAAACTTGAAGCGAAAGCTTGATGTCGTCGAGCGTGACACCCCAGGCCGCGAAGATGCTCATCAAGCCGTTAGGGAGCAGCTTGCATCTTTCTTGCAGCAGCGGGCTCAAGTAGAGGCTGAACTGGCGGTGGTGGCCGATCAGGAGAAAGCGTGGAAGGAGGTGCACGAACAATTGCTAGAGCTATGCAAGACGCTTCCTTCCAGTAGTTCCCCTTGTATATATATACAATTGTAAATTTTTTTCTCTTTTCAAATAATATGTATCCATCCTTTATTCTTTTGTACGCTTCTCCTTGTACTTGATTAAATTAATAAATAAAGATACACATTTTTCTTTGCAATGTCTTGTACTATTTCTTTGCTTTCTCCCTTCTCTTATTATCAACATGCTGTCTTGATAAACACAAATGACAGATAATAGAGTAAGCATCTAGATTTCTCCAAGAGATAGCGATGGCTTAGGCCGCAGGTTCAGATCTGCTGCCTAAGACTTTTCAACTCTATGAGCCGTAAGGGTCTTATAGAGACTTTTCTCCCTACGGATCGAGAGGATCTCATAGGTGGATTTTCTCCTTAGGAATCGTGAGGATTCCTAAGTGTGTTTTCTTATAAGTCGTAAGGATCTTATAAGAGAATTTTCTCCCTTACAAGTCGAGAGGACTCGTAAGTGGTTGGTGAGTTGACTTGTTTCCGAGTCGAAGTATTGCTCCGACGGGGGGGTCGTTGGTTGACTTGTTTCCGAGACGGAGGCCATTGGCTGACTTGTTTCCGAGACGGGGTCGTTGGTTGACTTGTTTCCGTGACGGAGGTCATTTGCTGACTTGTTTTCGAGACGGGGTCGTTGGTTGACTTGTTTCCGCGACGGAGGTCATTTGCTGACTTGTTTCCGAGACGGAGGTCATTTGCTGACTTGTTTCCACGACGGAGGTCGTTGGCTGACTTGTTTCCGCGACGGAGGTCGTTGGTTGACTTGTTTCCGCGACGGAGGTCATTTGCTGACTTGTTTCCGAGACGGAGGTCATTTGCTGACTTGTTTCTGCGACGGAGATCGTTGGTTGACTTGTTTCCGCGACGGAGGTCGTTGGTTGACTTGTTTCTGAGACGGAGGTCATTTGCTGACTTGTTTCCGCGACGGAGGTCGTTTGTTGACTTGTTTCCGAGACGGAGGTCGTTGGCTGACTTGTTTCCGCGACGGAGGTTGTTGCTTGACTTGTTTCCGAGACGGAGGTCGTTGGCTGACTTGTTTCCGAGACGGAGGTCATTTGTTGACTTGTTTCCGCGACGGAGGTCGTTGACTGACTTGTTTCCGCGACGGAGGTCGTTGGTTGACTTGTTTCCGCGACTGAGGCCATTGGCTGAGACGGAGGTCATTTGCTGACTTTTTTCCGAGACGAAGGTCATTTGCTGACTTGTTTCCGCGACGGAGGTCGTTTGTTGACTTGTTTCCGAGACGGAGGTCGTTGGCTGACTTGTTTCCTCGACGGAGGTCGTTGCTTGACTTGTTTCCGAGACGGAGGTCATTGGTTGACTTTAGGTTGTCTGTGAACCGTAGAGTCTTGGAACTGGGGACTTTGTCGTGGCTCCGATTGGTGATATCACGTCCATGTCCTGCTCGAATGAGGAGGAACGCCGCTGTTGGTCTCCAGGCTGTATATGTGGTCGTTGAGATCTGACTTTCCTTTGATGCAGCCTGGTGGGTAGTCCCCTTTTTGTTTGTGCCCTTGGATTGTATACAGGGATCGATGTGATCTCAACTGTAGGGCAAAAGGTTTCATATATTTCTTTTTATTGTTTTATTTCTGCGATGCTCTATCATTTCAGCTTTTATATCGCGAAGGTCGCGATTGCCCAATCATTTCGGCTATTTTTCGCTGTGCCCAATCATTTCGGCTGTTTATTTTATTTTTACTCGCTGCTTTCTATTGCAATTTGCCCAATCATTTCGGCTATTTTGCATGCATACGTTTTTACTTGCTGCTTTTTATTGCAAGTTGCCCCATCATTTCGGCTATTTCGTATGCATGTGCGGCCTACTGGCTTTTCGCTGTAAGCCTGGAATTAGACACCGATTTCGGCATCAGCACCGCTACAACTGGGATATTGCCAGGAGCGAATCATCATTTGCCTCTGTCGATGTCGACCAAAGGTGGCTTAGTGAACAGGGTTAAGGTCCTGTCGACTAAGACTTTTAACTTCATGAGCCGTAAGGGTCTCACAAAAGTATTTTTCCCTACAAGTCGTGAGGATCTTGTAGGTGTATTTTCTCCTTAGGAATCGTGAGGATTCCTAAGTGTATGTTCCTCTGTAAGTCGTAAGGATCCTACAAGAGGGTTTTCTCCTTGTAAGCCGAGAGGGCTTATAAGGGTTGTTTATCATGTGTACATATCCCCAGTCACGGATGGGACTTGGTTAGGGAAATGTTTATTCGCGCCCGTGGATTGTATACAAGGGTCAGCATTGATCCGCTTGTAGGGCAATATCGAAAGTTGTGGGGGTTTGCTTAAGCACAGGTTCAGGTCTCTGTAACTTAAGACTTTCAAATCTTATGAGCCGTGAGGGTCCCATAAGAGAGTTCTCCTTACGAATCGTGAGGATCTCGCAAGTGTATGTTCTCCTTAGGAATCGTGGGGATCCCTAAGTGTGTTGCTCCCTTGTGATTCGTAAGGATCTCACGCGGGTGGTTTCTCCTTACAAGGTCGAGAGGACCCTGTAAGTGTCCTTTAACGAGGTTGCGCCCTTTCAGGTTTTCACAAACACTCGCCAGTAGCCCTGTTGTTTTTACTCACGGAGCCATTTCGGGTTTTCATTCGTGCCCATTTTACTTATGGACATACCTTTTTTTTTTATTCTTTTTATTTTCTCTCTCTTTTTTTTTACGAGGTCGCGCCCTTTAGGGTTTTCACGAACACTCGCCGGTAGCCCTGCTGTTTTTACTCACAGAGTCCTTTCGGGTTTTCATCCGTACCCATTTTGCTTATGGACATACCGTTTATTATATTTTTTCCTTATTTATTATTTTATATATATATATATATTTTTACTCATCTCGTCGGCCTGAAGATGCTGCGGTAATAATTTAAAGACGTTTCAGTCCTTCGTTAGTTTAAGGACGTTTCGGTCCGTCCAAGAGAAAGCTGGCTACTGCTTATAAAGTTTGAGCTTAGGAAGATAGCGAGAGGACATAGTCGTCGTCATCTATCATTGACCTAGGCAGTAACTCGCTAAGCGTAGTATTTCTTTAGGAATCGGCCATTTATTGGCCTGTAAGGCCTTTCACCGTGCATATCCATGAGTAGATAGGCTCCACCTTGGTAGACCTTGTCTATGATGTACGGGCCTTCATAGTTTGGCTCGAATTTTCCCCGCTTGGCGCGATTGGGAATCATAGGCCTTTTGACCACTAGCACGAGTTCGTCTTGGTGGAATGTCCTCGGCCGGGTCAATCTTTCATATGAGCGCGTCATCTTTGCTTTATAAGCCTCAAGGTTTTGTTGCGATATGAGCCGGGTCTCATCAAGGGCATCAAGCTCCTCAAGCCGAAGGTGAGCATTTTCTTCGTCCGTCAGCTCATAGTGGACTGCCACTCGTAGAGTGGGTAACTCTATCTCGAGGGGGAGTACTGCTTCTGTGCCGAATACCAGCACATATGGCGTTGTGTTCGTGGCCATCTTGAACATAGTTCGATACACCCAAAGAGCCTCTTGCAGCCTCTCATGCCAATCCTTTTTATTTCGGGACACCGTTTTCTTCATGGTCTTCGTCAAGGTCTTGTTGAAGGCCTCGGCCAGACCGTTAGCTCCCGGATTATAAACCGAGGAATATCTCCAGTCTATATTGTGTTGTTGCGCGAAGCGACTGATCTTGTGGCTTCTGTAAGCTGGCCCGTTATCGGAGATGATCCGTCGTGGAGTTCCAAATCGATATATGATGTGCGTCTTGAAGAAATGGAGGATATTCTCCGTCTTCACTTTTCTCAACGGTACTGCTTCTGCCCATTTGGAGAAGTAGTCAGTCGTCGCTAGGATGAAACGATGTCTCCTGGACGATGCTGGTTCGATGGGGCCGACTATGTCAGTCCCCCACATTTCGAATGGCCAGCTAGCCACCGTTGGATGGAGTGAATTTAGATGCTGGTGGATGAAGTCTCCATAAATTTGGCACGAGTGGCATTGCTTCGCATATTCGAGGCAGTCCTAGATCATCGTGGGCCAGTAGTAGCCTATTCGTTTGATCTTCAACTTCATTTTCGGGCCCGCTTGGTGAGAACCGCAGAGTCCGTCGTGAACTTCCTGAACGACTCTTTTCGCTTCGTCAGGTCCCAGGCATCTCAACCACAAAGAATCGAACGGCCTCTTGTACAGAGTATCATTGACGAAGGCGAAAGACAGAGCTCGTTTCATAAGCTGATGTCTTGAGGACGCATCTTCAGGCGTTCGACGGTATTTGAAGTAGTCTATAAAGACTTCCCTCCAATCCTCGGCTTTTTCTCGGTCTTTTATTTGCAGAGCCATCTGCTCAGTCGCTCCCTTTTCTTCGGGTGATTCTGGAGATATTTCTGCTGGGGCAAGCACCCGACGGTTTTGTACTACGATTCTTACGTCATCGAGGTTCTCGTCAGCCAGTTCTTTAGCGAGCTTGGCTAATGCATCCGCTTTGCTGTTTTCCGCGCGCGGTATGTTCTCCAAAATATAGGAGGGAATTTGGGTCAACGGTTGCTGCACCTTTTCGCCGTACTTCACCAACTCTGGCTTGCACGTCTGGTAGTCGCCATTTACTTGACTGATGACCAACTGGGAGTCTCCATATATGAGGAGGTTTTCAATTCCCATGTCGATGGCGATCTTGAGGCCTGCTATCAAAGCTTCGTATTCGGCTTCATTGTTTGTCCTCGGCTCTATTAGGGAGAAAGCAAAGCGCATTATCCCTCCTTGTGGAGTTACGAAGATGAGGCCTACCCCCGACTTGATTATGGGGGTGTTTTATCTGCGCTTCTTCATGGAAGATGCTCCATCGAAATAAAGCTCCCATCGGGTATCACCACCGTCGATTGCGTCAAACGCATGTTCGTCTGGCAGCTCGCAATTCAGAGGAGAATCGGCAGGTATCAGATGCTCAGTGAGGAAGTCGGCAATGGCCTGGCCTTTCACTGCTTTGAAAGATTAATACGTTATCGAGAACTCCATCAAGAGCAGGGCCCATTTAGCGAGTCGCCCCGTCAATATGGCCTTTGACATTAAATATTTAAGGGGGTCCACCTTCGAAATGAGACGGATTTCATGCGCCAACGCATAGTGCCTGAGCTTTGTTATCGCAAAGATCAACGCCAGGCAGTGTTTTTCAATGGGAGAGTAGTTGCTTTCTGCCCCCAGAAGAACTCGACTTAAGTAGTAGAGTGCCCTTTCTTTCCCCTGATCATTCTCTTGTGCCCATAATGCGCCTAAAGAACCTTCGAGGGCGGTCGTATAGAGAATGAGGGGCTTTCCCTTGACCGGAGTAGCCAGCACTGGCGGATTTTGCAAGTATTGCTTGATTTCGTCTAGTGCACCTTGGCATTTTTGATCCCAGACGAATAGAGTTCCCTTCTTCATCAAGTGGCTGTAAGGACGGCATTTGCCTGAAAGGTTTGCTATAAATCGCCGTATGTACGCGAGCTTCCCTTGGAGAGACCGCAACTGCTTAAGAGTCCTTGGCGGAGGCATTTCCATGATCGCCTTGATCTTCGACGGATCTACTTAGATACCTCGGTGTTGGACGATGAATCCCAGGAATTTGCCCGAGGAAACTCCGAATGCACACTTGAGAGGGTTCATCTTCAAGTTGTATTGTCGAAGGCGTCGAAATACAGTCTTTAGATGCTCGAGATGTTCCTCGTATGATTTGCTTTTAACCACGAGATCGTCGATATAGCATTCGACGATTTCGTGTATAAGGTCATCAAAGATCTGCGTCATGGCTTTCTGATAAGTAGCGCCAGCGTTCTTTAGACCAAAGGGCATCACCTTGTAGCAGAATATTCCTAAAGGAGTCCGGAAAGCGGTGTGCTTCTGGTCTTCGGGATGCATCTTTATCTGATTATACCCTGATGAGCCGTCCATGAAGGAGAAAACCTCATGAGTGGACGTGTTGTCTATCATCAGTTCGGTGACTGGCACTGGGAAATCGTCCTTCGGGCAAGCTTTATTGAGATCTCGAAAGTCTATGCATATGCGCACCGTCCCATTTTTCTTCATCACCGGGACGATGTTGGCGATCCATTCATGGTATTGAACCTCCTGGATAAAGCCAGAGTCAATTAGCTTCTTAACTTCGGCATTGATACTCATCTCAAGCTCGAGCCTCATTCTCCTCGACGCCTGTTTGACTGGCTTGACATCCGGGGATATCGCCAATTTGTGCACAGCAATTTCTGGATCTAGTCCCGGCATTTCGGAATAGTTCCATGCAAAGCAATCTCTATGTTGTACAAGCAAGTCTTTTAACGCGGCCACCCTTTCTTCAGATAGCAGCTCGCTAACGAATGTAGGTCGCGGGTCGTTCGCCGTCCCCAACTCAATTTTCTTGAGGTTATCTGCAGTGGTATGTATTCCATCTTCCAGCTCTTTTGGTGCTGGTGGGAATTCTGAGATTACCTCATCGTTGCTGTCTTCAAAGCACCAGGGAAGGTCATCTATGTTCTCGGGCTCTTCTTTTAATATTGTTATCATGTGACAAGTACGAATTCGCTTCCAAGCCCAATGTAGAGTTGATTCTGTTCTCGTGGCTTTGGGTTCGTGCTTCTGTGGCGGCGTTACCCTCCAGTTGTCAGACAGAGCGAACTTGCCAAGCTGATACTGATCTTCAACCCAATTCTTAAAGGTGAAGCAATCTTCGAGAGGATGCCCTATCACTCGGTGATAAGGGCAATAGTTTGGATGAGAGACTTCGCCTGCTTGTTCGGGGTGCTTGGACTCCGGCAGTGTAAGCATCTGATGTTTTAGAGCGAGGTCAAGTATTTTCTTCATCTTGTCCCGAGGAAAAGAGTACGCTCGACCCATTTTCTTATGAGGGATAGATCGGAACCGCTCGATTCCCGCTTGCGTGGCTTCTTAGTCCCATTTTGTTGCTGTTGAGCACCTTTTTCGCCTTTCGACTTATTTCTGCCTCTGCGTCGAGCCTTTTTTATAACAGGTTGACAGGAAGCGACATTTTCATTTTTCACAGCCTGTTGGAGGAGGCATTGTGTTTTGGCTTTTTCGTAGATTGCCATCTCGCGGTTGTGGTCGTCTCGGACTTTTTGACCAGCTTCCCTTATAAGCTTGTCCATTTGTTCTTCGAACGACGGACTGGGCACTTTTGCATCAGGAATTTTTACTGGTTCAGGGTTAGTGTCCTCTCATTGAGCATCCGCTATAGAGTAGTTCTCGTTTCTTAGACCGAATATATCCGAGCCCGATTGTTTCCATTCTCCTATTAGGCAATTTGTGCTGAGTTCCGGGGACGTTCCAGACCCTGTCGTAGAATTTTGCTTTCCGAGCGGTCTGTTTAAAGGATATCCCCTGGCGCTTCAGCAACTTCTTCAAGCCTTCTGTATAATATCTGGGCAGACGGATGGGCCGAAGCCTGTCCAGCGTAGGGTCCGTACCGTGCCAGGTTTCTTTCTCCACTCTGTTTTCTTCAGAGCGGTAGAATAGAATTGCATTTTCACCTCTTCGCCTGGGAGGGACGTAGAACGTCCGCAACTCCTCTACACTGTAGATATCAAGTGCATCCAGTTCTTTATGGTGTTTAAGTAGAACCATGGCGACTTGCAGACTTTGCTCTTCGTCAGCGGACGTTTGTATTGAAGGTCGAGCAGAGAATACAGCATGGACCTCGTCTTCCGAGTCGCTGCCAAAGATCAACGTAGGAGCGGATGGTCCCGGCTTGTTGTATTGGGGTGGACCCGAATAAACTATCTTCTTCTCCTCCTCGGTATCACTGCAGAAGACAGGGATGGTAGCGTTAGTTTTGTTCTCCGGCTTGTGACACCTTTCCGTGCCTTCGAAATTCGGTAAGAAGTATTTGGCATCTTCATATTTGCAAACTTCGTTCACGGAAAACGGATTCAGTTCTCCCGTCACGGTATACTCGAGACCATCCCTAAAATATTTCATACACTGATGCTGTGTAGAAGGGATGATGTTGTACTCGTGTAACCATGGTCGGCCGAGCAGAGCGTTGTAACATGTCTTGGCATCTATGACGTGGAATTTAATGTCCGTGACGAGCAACCCAAAGCGTAGCGTCAGTATCACAGATCCAAGAGTCTTTGATGATTGGGAGTCGAACCCGGAGATGGTGATTTTGTCCCGAGCAAGGTGCTGGACGCTCATGCAGATTTCCTTTAACACCCGTACGTTAAGTAGATTAACAGACGACCCGTTATCGACCAGGATTTTGCCTATCTTTATATCGTGGCAGTATCCTGAGACATAGAGGGGGCGATTGTGTTCGCACATCCCAAGGAGAAGGTCTTCATCGCCGAAAGTGACATCGGCCGTGTGCACTTCCTCCATTTCATCCTTCATCCTTTCTTCAGCCAGGAAAGCTTGGAATTGTTCTGGCTCCTATAGTGCCTTGATTAACAAATCTCTTGCCTCTTTTGATAGTAAAAGGGCGTCAAGAATACTGAGCTACGAGGGTAATTTCCTTAGATGCGCTAGAACGTTGTAATCCACCTTATTTTTCTTTGGCGGGTCCTTGGCGGCTAGCTCTTCCATGATTTGGTCATCTAAGGCAATATCCTCAGAGACCTTTTCTTTCCCTTTGTCTTTTTTGTTTGGGGTGCGAGATTCTTTTCGGGTAGCGTCCGATTACGCAGTCGGATATTTTCACAGACCTTCTGCTCTTCCCCTTTTCCCGAGGTGGACTCTTTAAAGAGAGGGCCAAGCTCCAGCTCCTCGTCAGAATCGCTCCGGAATGTGAGCACTTGTGATCCCCCGGCGTTAATCATGCGACAATTGCCAGTAGTTCTGTTAAGCCCCTCGGTCGTATTTTTCCACTCCCGACAAGTTTTGCGCTTTTCCCGCTTAAAATGCTGTTGGTGAGCAACATATCCTTGCCACCATCTATCGAAAGCTTTGCACTCTTCAGTGGGGTGAGAAATCTTCCGATGATACAAGCAGTAGGAGGGGTGCATTTCCGCTTCACCGGTAATGCTTCCTTCAGAGGATGGTAGCTTCATACCCATTGACATGGCTTTAGCAAACCTTTTCCTCGTCTTGAATTTGCTTTTATCCGCAGTGGGTCTATTTTGCTTTAGCGGGAGTGTCTCAGCTCTTTCGTCAAGGCGCTGGCGCTTAGCCCTTTCAAATATAGCCGTCTCGCGTTCCCAATCAGCTTTACTTTTTAAGAGAGCTTCATTGAGGAATGCGTCAATTACTTCATCCGATGGCCCCAGAATTTTTGGTTCAGGATCTGCCCCCAGCTTTTCAGTGCAAGGAGTATCCTCATCGTCCGTGAACGAATGGGAAATCACATGACAGCTCGCCACGTATTCTTCAGATTCGTCCGACGAACTTTCCTCCTCATCTTCCTCTTGAAAGACGTGGTTGAGAAACTCTTGGAGTGTAATGGGAGTCCGTGCTTTCTGGTTGTATTCCTCCAGCGCGTCAATTTGTTTTTGTAAGTCCGTGCGTTTGTCACCAGGATTCACGGGCTTCTTTGATTTCTTTTTCTTCTTCTTCGAAGATTTTGTCGGCTGGTTGCGAGTGCTTGGGCCACCACAATCGGTCTTTCGAGTTGGACGCGGCTTCAACATCCCTTCAATGACCTGTGGTTCCAACGGGTTCTTCCACTTGATCGCTGGGCATGCCCGAAGATCGTTCAGCATTCTCTTTGTCTTGGTTGACAAAACAACTTCCCATGGGGCTTCTTCAACGAGAGAGCACGTTGCCCGCGGCGTATTCATCCTTTTAGAGGCGTGAGGTTGGGGCGGATTCATCTTCCATCTGTCGGACAACGTGAACTTGCCCTGTTGGTACTGGTCTTCAAGCCAATTTTTGAAGATGTAGCAATCCTCGATCGGATGACCCAGTACCCGATGATAGGGACAGTAGTTGGGCTCATTAACATCATTTGGTTGCGACGGACGTTTTGGCTCCGGCAAATTTATGAGTCGGTTGCGCAACGCCAGCTCGAATAATCTTCTCATTTTATCTCGGGGAAACGAGTAAGGACGTCCTAGCCTCTCCTCAAGGGGTACGTGCGGACGCATATTATTTTGACGAACAACCGGTTTCGAGTTGCTCGGCTGTTGCTGAGCATTAGCGACAACGATCGCTTTTCCCTTCCCCTTTTCATTCCGGGAGTCCGGCTTTGGAGGGGTGGTCTATGACCCATCTGGTCCATTTGAGCCAGCTTGTCGATCAGGGCCTGGAAGGTAGTCGGTTTGAAGAACATCATAAATTGCGAGATGGTTGCTTGCGGATCAAGGGTTCCCACAAACATACCCACTGCAGGAGCTCCCTCAATGCGCTGCTCGCACTTTGACCATAAATTCCGCCACCGTATAGCATATTGGACCCATGTCTTGCCTGGCTTCACCCTGGCGTTAATCAGTGCCGTCATCGGGGTGCGTTCACTGGCGCTCGCAAAACGCTGGGTAAACAATAGCTCCATCTCCGCGAAGGTCTTGATAGAGTCGTTCGGGAGCTCGGAATGCCACTCGAACGCTGTATCTGATAAGCTGCCAACAAACTGGCGAAGCAAAAACTTATCATCACCGCCAGTGTTGCCGCAAAGCGCCCTAAACTGAGCAACATGCTGGTGGGGATTGCCCGTCCCTTTATAGACATGGAATTTGGGTATTGTGTAGCCCGGCGGGTACTTGATCTGGTCGTACCAGCTCGGATATGGTCGTCCTGTTTTTACGACCTGGCCGGCGGCTTCAGTCGCATGATGAACCTTTATTTGTTGGGCTATGTACTCGTCCAAGTCAGCTTTGGAGATTGTCTCCTCCTTAGCATTTGACAGAGCTGGCGGAGGATTTGATGTTTCTTCTCTATCGTCCTCAAGGACAATCGAGGGATCTTCAGCTGGAGGATCTTGTTGGATCATCATCCCCACCATGTCCTGGAACAGGAGGGCCATACGCTTTATGTTGGATGCTTGTTCAGCAACCTCTTTTTCCTTCTTCTCCAATATCTGACGAAGGAACTCAGCGTCAGTCTCTTGCTCCTGGCGTTCATCCGAGGACGTTTCAGGGCTTTCTTTTGGCCCAGTGAGTGCAGCCATTGCGTTCATCATTTCTTGGAGCTTTTGTTGTTGCTCCTGAGCTTTGGTCACCGACCGTGTAAGCGGTCTATGACCTGTGGATGCACGGCTGTCCTCCTTTCCCGACGTCATGTATACTGTATGAACTATTATGCCCCCGGACTTAGGGCATTTAGGCTCACCGCCTTTGGCATTTGCCGCGGGCGCGGGCATTTTCTACGGCCTTCTTCTTTTGTGGGCCGTTGAAGTTGAAGGGGTCATTGTAGTAGGCACCCTGGCGGTTGCTGTCCTTTGTTGTTTAATAGGACGGCCCTTTCCTTCTTGCACCTTCGCCTTTTTCTGTTGACGAGAGTGATCTGGGTCAATTACGGAGTCTTGAACCCTTCGCCAAACTTTGTATATTTTTTAGGACAGCCGTTGAGGGGGCTGCTCTCGCTTCATTTCCGGAACTCTCTCCGCAGGTGGAGGAGATCTTTTCAATGTAGCAGTTGGAGAGTTCTTACGTACTCTCCTAAGTGGTTTAAAGTTGTTCCCAGTTGGAACAGCAGCATTGACTTCCACCCCTGGAGCAGGTGGAGTTAGTCCTGAGGGGGAGTTGCCCCCTGCCTTCCTCACTCGTCGCCAATGGCGACGTCGAGCATGATGAGCCGTTGTGACTGGCTCAGCGATAGAGACAGCTTCTTCTTGCCCCCTGTCTGAATGAGGTGCTGCCGGTGTTAACCTCTTAAAGACTGAGGTTGTCTTTTGAGTGGCAATATTCAATCTGTCAAAGACAGATCCTCGAGCAGGGGCAGGAGCCGGAATAGACAGCCTTGAAAAGACTGACTCTTTGACGGGAGAAGCCGCCTTAACGACTTTTGGAGCAGCGGTCTTCTTTGGGATGACTGCCTCAGGTGTTATGGGCTTCTTGATAGGCCCTTTGGTGCTCGAGCTCAGCCTGGTGAAGACTGAAGAATTGGACGACTCGTTGAGAGGGGCCGTGGGAGTAGCAAGTCGATCGAAGACCGACTTTCTTGAAGCTTCCGGTGAGGGCACAGGGATGGTAAAGCTTTCCGGAGGGATCATGGTTCCGAAGAACAGGCCCGTGGTAGCCTGATTCACTTGCTCCACAGGCAGCGTAAGGACGGAGGCCGCTTGAGGCCCATATGCTACACCTCCAGGTGAGGCGGAGCGTCTGTTGCATTGGCACTTCGAGCAGTTTGAGCAGTTAGAGGCCATCGATGTTAAATTTCTGCGCTAGGCAAAAGACCAAATCTTAGTAACTTGCAACCCAAAGGCAACCATTAACAAACCGCGATTCGTTCGCGAAGACGACACACGAAGTGTGGAGTGGAAAGAGGAAAAGGTCCCACCGGGCGTGCCAGAATCTGTTCCCCTCCGAAAGACGGCGGCGACGTGAAGACGTCTTGCCTGAGATTCGGGGCAGATGCTATTTGGTTTTATCCGTCCACCTCTCCGAAGATGCCAAGTTGATTTATAGCACCGTGTATCGAAGGTTTAGACGGAGGCGGCCGATGTAGCAGACTTCGTCAGATTCCCCCTCGCATGAGAGGTTTTTGATTGTGGGAACGCTCTTCCCTGCAGGCGCAAGCCCCTGCAGTTAATTACGCTACCGCATCGCGGTAACAACTTTCTCCTTCTCCAGAATTTCATTTCGTGTCGTGTGTGTTTGTTTTGTTTGTGGTTGCCCATGGATTGTATACGGAGACTAAGTAATGCCATCGCCCGTAGGACGTGGATTAGTCCAAATCCGTATTTACTTAGATTTGGGTTTGGTGTTTTAGTTTAAGGATACGTTAGCCCTATATAAGGCTAAGATCAACTTAAACTTTTGTTAAGGATACGTTAGTCTAAACTCCAGACTAAGATCGACTTAACGGGATCATTTAGATCCGACAAGAGAGCAATTGGCTCTACTGTTTAGTTTAATGACGTTGCGGTCGATTTCCAGTTTAGGGACGTGGTGGTCCATGTTCCAGTTTAGGGACGTGGTGGTCCAACATTCCCATTTGGGAACGAGCATTAGTTTAAGGACGTTTCAGTCCAACAATTCCCGTTTTGGGACGAATATTAGTTTAGGGACGTTTCGGTCCACGAGTTTAAGGACCCCGCAGTCCATATCGATGTGTGGTTGTCAGGACCCGTCATCTCTCTGACGTCGTTGAAGGATTACAACGATAGGAGTCAAAGGAGTTCGGAGATGTACCCTCGAACCGGATGTAAATTGATTTAAGAGAGCAGCTGTGCTCAGTCAATTTAATTTGAGGACTTACGGCCATGATTGGGCTAAGTCCAGTTGAAAAATGTTCAGCACTTTTATTTGTTTTTGGCCTATTAGGCATGTGCTAGGGCTTAGCCCCTTTTTAATAATGCATAGCATTAATCTTGGTCTCTGTTGGACCTTTATTTGGGCTCTGCCCCTTTTAAAATAATGCATTGCATTATTTATTATTTTGTTTGGGCTCTGCCCATTTATAAATGATGCAGAGTATCAATTTTGTTTGGGCTCTACCCTTTTTATTGCATTGCAATTTAATTTGGCCTACTAGGCCTTTCTGATTTGGGCCTGGCCCTATAGTAAAAGAAATGCATTGCATTTGTCAGGCGCTTTGCGCCAATCACTGAGCGCAAGTGCTTGTGGTGGCGACACATGTCACACAAGTGCAGTGCGCTGCGCCAGTATGCTGCGCTTGCGCTGCTGACACGTGGCGCGCTCTGGTGAGTTGCGCCAATTTCAGAGAGCAAGGCTCTATTTCAAAAGCGCATAGCGCAAATGGTTCAAATGCTGACACGTGGCGCTCTCTGGTGGCTTGCGCCAACCCAGGAGCGCAACAGTGCAGTTTTTGCAAGTGCAAGGCACTATTTCAATAATCTTGAGAATCTTTAAGATTCCAGAACCAATGGTTCATAAAAAAAAAGTGCAAAGCACTGTTTGATTTCGTGATCTAATTTAGATCAAAGAAAACAAGATTTTCTTGTTTCTCTTGCTTCAGAGAACCAGTGGTTCATAAAAAAGTGCAAAGCACTGTTTATTATATGAAGATCATTGATCTTGTTCTTAGATCAGTGATCTATTAGAAAAAATTCTTCTATTTTATGAAGGTTTTTACCTTTTTCTTGGAATTTCTTCAGAGTTCTCTCTGTTTTGAGGTTCTCAATTTCTCACAATGTTGATAATCTTTTGAATTGGGGTCTAGGGGTCTTTATATAGTGCCCATAAATTAGTTAAATTTGTTAAAGAGATCTTTCTCTGAGTGATTTGAGGAATTTTCCCCACCGTTGGATCTTTGATCCAAGGGCTTCTATTTTACAGAAGACAATCTTCTTGTTTTAATAAGAACAGAAAGATCTTTCTGGAATTTAATTCTGTTTGGCGCAGATGCACCAGCGCTTGACACGTGTTGCGTAGCGCACAGCGCAGCGCAACTGCGCTGACACGTGTCGCGCAGCGCACAGCGCAGCGCAACTGCGCTGACACGTGTCGCGCAGCGCAGCGCTTGCGCGACTGAAGCTTTGCTTCCTTTAATTTTTGTTTTAAATAGAGCTTTGCTCTGCTTGGGCGCGCTGCCTCGGGCGCTGCGCTGACGTATCAGCTTCTAACACGTGGCGCGTTGCACGCAGCGCACGGAATCTGAAGTGTTGCTTCAATTTTTGAATTTTGAAATTCAAACAGAGCTTTGCTCTGATTAGGGGAAACACACCAGGACCCATTTTTGACCATAGGAGACCACCATGACAAAACAAAGCCCATAGGAGCCAGGGGGCCGAGGAGGCCGGATTTTATGGGTAGGTGGCCGGCCACTTGGTGGGGAGTGGTGTCGGGGTTGGTCCAGTAGCTCACATACATCATATACAGCACCCTAGACTTGTTTGTGCAACTCCTTTTGGCCTGAATCAAAATATGGGAGCATTTTAGTCGGATTTTAGCTATGTTTTCCGTATTTTGAAATGCTAATTCTTGATAATTAGATGTGTTTTTGGTTGTTGAATGTTTGTACATCAACGACTAGGGGTAATTTGTTGGTTTTGCATACGTGGGCTATAGATTCTAACCTATAGGCAATCCGTGTGCCGTTTTGGTTTTGGGACTTGATGTTAATAGAGATTGCGATTATTTATTATTGTAGGTACCCTCGTGTGGATTCCGAGGCTACGGATCATGGCGTCATCGACTTCGGCAATCGACGACCAAGGTGAATGGATCTATATCGACGGGGGAAGTCGGGTGGATGGCGTATAGCACCCCCGCAAAGTTTTGATGGAAACCGATTTGTAGTATATGGTTAAGGAAACCTAGATTAGGAAACTAGGATTAGAATTAAATAGATTGTTAGTGAAACCATATTAGAAGCTAAAGATAGTTAGAAGTGAGATGATACGACTAGTATGTGATGACGAAACTTGAGGATGATATTTGATGATATTGCTAGTTAGGGTACTATAGGACTAGATAGTCGACGTAGGTGTGTCATCCGAACCATACATATTTTTACACTGAAGAATCGTATGCGTCTTTTAAACAGATACCTTGAGGGACGTTACGGAATTTCAAATGATATCTCTTCCTTAAAAACACCGTAACCCCTATTTTCAAAACTACGATTCGCATCTTTCCAAAAACTGTTTGTATGGTTCGGATGTGTAGGTTAGATTAGATACTTATACTTATAGTGGAGATAGAATGTTTATGTAAACTCGAATTGATGTGAGATATATAAATGCGATGAAAAGAATATAAGACGAATATGATGATCTGATGATATGTTGGTACGGATGCGAGTCGATTGAGATGATTAATACCATGTCGGTCCCCTGATATGAGATCATTATGGATGTGACCTGGGACATATATATATATATATATATATATATATATAATGTTGTAAATCATGGATGATAGGCCGTACGTGATAGGCCGTACACTCGTTGTCTTATAGGTTGATAGGATCCATGATAGCTTAATGCCGCCGTACGATGATTTTCCGTGCGTGATGAGTTGACTTGATGATTGATCCTTACCCTCGATTAGAGGTTGTCGTACGATGGATTATACCGCACGCGGTGTTGTTTAGGCTGGATGCCGATTGATAGATTCATCGACTCGATCATGTTAGATATGTATACCCGTCAGCATTTGCATATGATTTACCTTATGCTGCATTCATGTTATTCACATTGTATAACTTGTACCTGTGATAGTACACCTGCACCATTATCGATGATGCATATGTTACACATACACAGATTTGCCGGCTCACACACTTCATCATCGATAATTGCCATGTCACTACACAGTAGGGTTGCTGCATCATGAAATACACATTGTATATCCATATTTGTGCACGCATACATTGGTACATCTATACTTGCGCATATACATTTTGTACCTACATAGATAACTGGTTTTATTGGGAAATTGGGAACCGCATGTTATATTTTAAAAACTGGAAACATTTAAAAGAGCGGTTTTCCCTTATTACGTCATATCACTGTTCCATGTTGCATGATATACGGATATGCTTGCATTTCTATTATATGTCGCATAGATCATGCTTTATGATTTTACGCATTGAGATATGCTGTTTTCATGAAATTTCTGGATTTGAGAACCGTGGCGATTTCAAAAGAAAGCTTGTACTGTTTTAAAAACCCGGTTTCTCTTGATATAATATTTCAGTGCGCCCACCATGTGTTTTCTCGGTTCTGAGAGTGACATGTGAAACCCGATTCGAGGAGGTGGATGAAGCCGATTGCGGGTACATGGTGGACCCGGTAAGGTATCCCGGGGCAAGAAGTTCGAGGTGTAGACGATGAGCCTGGCAGGGGAGCACTACCTACCGGTGATTGTATTTGGACTCGGCGGTTATCCGGAGGATATCGACCGGAGTAGAGAGATGGATATGAGGGCCGACCAGGGTATGCGGCGCCTGAGACATATGAGGATTTACGTGTCGATGCTGGATACGGGTCTCATGATGTTTTTGAGTGTCGAGGTTGGACACTCTAGTTCCATGATTTTGATGTGTCGCGAGGGACACACGTTGATTTATATCCTCATATTTTCATGCATATGTTTTTATGATATTTACATGCATAACATTGTTGTGTCATTGGTTGACACGTGGATAAGATCCACATGCATACATACATTGATCATATGGTTAGACGAGATCCGCATACTTACAGACATTGATTATCTGATTGGATGATATTAGCATACTTATAGACTTGAGTTATTGTTGGCACATATACGACCCGGTCACTCTAGATATCATAGTATTACCATCATGATATAGTTGACCTAGGAGTCGTTGTTTATTCGATTTCTACTTGTTGATATATTTCTATTCACGAGTTGGCAACTCACCCCCGTTGTGCCACAGTTCTTGCAGGTAGACCGCTTGGATCGGTAGCGGCTTCGCTGGCACACAGTTGCATTCGGGTGTTTTGCATTGGTAGGTGGGACATTTGTATCGTACCCACTCTTATATCTATATTCCATATTGTATCTAGATAGCTCCATCAATGAAAAATTAGTAAATTGTATACGTAATGAGACTTAGTGGGATTGTGTTTGTGAGACTTAGAGCGAGGGGTTTTCCGCTACTTGTGATTTTGATGTCTTGCTTATTTCTTTATTTTTTGTGGTGATCTTCGCCGTTGGGCGTCGTATACTTATATATATTGTCTTGCGTGGTTATGATCCGCCGTTTGGCGAAGAGTTAGCTCCCATTTGGGGATGCCTTTATCATTATTATGTATTTGTGGTTTTGGATCAAAATATATAAAGGAGGTGCTGCCCAAATTTTTAAAAGACGAAACATGTTTTCAAACTAGTAAATTTCACTTACATCATTCATGTTCCTTTTCTATGCATTAAGAAAACTTGATTTCATTATACCTTTATTTCAAAACCTCACCTCCTTTATTTTTCTTAAAAAGTTTAAATTTCTGGGTTTCAGCTTACTTGAATTCCGTTACGCCTTTAGACGTTGCGTAATTCAAGTGCTGGTCACGATCTAATATTTCGGGTCGTGACAAAGTTGGTATCAGAGCGCTAGGTTTAACCTTAGTTCGAGTCTAGATTTGACTATGCGGAGTCTAGGGCAGGTATGTATTTCGGAACCTAGGCTTGACCTTACGGAACTTAGACCTAAACAGGGGGTATTAGACCCGAACTTTCGTTTCATAGGCTGACCCTGATTGATTGAGTAGGTAGCTTGAGTAGAGTGGCGTACCGTACGTATGTTCCGCGGCATATTTACGATACGATACTCCACTTAAGAAACCTTAGGATGTACGTATTTTGAGATCTGTGATTCTCTTCGTATCCTTGATTATACATCCATTTAAGATCCTTGATTTTATTTGTTCTATGATCATACTCTCATTGATGCTGTTTCTTCTTATGATCATGTATCCATTCCGGATCTGTCGTTTCCTCTCATGCCGTTGATCTGCTTTCGTCGATACTCGATTGAGGTTCCTGACACCATGGTTTGAGCGCAGATTGAGCTGCTGCTAACATTGCGGTCAGGGCATGCTCGTCTGGTACAAGGGCTGACCATTGTGTTTTTCGGTGACATGGGAACGTCTCGATGTAGTGTTGATGTTGTAACCTCTCGGATGAGGCGAGTGTTTGGTTTTTGCACCGGATGATCGGGCATTTGATAGAGCTGCCAGTTGCGAGAGGACTGTTGATGTACAACATACCTCAGAGATTATGATGTCGCCTACCGTGCAGACAGATGACCCAGCTGTTACTGAGATTAATAGGATGTCGCTTCCAGAGCTTACGAGCTGAGATCGCCGGAGCTTCCAGGCAGAAATGCGACAGGTGATAGCTAACCTATCCCGAGTTGAGAGACAAAGGTGATTCGTCAGATTGATGCGCCGACGTAGGCCCAGATGAGTTGAAGATTTCCAGTGTGGAGAGTCTTACTCAGATCTAGAGCAGACTGATCCAGAGATCACCGTTGATATATCGCCTTTCCTGGAGGATTGAGGCATTGTTTAGCGTGCGGACGAAGGGTATTCACATGTTGTATAGGCGAAGCTAATAAGTTCGAACGAATGTCAGGAAACCATTTTTCCCAAGTTTAAAGTGTTCGGAGGAACATGCAGGTAATTCTGTGGACGCTCTAGAAGAATGAAACCCTAACTCGATATGATGACCATGGAACCGCTTTGAACCTTAGGTTTTGTAGTAGTTTAGCGGTGCCATCATTGAGGCTTGGGTTTTCTCTTCTACGGCTGGTCCAGAGGTACTGTGGTATGTACCAGATATTTTAAACTGTGCTCAGGTGTTGAGCTTTCGGGAAATTTTGGGACCTTGATGACTCGATCGAAAAGTTTGACATCGTCCAGATATAATATGATAAGAGATCAGGAAGCTGACCGGTTTTGGATAGAAGACCTCACCCAGATGCGTTGTGAGTTGACCGAGAACGGACGAGTATTGAGTATTCCTCCGATGGTTGGAACGAGTTCCCGATGACGTGTTCGGCCAGATATCTTCTACAGAGTGATGAAGATACAGAGTACGCGATTTCGAGTCCGTGTGATGAGACTTCGGAATGACCGTGGCCGAGGACAATAGCAGTACGCAGACAGCAGGACGTGACGTCAAAGCGGACGATGATAAAAACGAGTGGAGCCAGAGGTTCATGCGAGATGCGGACGAGCTGTTATTACTCCCCGTCGATATCAGAGATCTGATATGCTTACAGAGGCGTTGGTATGTGGCCAATTCCTGAGAAAATGTGGTGATGAGGACGCAGATGTCCAGAAGGCGAGCAAAGATTATGTAAGAGTATCAGCCTCCGTACAGTTCGGCACGGGCGAGATCGAAAGAGACCTTGAGCAGAATTCCTTCCAGAACACTGCTGCAATGAGACTTGCACCCAGGATCAGTGGTGTCACGTGTATTCAGAGGACCAGAGACCGACGCCAATGACGTGCTGCTTTGCGAGTGGTCGTGATGATTGACCGGGAGATGACCAGAGAGGTGCCAGAACGTAATCGTCCCCGTTAGCACACCTGACCAGGCCGATGAGCCGATGGATTGCGAGATTGGTAATCCGCAGAGAAAAGGAAGACCCAGAGACAGAAGACGCCAGACCATGAGCAGGAGGCGAGCGGATATTCTTGTTCTGCCGGTTTTAGGCGCACCGATTCATTTTTCGATATTGTAGGAGGTGTACCTCAATGTCCTTTGTTGCGATTTGCGTTTGTGATCTGAGTATCACTCTTATTTCGCTTGGATTTGAGTTTTGGATGATTGAGTTTCATGATATTTATTGTGATTTCATGCCTAGGGCATGCATATGATTTGATTTATGCTTTCGGCATATTTTTCATGCATTTTTAGTATTTTGATTTGCTTTTATGCACGCTGATGCACGTGGTTGTAAGATTATATGCCACGGTATACCTGATTTGGATTTGGATTGAAGGTGTTGTATACCGTCAATTTCGATTTTGATACTCAATATTTGTTTTGTGCACCTTGTGCACCTGATTGGATTCTTACGTATATTTGACGCGCTTGGAGTGGACTTTTGCGCATGTTCGGCGCTTGATATTGGATTTCGCAATTTTGTGCATGTTGGATGCACCTGATTTGGATTTTCGCACGTGTTGGGCGCATGATATGAGATGCGATTTCAGTGCACACCAGATGCACTAAATCGGGATTCTTATGCATATCAGATGCACCCGATATCGTTGTCGTGCACACCCGTTGCACTGGACAGATGCTTTCGTGCACACCCATTCCACTTAGTTTTGGCTTTTGTGCATATTGTGGCACCTGTGTTTGGATTTGATTTCCGGGCGCACCAGACGCATGTGATTGTCGGATACGCCTTTTTAGGTTAATTTTGCTTTTTGAGCACTTTGTTTTCATGATAGATACTATATATAGTATATAGTAGCCGAACAGGACTGATCTGAGGACAGTACCTGAGTACCTTGCATGCATTAAAAGCTTACCAAGAGATTTTCAAAAAAGCTATAGTCTCGCTATTTTCTACATGTCCGTGAGCGACGCGAACGTTTATAAAGGAAAACCTTTTAGGATATTTTGAAAACGACGGGATGTATATTTGAGGAAAATATATATGGGCATATATCATTATTTTAAATTGACCGTCCGTCACTTAGGCCGTGAGTTACGCATCACACGACCATTTAAAAAAGATTTTTGCATGAGTTTTATTTAGTTCTTGAAAGTTTTCCAAAGATGCGTACTTTACACGTATTATAGTATTTGACTAGTGTATATTGGATTTTTATAGTGGATTTTGAGACCTGTATCTTCATTGTAACTCCGAGAATATGCGCGCAAATCTGATGATTTGCGTGACGCTTGAAGGGGTTCAATTTTGAGTCTTGTACTCGTTTTCATGCGCACTTGACGCGCTGTGTTGTTTCTGCATCTTCCGTGATTTCGGAGCCCCGTTGATTTGAGCTGATTATTGAAATGTTTTAGATTTTGGGGGTTTAAATTTAAATTCGGGGACCGAATTTCTTTACTAGGGAAGATTGTAACATTTCAGAAAATATAAAATATTATTTTTGGAATTGAATATTAAAATAATATTTTTCCCGAAAACTGCCCGATTTACGAAATTGGGGTTTTCGAAAAAGGATATAAATATATACCAATAATTGTGAAATAAATGAAAATTAAAATTATTTATTCATTTAATAATATAATTAAGGGATTTGGCATTTTTAAAATTTATTATATGCAGTTTCGATAAAATCCCGATTAGTGCACTGCTAATCGCGACTAAGCCAAATCCGTGTTTCTGCAGTTTTCTTTGGCTAGTGCACCATGTCATGTTCCATTTGGTTACATGTTGTTTTATTTGTGTTTTTTTATGGGTATTATGTGATTTGGTTTTGAAATTTGAAAGAGAAAAGATAAAGAAATGGCAAAAGGGTAATTTAGTGAAAAGGGGTATGATCGGAGAGAGAGAGAGAGTGTGAATAAGTGAGAGAGAAGGGAGGGCTGCCTAACATATTCCCCATCATTTTCTTCCTCCTTCTTCATCTTCCTTACCCACATCTCCCTCCATTTCAAACCCTAGATTCATCTCCAAATAATCCCCAAAACCTTATACTCCCTTCACAAAAATTAATCTCCATCTCTTCCTCTACGCATTGAACCAAGAAAAGTGGAATTTTGATGACATTGGAGAGCTAGGACTGTCTAGAGTGGTTTGAATGAGGTATAGCTTCTTCCATTTATCTAGTTTTAAGCTTCTTTCTATTCTAGTTTAGTTTAGAGATGGCTTGGTGGTGATTTGTGGAAATTGAAAAACCTTAGTGAGGGTTTGAGTGAAATTGTGGATTGGTGATGCTTGAGTAGCTATTGAGTGACTGTTTAAGACTTCGTAATGAGTATGGGAAACCAAAATACGGATTTAAGATTTGATCCATGTCGGTTTTGTGAGAAATTAGGGTGTGCAGGGAAATCTGGAGCAAACCAGGGGATTTCTGAGTTTAGCAAACAACACAAGGGACCCATTTTTGACCATAGGAAACCACCATGACAAAACGAAGCCCATTGGAGCCAGGGGGCCGAGGAGGCCGAATTTTATGGGTAGGTGGCCGGCCACTTGGTGGGGAGTGGTGTCGGGGTTGGTCCAGTAGCTCATATTAGGACTGAGCATGGGTCGGTTCGGTTCGGTTTTTTACCAAATTTTTTGAACCAAACAAAATCGGTTATATTAATGAACCGAACCGAACCGAAAATTAACGCAAACCGAATTTTAACCAAACCGAACCGATTCGGTTCGGTCCGGTCGGTTTTTCGGTTGGGCCCAAATAGTTTTTGGGCTTTTAATAAACCCGACAAATAATAATAAAATTGAATATATCATAACAAATTAATAAAAAGAAAAGACCTTAAATCAATCTATCATATATCATATCAACATAAAATATAAATCACCTTTAATATCAATATATGATGACATAAACAAGAAGAAAAATACTTGAATTCAATATTCTACATGATATAACCATACCAAATATAAATTCAATACATCATGCATTTTAAACTTAATAATCCAGTAGCTAATTAAAAATCTTTAAAGGCATCATTGTCTCGCTAATGCTAATTTCTTCTCTCATTTTGCAGGCTCGGTCCGCTCGGAGTCAAAAGACCTTATCTTCATTCATGCCTGGATGCAAAACAAAAAAAAATTAAGATTCACAGTTGTAATAAAATTCAAATTCAAGAGTATCGAATAGAATTCAATACATTACATCAATAAATTCGATTTGGCTGAACCAAAGCAGGCTTCTAAAGATGTCTAACAAATGATAACACAATACACAATCACCTTAAAACTTCTAGTTGTTGATATGCGAAAAAACGAAGAAAATTTGAGATACAATTCTAAATAACGTGACTAAAACTTCGCACCTTTTTTTGCCTAAAAAACTTTCTAAAATTTTGTAATGAAATGAAATGAAATAACATGATTTATGAGGACTGCAAAATATGAGACTGCAAAACTTTCTAAAATTTTGTAATGAAATGAAATGAAATAACACAATACATAATCACCTTTTTTTGCCACAAAATATGAGGAGTGCAAAACTAATAATAGAAAATGAAATGAAATAACATGATTTATGATTTTAGGCATGGAGTCATATGCAGCAGCTGTTTTGCCACCCATGCACCACAAAGATATAGCTTGCAACGATAATGGTGTTCCAAAAGAGAAACAAAAGTATCCAACACTGAGCACACAAAGAAACTAGCTGAATCCAGACAGCAGAAAGTTGCAGGTACCATAGTATAATTTTCTAAAATTTTTGCTGCAGATTTTGGAAAATTTTGCTGCAGCAGGAAATATAATTCCGCAACAATCATATGCAACACGATAGCTAGTTAAGTTTCAACAACAAAATATTCAGTTTAATCGAAACAAATAGGAAAACTGCAATGCACAATATAACAATATTGCAAAAATGAAACTTGGTGGATTACGGCCTATATATATATATATATATATATATGTGTGTGTGTGTGTGTGTGTGTGTGTGTGTGTTGAAAGTTTAGAATACCTCAGCTGTCTCTTAACCCAGCGGCTACAAGTATCTTATATGTCAATAAATTGAACTAAGAGAATGGTCATATTGCATTCACAAACCGTAGTGAGTCTTGAGAAACTTACCTTGGCGGATTCAGCTGGAACCCTAGCAATCAACAATTCAAACATCAGTCATAGTCAAAGTCGATAGATAATTTATCAAACTCTGAAATATAAAAAAGAATTAAATTTTAATATGACATAAAAATAACAATATATATTATGAAATGCTATAAAATATAAAGACTTGAAATTTTAATTTCTAAATTCTTACCAACTTCTAATGTCTCTAGATGTTCTAAATCCTCCTCGATATTCATTTTCTTTTTTGAGCCCATCGAAGCCCGAAGCCAATCTTCCGTGCATATAAGAGTTTGCATAATTCGTGGAGTCAATGAGCTTCGAAATGTATCAAGAACTCGTCCGCTTGTGCTAAATGTAGACTCCGAAGCTACCGTAGAGATAGGAACGGCCAACACGTCGCGAGCCATTCTTAAAAGAACAGGAAATCTTGAACGTGCATTTTTCCAATAATTCAATACATCATATTTTGGAGTATCTCTTTCAATTGATTCACTTAAATATTTCTCCAATTCCGATTTTGAATCACCACTTTCTCTTGCCGCTTTCATCCTTTTATAACGAGATCTCAAATCTTCTCGTTCTATTTCAACATTTGGAATCGTAGCACCACTAGATTGAGATATGCCATCATATTTCTTTTGATATTCATTGAACAAAGCAAATAACGTATTTTTCACCATTTGAATTTTATCAACATAATTGTCATTTGAATATAAATCTTGGATAGCAAACTCCATATAACCCATTTTTTCTCGAGGGTCAAGAATAACCGCGATATAAATCAAGAAGTTCATTTTTTCCCAATTCCCCCAATATTTATCATACTTCTCCTTCATTTTCTTTGCCATCATGCTCAACTCAATGTCATTACTTGCTTGATGCTTGATCAAATCACTTGCAACAACAGAAATTTTGGGGAAAAATCCGTTACTTGTAATATAGGAAGAACCCAACACGAAATTGGTAAGTTCAAAAAAACTTCTTAGAAATGTGTACAATCTTCTAGCATTTTGCCAATCATTCTCCATAGGAATTCCATCCCCATTCTCAAGTTCACTAATATAAAAACGATCTTGAGTAGAAAATGTATCAAAAGCATTTTCATATTGTTGGGCGGCATTTAACATCAAGTATGTTGAGTTCCATCGAGTGCAAACATCCAAAACTAATCCCTTTTTGTACTTCAATTTTTCAATTTCTACACATTGTTTGAAATTTTTAAATCTCATAGGAGATTGCCTAACATATCGTACGGCCCCACGGATACGGGCTACCGATTTTCCCGACTCCTTAATGCCATCGCTAACAACTAAATTGAGAATGTGTGCAATACAACGCATATGAAGAAATTTCCCACCAAGCAAGCAACCACCCCAATTAATAATCCTTTTTTTTAAATAATTAACCATCACATCATTCGAACTTGCATTATCAACGGTAATGGTGAAGACATTTTCAATACCCCAGTCTAGTAAACACTTCTCAACCGCCCTATCAAGATCTTCACCCCTATGACTATCAATAGGGCAAAAGTTTAATATCCTTTTTCTTAAGATCCAATTATCGTCAATCCAATGTGCCGTAAGACACATATAATTAATGCGTTGGATTGATGACCATGTATCGGTGGTGAGACACACCCTTTGGTCTCGCAGCATTAATTTTAATTTGTTTCTCTCTTCCAAATATATCCCAAAGATATCTCTTTGAATTATGAAACGAGATGAAATAAAAAAAAAAGGGCAAGCAATGGACATAAAGTGCTTGAACCCTATACCATCCACCAATTTAAAAGGAAGCTCATCAATAATAATGAAATATGAAAGAGCTTTTCTCACCGCGGTTTGATCAAAAGCCCATGTGCCAACAGATGCAATCTGCCCACCTTCACCAAGTTTAAAAGACAGTTGAGCTTGCGTTGTATCTCTAAAATGAGGGTTAAATCGGCACTTTTCTATATGTGTAAGTAACGCTCTTGTGCCATTTCTCATTTTATTACAATGATACTGTTTAGGACAGTAATTGCACTTTGCCATATCAGGATTATCTTTCAACGGCGTGAAATGATCCCAAGCTCTAAACCTGTTCTTCGATTTTGGTAAAGAGGATGCGACTGATTGCTTTGTGCCTTCATTCGGTGGATCAGCTTGACTTGTCTACAAAATTTAGAGATTGTGCATGTTAAATATTCATTCATTAATTATTTGAATCATTTAATCAAATACACATAAAATATATATTATTAACACATTAAACCAAATTTTCAACAAGCATTTAAAAATTTAACTCAAATTAGCAAGCAAATTTCAACAAATTAAATAAATACTTCACAAAGGTGAATGATTTAACATGAAAAGGGCTGCTGTCATTGAAATCTAATCAATTCCAAGGGCTGTTGTTATTGAAATCTAATCAATTTCATTTCACCCAAATAAAAAAAATAGAAACAAACCTCATCGTTCACAATAATAGGTGGATTTGGTCCATTAGGATTTGAAGGCTGCGAAGTTGAAGTACTCATGCCGTTGATTTTGACGAAAAGCGAGATCCAAGACTGAGAACTGAGAAGCAAGAAATGAGATCGTATGAGGGTCTTTGTATTTAAATTGGAGCAAGAAATTGCATCTCCTAAAAGTATAATTATGTTTTCTGCAGTAACCAATTTTGAAGAAGCCTTCACATCAAACTACTTATAAATTATATATACACCATTATGAATTAACAAATTTAGTCTACTTTTTTATGCTACATTTTAACCCGCTACAAGAAGAAAAGGCTCTTGGATTTTCCTGATAGCAGTATGTTTGGACTTTGGATATTAGTAAGTATTCTTGCCTTTTTCCATCGTGCATGCATTTATGAACAAGGTTTGTCGAAAGCGTCGAAGCAGATCATGTGCTGATGCTTTCGAGGCCCGAACTTTGTGGGCTCTGGACTTGAGTTAGGAATTATCACATTTCTCAAAAATATTCTCAAACGCAGCTAAAAACAAATAGTGAATTAATCTAACATATAAAAGGCTACATACATGTCTTTAAAATCGTAAAACTATATTTATAACAAATCTGAACGATTTATCTGTACCAGCTAACAAAAATGGCTCATAGCCAGAATACCCATCCAAAGTTGGAATCTTACACTGCAATAACAATGCACAAGCAGTAACTACTTTGGTAGACACAAACTAGAAGGTAGTTATGAATTCATGTTCTTGATGAGAAACAAACTAGAAGCTGTTCATGCTCGTCTCCTCAAACTCAACAACTAAATCATCACCAAAACTTTCTTTCTACACAACAAACTATTAAACCTCTACTATCGGTGCGCCTCCCTCAAACTCGCACACCAACTGTTTGATACAATGCCTCAAAGAGACACAGACTCCTACAACTCTACAAGTCACACCATCCATTAATATCATCGACAAACATGCTATAAGAGGAAATTGAGATCACAAAAGAGAAATTAAACGCATGTTCACATCTAGATATTCCAAGACCCAATTTTTCCAGCATAATTCTTTTTTCCCGTTATCGACATTCTAACATTTGCTATGATAGGAGATACCTTGCATTCAGTTCGCAGTGATTTCAAAAGAAATCACACTCAAAGCAGGAGCTAATCAATTGCAAAATGATCAACACAAAGCGATCAGATCCATCAAATACTTACACCATTCAATCAATTCGATCAATTACTATAAAAAAACAAGTGAAAAGACGGAAGAAAAAATTGAAAAGATCATATCTTTATAGGGTTAGGTTTTGAGAGGACTGGCCTTGAGAGCCCTGAGTCGACTGAGCGTGCGACTGAGCGAGCGACTGAGCGAGGGAGGCGACTAGCCGAGTGAGGGAGGCGACTGAGCGAGCGAGTGAGAGAGATCGGGAGCGAGGTCGCCGAGGGAGCCGACTAGCCGAGCGACTGAGAGAGGGAGGCAACTAGCTGAGCGACTGAGCAAGATCAGGAGCGAGGTCGCGAGCGCCGAGCGAGGGAGCGAGCGAGCCGACTAACCGTCGTAGCCGAGGTCGAGACTCGAGAGAGAGGGAGCACTGAGAAAAGGGAAAAGGAAAAAAGAACGAGAAGGAGAGGGAGCAGTAAGCGGCGCACTGAGAAAAGGAAGAGAAGGGAAAGGAGAAAAAAGAACTAGCGTTTCTCAGAACTCATAAGAGAGTATATATACTGTACATCATAATTTTTCTAATATAATATTTACCTCGGTTCGGTTCGGGTCAGTTCTCGGTTCGGTTTTGCCAATAACCGAAACCGAACCGAAAACCGAAATTTGCCAATATTTTAAACCGAAGAACCGAACCGAACCAAGAAAATCGGTTTTTTTAATTCGGTTCGGTCGGTTTTCCGGTTCGGTCAGTTTTTTTGCTCACCCCTAGCTCATATACATCATATAACAGCACCCTAGACTTGTTTGTGCAACTCCTTTTGGCCTGAATCAAAATCTGGGAGCATTTTAGTCGGATTTTAGCTATATTTTCCGTATTTTGAAATGCTAATTCTTGATAATTGGATGTGTTTTTGGTTGTTGAATGTTTGTACATCAACGACTAGGGGTAATTTGTTGGTTTTGCATACGTGGGCTATAGGTTCTAACCTATAGGCGATCAGTGTGCCGTTTTGGTTTCGGGACTTGATGTTAATAGCGATTGCGATTGTTTATTATTGTAGGTACCCTCGCGTGGATTCCGAGGCTACGGATCATAGCGTCATCGACTTCGGCAATCGACGACCAAGGTGAGTGGATCTATATCCACGGGGGAAGTCGGGTGGATGGCGTATAGCACCCCCGCAAAGTTTTGATGGAAACCGATTTGTAGTATATGGTTAAGGAAACCTAGATTAGAAAACTAGGATTAGAATTAAATAGATTGTTAGTGACACCATATTAGAAGCTAAAGATAGTTAGAAGTGAGATGATACGACTAGTATGTGATGACGAAACTTGAGGATGATATTTGATGATATTGCTGTTTAGGGTACTATAGGACTAGATAGTCGACGTAGGTGTGTCATCCGAACCATACATATTTCCACACTGAAGAATCGTATGCATCTTTTAAACAGATATCTTGAGGGACGTTACGGAATTTCAAATGATATCTCTTCCTTAAAAACACTGTAAACCCTATTTTCAAAACTACGATTCGCATCTTTCCAAAAACTGTTTGTATGGTTCGGATGTGTAGGTTAGATTAGATACTTATACTTATAGTGGAGATAGAATGTTTATGTAAACTCGACTTGATGTGAGATATATAAATGCGATGAAAAGAATATAAGACGAATATGATGATCTGATGATATGTTGGTTCGGATGCGAGTCGATTGAGATGATTGAGACCTTGTCGGTCCCCAGATATGAGATCGTTATGGATGTGACCTGGGACATAGATATATATATATATATATATATATATAATGTTGTAAATCATGGATGATAGGCCGTACGTGATATTAGGTCGTACCCTCGTTGTCTTATAAGTTGATAGGATCCCTATTAGCTTAATGCCGTCGTACGATAATTTTCCGTGCGTGATGAGTTGACTTGATGATTGATCCTTACCCTCGACTAGAGGTTGTCGTACGATGGATTATACCGTACGCGATGTTGTTTAGGATGGATGCCGATTGATAGATTCACCGACTCGATCATGTTAGATACGTATACCCGTCAGCATTTGCATATGATTTACCTTATACTGCATTCATGTTATTCACATTGTATAACTTGTACCTGTGATAGTACACCTGCACCATTATCGATGATGCGTATGTTACACGTATACAGATTTGCCGGCTCACACACTTCATCATCGATAATTGCCATGTCACTACACAGTAGGGTTGCTGCATCATGACATACACATTGTATATCCATATTTGTGCACGCATACATTGGTACATCTATACTTGCGCATATACATTTTGTACCTACATAGATAACTGGTTTTATTGGGAAATTGGGAACCGCGTGTTATATTTTAAAAACTGGAATCATTTAAAAGAGCGGTTTTCCCTTATTACGTCACATCACTGTTCCATGTTGCATGATATACGAATATGCTTGCATTTCTATTATATGTCGCATACATCATGCTTTATGATTTTACGCATTGAGATATGCTGTTTTCATGAGATTTCTGGATTTGAGAACAGTGGCGATTTCAAAAGAAAGCTTGTACTATTTTAAAAACCTGGTTTCTCTTGATATGATATTTCAGTGCGTCCACCATGTGTTTTCTCGGTTCTGCGAGCGACATGTGAAACCCGATTTGAGGAGGCGGATGAGGCCGATTGCGGGTACATCGTGGACCCGGTAAGGTATCCCGGGGTAAGAAGTTCGAGGTGTAGACGATGAGCCTGGCAGGAGAGCACTACCTACCGGTGATTGTATTTGGACTCGGTGGTTATCCGGAGGATACCGACCGGAGTAGAGAGATGGATATGAGGGCCGACCAGGGTGTGCGGTGCCTGAGACATATGAGGATTTACGTGTCGATGCTGGGCACGGGTTTCATGATGTTTTCGAGTGTCGAGGTTGAATACTTTAGTTCCATGATTTTGATGTGTCGCGAGGGACACACGTTAATTTATATCCTCATATTTTCATGCATATATTTTTATGATATTTACATGCATGATATTGTTGTGTCATTGGTTAACACGTGGACGAGATCCACATGCATACATACATTGATCATATGGTTGGACGAGATCCACATAATTACAGACATTGATTATCTGATTGGATGATATTAGCATACTTATAGACTTGAGTTATTGTTGGCACATATACGACCCGGTCACCCTAGATATCATAGTATTACCTTCATGATATAGTTGACCTAAGAATCGTTGTTTATTCGATTTCTACTTGTTGATATATTTCTATTCACGAGTTGGCAACTCACCCCCGTTGTGCCACAGTTCTTGCAGGTAGACCGCTTGGATCGGTAGCGACTTCGCTGGCACACAATTGCATTCGGGTGTTTTGCATTGGTAGGTGGGACATTTGTATCGTACCCACTCTTGTATCTATATTCCATATTGTATCTAGATAGCTCCATCAATCAAAATTAGTAAATTGTATAAGTAATGAGACTTAGTGTGATTGTGGTTGCGAGACTTAAAGCGAGGGGTTTTCCGCTACTTATGGTTTTGACCTCTTGCTTATTTCTTTATCTTTTGTGGTGATCTTCGCCGTTGGACGTCGTATACTTATATATATTGTCTTGCGTGGTTGTGATCCGCCGTTTAGCGAAGAACTAGCTCCCGTTTGGGGATGCCTTTATCATTATTACGTATTTGTGGTTTTGGATCAAAATATATAAAGGAGGTGCTGCCTAAATTTTTAAAAGACGTAACATGTTTTCAAACTAGTAAATTTCACTTGCATCATTCATGTTCCTTTTCTATGCATTAAGAAAACTTGATTTCATTATACCTTTATTTCAAAACCTCACCTCCTTTATTTTTCTTAAAAGATTTAGATTTATGGGTTTCAGCTTACTTGAATTCCGTTACGTCTTTAGACGTTGCGTGATTCAAGTGCTGGTCACGAGCTAATATTTCGGGTCGTGACAAAGTTGGTATCAGAGCGCTAGGTTTAATCTTGGTTCGAGTCTCGGTTTGACTATGCGGAGTCTAGGGCAGGTATGTATTTCGGAACCTAGGCTTGACCTTACGGAACTTAGACTTGAACATAGGGTATTAGATCCGAACTTTCGTTTCATAGGCTGACCCTGATTGATGGAGTAGGTAGCTTGAGTAGAGTGACATACCGTATGTATGTTCCGCAGCATATTTACGATACGATACTCCACTTAAGAAACCTTAGGATGTACGTATTTTGAGATCCGTGATTCTCTTCGTATCCTTGATTATACATCCATTTGAGATCCTTGATTTTATTTGTTCCATGATCATACTCTCATTGATGCTGTTCCTTCTTATGATCATGTATCCATTCCGGGTCTGTCGTTTCCTCTCATGCCGTTGATCTACTTTCATCGATACTCGATTGAGGTTCCTGTCACCATGGTTTGAGCGCAGATTGAGCTGCTGCTAACATTGCGGTCAGGGCATGCTCGTCTGGTACGAGGGCTGACCATTGTGTTTTCCGGTGACATGGGAACGTCTCGATGTAGTGTTGATGTTGTAGCCTCTCGGATGAGGCGAGTGTTTGGTTTTTGCACCGGATGATCGGGCCTTTGATAGAGCTGCCAGTTGCGAGAGGACTGTTGATGTACAACATACCTCAGAGATTATGATGTCGCCTACCGTGCAGACAGATGACCCAGCTGTTGCTGAGATTAATAGGATGTCGCTTCCAGAGCTTACCAGCTGATATCGCCGGAGCTTCCAGGCAGAAATGCGACAGGTGATAGCTAACCTACCCGAGTTGAGAGA
Organism: Agapanthus africanus; assembly: GCA_030015575.1. NCBI lineage: Eukaryota > Viridiplantae > Streptophyta > Magnoliopsida > Asparagales > Amaryllidaceae > Agapanthus > Agapanthus africanus. The sequence goes on from CM057338.1 coordinate 932,370,725, forward strand.
CGAAGGTGATTCGTCAGATTGATGCGCCGACATTGGCCCAGTTGAGTTGAAGATTTTCATTGTAGGGAGTCTTACTCAGATCTAGAGCAGACCGACCCAGAGATGACCTTCGATGTATCGCCTTTCCTGGAGGATTGGGGCATTGTTTAGCGTGCGGACGAAGGGTATTCACATGTTGTATAGGCGAAGCTAATAAGTTCGAACGAGTGTCAGGAAACCATTTTTCCCAAGTTTAAAGTGTTCGGAGGAACATGCAGGTAATTCTGTGGACCCTCTAGAAGAATGAAACCCTTAATCGACATGATGACCATGGAACCGCTTTGAACCTTAGGGTTTGCAGCAGTTTAGCGGTGCCATCAGTGAGGCTTGGGTTTTTCCTTCTACGGCTGGTTCAGAGGTACTGTGGTATGTACCAGATATTTTAGACTGTGCTCAGGTGTTGAGCTTTTGGGAAATTTTAGGACCTTGATGACTCGATCGAAAAGTTTGACGTCGTCCAGATATCATGTGATAAGAGATTAGGAAGCTGACCGATTTTGGATAGAGGACCTCATCCAGATGCGTTGTGAGTTGACCGAGAACGGACGAGTATTGAGTATTCCTCCGATGGTTGGAACGAGTTCTCGAGGACGTGTTCGGCCAGATATCTTCTACAGAGTGATGAAGATACAGAGTACGCGATTTCGAGTCCGTGTGATGAGACTTCGGATTGACCGTGGCTGAGGTCAATAGCAGTACGCAGACAACAGGATGTGACGTCGAAGCGGACGATGATAAAGACGAGTGGAGCCAGAGGTTCATGCGAGATGCGGTCGAGCTGTTGTTACTCCCTGTTGAGATCAGATATCTGATATGCTTACAGAGGCGTTGGTATGCGGCCAATTCCTGAGAAAATGTGGTGCTGAGGATGCAGATGTCCAGAAGGCGAGCAAAGATTATGTAAGAGTATCAGCCTCCATACAGTTCGGCATGGGCGAGATCGATAGAGAATTTGAGCAGGATTCCTTCCAGAATACTGCTGCAATGAGACTTGCACCCAGGATTAGTGGTGTCACGTGTATTCAGAGGACCAGAGACCGACGCCAATAACGTGCTGCTTTACGAGTGGTCGTGATGATTGACCGAGAGATGACCAGAGAGGTGCCAGAACGGAATCGTCCCCGTTTGCATACCTGACCGGGCCGATGAGCCGATGGATTGCGAGATTGGTAATCCGCAGAGAAAAGGAAGACCCGGAGACAGAAGACGCTAGACCGTGAGCAGGAGGCGAACGAAAATTCTTATTCTGCCGGTTTTAGGCGCACCGATTCATTTTTCGACATTATAGGAGGTGTACCTCAATGTCCTTTGTTGAGATTTGCATTTGTGATCTGAGTATCACGCTTATATCGCTTGGATTTGAGTTTTGGATGATTGAGTTTCATGATATTTATTGTGATTTCATGCCTAGGGCATGCATATGATTTGATTTATGCTTTCGGCATATTTTTCATGCATTTTTAGTATTTTGATTTGCTTTTGTGCACGCTGATGCACATGGTTGTGAGATTATATGCCACGGTATACCTGATTTGGATTTGGATTGAAGGTGTTGTATACCGTTGATTTCGATTTTGATACTCGATATTTATTTTGTGCACCTTGTGCACCTGATTGGATTCTTGCGTATATTGGACGCGCTTGGAGTGGACTTTTGCGCATGTTCGGCGCTTGATATTGGATTTCGCGATTTTGTGCATGTTGGATGCACCTGATTTGGATTTTCGCGCGTGTTGGGTGCATGATATGAGATGCAATTTCAGTGCACACCAGATGCACTAAATCGGGATTCTTGTGCATATCAGATGCACCCGATATTGTTGTCGTGCACACCCGTTGCACTATACAGATGCTTTCGTGCGCACCCGTTGCACTTAGTTTTGGCTTTTGTGCATATTGTGGCACCTGTGTTTGGATTTGATTTCCGTGCGCACCAGACGCATGTGATTGTCGGATAAGCCTTTTTAGGCTGATTTTGCTTTTTGAGCACTTTGTTTTCATGATAGGTATATATATAGTATATAGTAGCCGAACAGGACTGATCTGAGGACAGTACCTGAGTACCTTGCATGCATTAAAAGCTTACCAAGAGGTTTTCAAAAGAGCTATAGTCTTGCTATTTCCTACGTGTCCGTGAGCGACGCAAACGTTTATAAAGGAAACCCTTTTGGGATATTTTGAAAACGACGGGGCGTATATTTGAGGAAAACATATATGGGCATATATCATTATTTTAAATTGAGCGTCCGTCACTTAGGCCATGAGCTACGCATCACACGTCGATTTAGAAAAGATTTTTGCATGAGTTTTATTTAGTTCTTGAAAGTTTTCCAAAGATGCATACTATACACGTATTATAATATTTGACTAGTGTATATTGGATTTTTATAGTGGATTTTGATACATGTATCTTCATTGTAACTCCGAGGATATGCGTGCAAATCCGATAATTTGCATGACGTTTGACGGGGTTCGATTTTGAGTCTTGTACTCGTTTTCATGCGCACTTGATGCGCTGTGTTGTTTCTGCATCTTCCGTGATTTCGGAGCTCCGTTGATTTGAGCTGATTATTGAAATGTTTTAGATTTTAGGGGTTTAAATTTAAATTCGGAAACCGAATTTCTTTAAGGGGGGAAGATTATAACATTTCAGAAAATATAAAATATTATTTTTGGAATTGAATATTAAAATAATATTTTTCCCGAAAACTGCCTGATTTGCGAAATTGTGGTTTTCGAAAAAGGGTATAAATATATACCAATAATTGTGAAATAAATGAAAATTAAAATGATTTATTCATTTAATAATATAATTAAGGGATTTGGCATTTTTAAAATTTATTATATGCAGTTTCGATAAAATCCCGATTAGTGCACTGCTAATCGCGATTAAGCCAAATCCGTGTTTCTACAGTTTTCCATGGCTAGTGCACCATGTCATGTTCCATTTGGTTACATATTGTTGTATTTGTGTTGTTTTATGGGTATTATGTAATTTGGTTTTTAAATTTGAAAGAGAAAAGATAAAGAAATGGCAAAAGGGTAATTTAGTGAAAAGAGATATGATTGGAGAGAGAGTGTGTGTAAATAAGTGAGAGAGAAGGGGGGCTGCTGCCTAACATATTCCCCATCATTTTCTTCCTCCTTCTTCATCTTCCTCGCCCACATCTCCCTCCACTTCAAACCCTAGATTCATCTCCAAATAATCCCTAAAATCTTATACTCCCTTCACAAAAATTAATCCCCATCTCTTCCTCTACACATTGAACCAAGAAAAGTGGAATTTTGATGACATTGGAGAGCTAGGGCTGTCTAGAGTGGCTTGAATAAGGTATAGCTTCTTCCATTTAGCTAGTTTCAAGTTTCTTTCTATTCTAATTTAGTTTAGAGATAGTTTGGTGGTGATTTGTGGAAATTGAAAAACTCTAGTGAGGGTTTGAGTGAAATTGTGGATTGGTGATGCTTGAGTGGCTATTGAGTGACTGTTTAAGACTTCGGAATGAGTATGGGAAACCAAAATACGGATTTAAGATTTGATCCATGTCGGTTTTGTGAGAAATTAGGGTGTGCAGGGAATCTAGAGCAAACCGGGGGATTTCTGAGTTTAGCAAACAACACCAGGGATCCATTTTTGACCATAGGAGACCACCATGACAAAACGAAGCCCATAGAAGCCAGGGGGGTCGAGGAGGCCGGATTTTATGGGTAGGTGGCCGGCCACTTGGTGGGGAGTGGTGTCGGGGTTGGTCCAGTAGCTCATATACATCATATACAGCACCCTAGACTTGTTTGTGCAACTCCTTTTGGCCTGAATCAAAATCTGGGAGCATTTTAGTGGGATTTTAGCTATGTTTTCCGTATTTTGAAATGCTAATTCTTGATAATTGGATATATTTTTGGTTGTTGAATGTTTGTACATCAACGACTAGGAGTAATTTGTTGGTTTTGCATACGTGGGCTATAGGTTCTAACCTATAGGCGATCCGTGTGCCGTTTTTGTTTCAAGACTTGATGTTAATAGCGATTGCAATTGTTTATTATTGTAGATACCCTCGCGTGGATTCCGAGGCTACGGATCATGGCATCATCGACTTCGGCAATCGACGACCAAGATGAGTGGATCTATATCCACGGGGGAAGTCGGGTGGTGGGGTATAGCACCCCCGCAAAGTTTTGATGGAAACCGATTTGTAGTATATGGTTAAAGAAATCTAGATTAGGAAACTAGGATTAGAATTAAATAGATTATTAGTGAAACCATATTAGAAGCTAAAGATAGTTAGAAGTGAGATGATACGACTAGTATGTGATGACGAAACTTGAGAATGATATTTGATGATATTGCTGTTTAGGGTACTATAGGACTATATAGTCGACGTAGGTGTGTCATCCGAACCATACATATTTCTACACTGAAGAATCGTATGCATCATTTAAACAGATATCTTGAGGGACGTTACGGAATTTCAAATGATATCTCTTCCTTAAAAACACCGTAACCCCTATTTTCAAAACTACGATTCGCATCTTTCCAAAAACTGTTTGTATGGTTCGGATGTGTAGATTAGATTAGATACTTATACTTATAGTGGAGATAGAATGTTTATGTAAACTCGACTTGATGTGAGATATATAAATGCGATGAAAAGAATATAAGACGAATATAATGATCTGATGATATGTTGGTACGGATGCGTGTCGATTGAGATGATTGATACCTTGTCGGTCCCCTGATATGAGATCGTTATGGATGTGACCTGGGACATATATATATATATAGAATGCTGTAAATCATGGATGATAGGCCGTACGTGATATTAGGCCGTACCCTCGTTGTCTTATAGGTTGATAGGATCCCTATTAGTTTAATGCCGTCGTACGATGATTTTCCGTGCGTGATGAGTTGACTTGATGATTGATCCTTACCCTCGACTAGAGGTTGTCGTACGATGGATTATACCGTACGCGATGTTGTTTAAGCTGGATGCCGATTGATAGATTCACCGACTCGATCATGTTAGATACGTATACCCGTCAGCATTTGCATATGATTTACCTTATGCTGCATTCATGTTATTCACTTTGTATTACTTATACCTGTGATAGTACACCTGCACCATTATCGATGATACGTATGTTACACGTACACAGATTTGCCGGCTCACACACTTCATCATCGATAATTGCCATGTCACTATACAGTAGGGTTGCTGCATCATGACATACACATTGTATATCCATATTTATGCACGCATACATTGGTACATCTATACTTGCGCATATACATTTTGTACCTACATAGATAACTGGTTTTATTGGGAAATTGGGAACCGCATGTTATATTTTAAAAACTGGAATCATTTAAAAGAGCGGTTTTCCCTTATAACGTCATATCACTGTTCCATGTTGCATGATATACGGATATGCTTGCATTTCTATTATATGTCGCATACATCATGCTTTATGATTTTACGCATTGAGATATGCTGTTTTCATGAGATTTCTGGATTTGAGAACCGTGGCGATTTCAAAAGAAAGCTTGTACTGTTTTAAAAACCCGGTTTCTCTTGATATGATATTTCAGTGCGTCCACCATGTGTTTTCTCGGTTCTGAGAGCGACATGTGAAACCCGATTCGAGGAGGCGGATGAGGCCAATTGCGGGTACATGGTGGACCCGGTAAGGTACCCCGGGGTAAGAAGTTCGAGGTGTAGACGATGAGCCTGGCAGGAGAGCACTACCTACCGGTGATTGTATTTGGACTCGGCGGTTATCTGGAGGATACCGACCGGAGTAGAGAGATGGATATGAAGGCCGACCAGGGTGTGCGGCGCCTGAAACATATGAGGATTTACGTGTCGATGCTGGACACGGGTTTCGTGATGTTTTCGA